>CANSGD010000397.1:1200000-1744720 GCA_947645195.1 Patellifolia procumbens | reverse complement strand
ACATGATAAGGACGAAGATAGGTGAAGTAAGTCTCATCTCCTTAAAGCGTTGAATAAAGCTTTTATCTAAAAACCAACGTGCCACATTGCTTGAAAATGTAATTGACGATTGTCAAAAAATGAAAGATGAATTTGAAACATGAAAAAAAATTGAAAACGTTGATGTATCACATTTTTATATAGTTTTTAGATGCATTTAGATTGCATTTAGAACTCCTTTTTGAGGTCAGATTATGTGTATATTTACCACTTAAGTTGTGCTCTCTTACTCCCGGATTTATGTGTTTCGATGATTTTCAGGTTATTTTGATACAAATTCATCATCAGTATCAAATATCTAGGCTATTGATCATTTAAGATGAAGGTAGCTTGGACAAGGATCACAATTGGGACAATTTTAAGTTGGAATGAAGCAAAGAGTTAGTTGGCTCTCCAAACTAACACACATTCAATATTATTATCATAATTTTAATAGAAAATTGATAATCTCATTCCAATTAGGTTGGATTCTAGACGTCAAGAGATTTCCAATGATATATCAGACGTCCCAAACCGATTTATGGTTTTTGAGAGATATGGCTTTCGCAAGTTGACGCAAATATCGCAAGTGAAAAGCTCAACCCGATCGGGCAAAGAGGACCCGGTACGTCGGGTTAAGCCTTCTTAATGGTACCGCTGCTTTATTTCAAGGAAAGAAGAGATTTGAAGTTGGGTCATTCCGTATCAACCCGATGCCATAGGGCAAATAGTTGTTAGAAGTTGGGTATTCGGGTTTGGCCCAAAATCCAGGAATTAGGATTCGCCCAGTCCGCATCGAAGTGAAACCCCAGAACATGTTTCCTTTTATTTTGTGAAGGAAATTAACATATTTAAATTTGTACCAACCCATGCCATAGGGCAATGGTTGCCCGATCGGGTTGGACTAACCTGATGCCATACAGAACGACCACCGCCCAATCGGGTCACGCGCCCAAAGACGAAAATCTATTTTTTTATTCGTTTAATTGAATTTTTATGGGTTATTATAAATGGCTTTCTTTCATATTTTTTTATAGACATCTTTAGTCTAGTTTATTTCCATTTGCTCTTGATTAGATTTTAGAGTTTTATTAGATTAAACACTTTAAATTAGTTGAAGGAGTGATTGGACTCCGGATTTGATTTCGGTAAGTTGTGCTTTTCGTCATTCGGTATTGTTCTTCTTTCTTAATCTCTTTAATTACTTTTTGATTGGTGAGTTTAATCTTTTTTTGGGAAACATGATGTTAGGACTAGGGTTTTATATTAGTTTTATTATGGTTGATTTAATTATGTCTGACTAGTTTAATTTCTAGGGATTTAGGGAGGAAAGCCATGTTTATACCTTGATTACATTGAATTGCTTCCGATTTCTGGGACTTGATTAGATTGATTATGGTGTGATTTGTTCTTTGACGAGTAATTAATGTTGTTGCACAGTTTCATTGATTGCTTGAGGTTAATCTTGTTTACACGGATCCATGTAACACTTTTAGAGCCTTAGTACACCTTGCCAATGGTCTGATTATGTTTGTGAACTTGCTGCATATTGAATTATGGGCGTTGAGACTTAATCATAGCTTGACATATATGCTCTAATCTATCGATTCTTGACCTAGGTTCTGATAGTTGTTTAACCACTTTGATTGGTATAAGTATGATTGAATGAACTAATTCCCTAGACCTTTATTTCATAGTTAAAATCTCACCTTTATATCGATTTCCTTAGTTTATATAGTAGTTCAGCTGTTTCTTATATGAATTTGTCTGGAGTGGCTGTTTAGCTGGATATTAACCTAGAAACTCCGTCTCTATGTGGATTCGACCTACTTCCCTTGACTATTGCTGTTAGGGGACTTAGGATTTATCTTTGATTAAGTGATCTGGCCTAAGCCTGTCAAATTTTGGCGTCGTTGCCAGGGCGAGGCTACGTTTCTAAGTTCGGATGCGGGTACGTTTTTCAGCATATTTTTTGTTTCTTTTGTATGCCCAGGTCTCGAATAAGAGGTGCCCTCATTCCTGAGGATCCAGATTTGACAAAAAGACACTCAAGCAGCTTCGAAAAAAATTCAGAGAAGAAAAGCAGTCTGTTTAGCCGAACACCTCTGGATCAGACACCTCGAGTTCAGTCGTGTCGAAATCACTAAGTCATATGGGGTGCTCAGCCGAGATGGTCTTTCCACTGTCCACTATTCCACGCCGTCGTTTGCCACAAGCTTTGAAATTAAGCCTAGACTCATCAGCATGGTTCAACAAAATCAGTTTGGTGGGCATCCTGCCAAGACCCGGCAAACCATCTACGACGGTTGCAATAGCTTTGCGGAACCATCAAACATGCCGGCGTCACTCCAGACCAAAAAGTCATGTTGTTTGAATTCACATAAGTGGTTGAACGACGTGAAAGAAATTGAATGGAGTTAGATTTCTGTTGCGTTCTTGAGAGAATATTATCCACCTACAAAGACAATAGTATCAGAAAATAAGCTAGACACGTTTTTCCAAGAGCCTGATGGAGGCACTTCGGGAAGCGTGGGCTAGGTTCATAGACTTGCAGAGGTGTCCACATCATAACATGGACAAATGGTTCTTTGACAACAGATATTTTACAATGGTCTGCGGCCTCAGATAAAAGTATTGTTGACTCGTCTGCAAGAGTTTTTCTAGATAAGGAAGTGGATGTAGGCTATGATTTTCTGTCAAACCTTGCAGCCAATAAGTGATTCCGCTTTCCGCAACCTTACAAAGAAGCCCATTGGAGGTGGCGTTATTGCATTCAGCTGACTTCGCAAATGGCGAAGCTGAGCCAGAAGATTGACACCTTGAAATCCTCTACCTCGACCACCCCTCCTTTGAGTATTAATGTTATGTCTGCCGTAGCTCCATTACCTCATCTTACTGCGAGGTATGCGGTGTTCAGGGGTCACCTAAAGTATGACTGTCAGTTTAGTCAACATCAGATGGAGCAGGCAAACGCCTTCCAACAAAGACCACAAACTTCCCCCTCACGTAACTACAAAATCCCCCAAAGCTTCCCCCCTCCACATAACTACCAAAATGCACAAAAATTCAACAACCACCACAAAATCATCCTAAACCCTCATCTTTACCAAAAACCCCCTGGTTTTCAAAGACCTCCACCCTGAAAGGTACATCACCCTAATAACTTCCCATCCCCACAAAATTTCCAAACCCCACCTCCACAAATAAACCCACAAGAGCCTACCATGACTGAATTGATGAAACTGATGTTGGCCATGCAAAAGACCAATGAGGAAACGCAAAAAGCATATGCAGACTCAAGCGAAGGCACAAAGAGCTCAAGAGAAGCATATCAAACTTCTCGAGACTCATATTGCACAATTGGTGGAAATAATGCTCAGAGGCGGCGGGACAATTGCCAGGGCAACCCGTTCAGAGGGAGCACGTTAACGCTAGTACTCTTCGTAGTGGCGGTGCTTATGATGCTCCTCCATTGCCCATTGATGAGGGTGCCCCGACTACAAGGAAAAAGAAGGTGGTAGAGGACGGAAAAGGGGAAGAGTTCGACGTCTGAGGTCGAATTATCTGAAAGCTGAACAGACAGGAAAGAAAAAGGAGAAGGTTTCTGAAACACCTTTTACACCAAGGATACCTTTTCCTCACATGATGCAACAATCAAAAGTCGATCAACAATTTGGTAAGTTCTTGTATATGGTCAAGAACCTTGAGGTAACGATCTGACCCGCTGATTTAATTACCCAAGTCCCTGTATATGCCAAGTTTCTGAAAGACATGATAACTAAAAAAATAGACTTTGGTGGGATATAACAAGTCGCTCTATCTGAAGAGTGCAGTGCCACGAATAAAACCCCGCCTAAGTTAAAAGATCCTAGTACTTTTTCTATTCCCTGCCATCTTGGACCTATTTTTATTGATCAAACTTTGTGTGATTTAGGCGCTTTTGTTTCTGTTATGTCTTTATGTGTTCATAAGAAACTGAACATGGGAGCACTTAAATGCACACAAATCACTTTACAGATGGCTGATCGTTCTATAATATATCCCCCTAGGTGTTTTAGAGGATGTTCTCGTTCAGGTCGGGAAATTCTATATTTCTATTGATTTTGTATTGCTAGATATGGATGAGGATGCCCATATTCCCATTATTCTGGGTAGACCGTTTTTGTGTACTACTGGTGGTGTCACTGATGTTAAGTCTGGGTCTTTAACCTTGAGTGTTGGTGATGACAAAGTGATTTTTAAACTAACTAATGCTGTTAAGGCACCTATGCTTGAACAATCTTGTTGTAGGGGGCTGGGATTTTGGATGACGTAGGTGTAGAGAAGGTTCAAAATGCACCTAAGGTTGCCCCACAGTCTGGAGGTATTATCAAGAACATTTGGAGAAGGAAGATGTTTGATGAGGTGGCACTCACTACCAAGCCCCTCCAATTGAGAAATGGAGGCAGTATGGCTGCGGGACCTTTATAAACCAGCACTATGCGAGAGGCAACTCGTAATTTCCCTTTTTCTTTTTATTTTTATTTTTATTTTCGTTTAGAGAGAGAGTGAGGCATTAACGTTATTTCCTCTCTTAGCATCGTCCTTTGTTCACCTTGGCATTGAGGACACTGCCAAGTTCAGCTTGGGAGATGATTTCTGTTTGTATTCCCTATCTCTTTTAATGCTTTGTAGGATAGATTTATTGCTTACGAAAAATACTGAAAAAACAAAAAAAATGGTTCCCATGATTAGTTTGGTTGCCTCCATGTGCCCTTTGTTGTGCTCTAATTGAAAATGATTTGACTCTGTTTTCTTGATAGTTGTGCATTTGTGATCTTGAGGCTATGATTTGATATTTGATTGCTATGATTCCGAGCTACTTTTGATTATTATACACTACATTGTGTTGCATGCCTGAATTGGTTAGACCATGACGTCTCTATGTAAGCCTATTGGATTCATATGATTATCTAGTCTATTTTTGTGTGTTAGTTCCTCTTTAGTGGATTGATCTTGATTTTGACTTCGTACTTGTCTGATATTCGATGACTTGTAGCATTTGCTGTGATAGAGGCGTTCTTTTGTCTGATTCTTGAGCCTCGTAGTGAATTTTTGATATACTTTTATCCTCCTTACGCTGATCCTATGTTTTCGTGTTACTTAAACCCTTATTGTGAGTCCATGGCCTTTATTTCGATATTATTCCCAAGCCTAGCTTAGGGGGAGCTTTTATTGGTTTGAGTTTGAGATTGGTTTTATGGTTTGGTTTAGTTTTTGGGGAATTAAAGTGTATTTGATGTGGTTTAAGTGTGAGAAAAAGAAAAGAAAAAGCAAATATTAAGTTGCGTAAATGTTTGGTTCGAAAAATGAAAGAAAAAGAATGAAAGTTCAAAGAGTTCAAAGTTCCTTCATTCACGTTGTTTATAAAGAAAAATGTGCTACTCTGCATGAAAATTGGGTTTGTTGTGAGTTTTCATCGATTTATAAGAGTTGGGTTATGTTTTGTGGTTATATGGTGTTGTTGGGAGTTGTTTCAGCCATCTTCAGCTTGGTTTGAGTGATCTTTGCTCCTCCATTCTTGGTTTTTCCACCACATCTCCTAAAAATATCCCCTACCTCTTGCCTAAGCCCCATTACAACCCTATAAAGTCCTCTAGAGCTCGTGTCTGCATTGTTTATTGGATTGATTTCGAGTCAGTTTGTCAAAGTTGAAGAGTATGTCTGCTAATTGAGTCAACTTGACTAGGATGAGCGTCATTTAACCTTTTTAAACACATGACAGTGTGAGTGGGAAGGGACATTATGGTTGGGTTGGTGAGTGTTTGGGCACATTTTTGCCTGCCATAAATTAAGAGGAGTGACACCTCTGTGAGCACCTTTTCAGGATTTGTATGCCTTGTGGATAGTTACATTTGACAATTTGTTTGGATGATTGGTATTTGGATGGATTTGAATAGCTGAACTTGAATTTTTCCTTCTTAAACGATTCTTAGTCTTGAAAATGTTTTGAGCTTTGAATGTTTTATATTTGGGGTGAGGCAATTTATTCCATGTTCTTGTTTTATTTTCTTGAGGACAAGAAAAGGTTTAGCTTGGGGGAGTTTGGTGTATCACATTTATATATAGGTTTTAGATGCATTTAGATTGCATTTAGATTTCCTTTTGAGCATTTAGGTGCATAATGACATGAATTACATAAGTTGTGCTCTACTACTCCACGTTTGTGTGTTTCGATGATTTTCAGGTTATTTTGATACAAATTCATCATGAGTATCAAATATATAACCTATTAATCATTGAAGATGAAGGTAGCTTGCACAAGGATCACAATGCATTCGTTTGGGACAATTTTGAGTTGGAATTAAGCAAATAGTTAGTGAAAGAAGTGTCAAAACTTACACATGTTCACTATTTTCATCATAACTTTTTATCTAAAATTGATAATCCAGTAATTCTAATTGAGTTGGATTCTAGACTTCAATAGCTTTCCAATGATATGTCAAATGGCCCAAACGGACTTCCGGTTCGAGAGTATGGCTTTCACAAGTTGACGCACAAATCGTCGGAAATTGGCTCAACCCAATCGGGCAAAGAGGACTCGATCCAATCGGGTTGGGCCTTCTTAATGCTGCCACCGTTTTATTTCAAGGAAATAAGAGATTTGAAGTTGGGTCATTTTGTACCAACCCGATGCCATAGGGCAATGCTTGCCCGATAGGGTATCAGGGTTTCCTCCATCTGGTGGATTCGCCAGATCGCATCAGATGAAGCCCAGAACACGTGCTGCTTTTATTTTGTGAAGGAAATTAACATGGCCCAAAATTGTACCAACCTGATGCCATAGGGAAATGGTTGCCGATCCGGGTGTACCAACCTGATGCCACAGGGCAACCACCGCCCGTCGGGTCATGCACCTGCTGAGGCAAATCTATCTTTTTTATTCGTTTTAATTAGATTTTTAGGGGTTATTATAAATAGCTTTCTTTCATATTTTTTAGAGACATATTTTATTCTAGTTTATTTCCATTGCTCTTCGATTAGTTTTTAGAGTTTTATTATATTAAACACTTTAAATTAGTTGAAGGGGTGATTGACCCTCGGATTTGATTTCATTAAAGGTTGTTGCTTTTCGTCATTCGGTACTGGTTCTTATTTCTTAATCTCTTTAATTAATTTTTGATTGCTAAGTTTAATCCTTTTTTTGATACATGATGTTAGGACTAGGGTTTTATATTAGTTTTATTATGGTTGATTTAATAATGTCTGAGTAGTTTAATTTCTAGTGATTTAGGGAGGAAAGCCATGTTTATACCTTGATTACTCCTGAATTGCTATTGATTTCTAGGGCTTGATTAGATTGGTTATGGTGTGATTTGTTCTTTGATGAATAATTAATGTTATTGCGCAGTTTCATTGATTGCTTGAGGTTAATAATTGTTTGCACAAATTTGTCTTACTTTTAGGAGGCCTTAGTACACATCAGTAGTTTAAATCTCACCTTTATATTACTTTCCTTAGTTTATATAGTAGTTCAGTTGTTTCGTATTTGATTTTGTCTAGAGTAGTTGTTTAGCTGGATATTAACTTAGAAACTCCATCTCTCTGTGGATTCGACCCTTTACTTCCCTTGACTATTGTTGTTAGAGGACTTAGGATTTATCTTTAATTAGGTGATACGACTTTAGCCTGTCAAACGTATCCAAGCAAATGGTAGGATTGGATTAGGATTATAAAGACTTGTTGAAAGATTATAGCTTAATGAAAGGATAATGAAAATCTGGCAAAAGCCATTAAGGAGAAAAATACTAAGTTGAATGTTTTAATTTACGAAAAGTCTCCTAACTAAAGAACTTGTTGATAACATTGATGACATACATTGTGCTAGAGGCAAAAATCTTAATTTCGGAAAACAAATTGAAACCCTAAATCATGAGCTAATTGAGTTAAGGTATGAACGACAAGAGTCTAAAATTACTTACATCCAGTCGCCTCAAGATTTAGACTTGAAAATCGAAAAGGCTAAAAGGGATTTAATCACATTAAACGATAAAAATGAAAATTTGAAAATCACAATTGAGTCCCTAAAAGTGCAGCTTCAACAAGCTTGCAAAGCTAACTTTGGAACTAAGATCCTAAAAGTTTAATGAATTTGGTTGATAACTGAAACAAACAAGGATTAGGATATAGTGACCAGAAACACCGTGTATGGCACAATGCCGAAAGGTTCGAAAGAGACTTTCGTAAAAGGAAATATGTTGACTTACCTGAATACTTTATTTGCTATTTCTGCGAAAAAGAATGGACATCTTATGAATGACTGTAATGCTAAGAAAAAATGTGTTGAGAAGAATACTATGTTTGCAAATCAAATATGGGTAAGAAAGGATCTAATTGAAGCTCAAAGAAAGAAGAAGGGACCTAGCAAATTTGGTATCCTAAAATTAACAAGTGATCTTTTTGCAGGTGAATGTGAGAGGGAAGCGCCCATGGTACCTCCACAATGGTTGCTTAGTACATGAATAACGATAAATTAAAATTCCTCTCACTTGTAGCCTTACCATGGAGGGTATGTTACACTTGGCAACAAGTAAACTTATCGGTTATGGGATTAATTTCTAGCAATTGATTTGTGTTATATGCCTTATCTTCTATCATTAATATGTTAAATTGGAGTCCATGACATGTCCATGTGAACATTTGTGAAGAAGTCTTTTAATTATGATTTAGGACTGCAAGGTCTACTGATGCTGTCCTAATGTCTTGATTCTAAGTTGCCGAATTATTAAGTTAAATGATCCTAAGTTGCCGAACTATTAAGCTATGAAATGTTGATTCACTTTTCATGGCAAGCTTGATATTTAGCCCAATATTTTGATTTGCTTCTTTCGAGTTTGACATTTGAACCCTATTTTTCTTTCTTCACATATGCCTCTTTTCATTTTTCAATCACATCCTTCTTTTATTCATCCATTAAACTCAATGAGTGTTCTTAACCTTGATTCATGATTATGCTTGAGATAAAAGGTATGTTATGAGATGATAAGAGAAGATGCCATATGTTAAGGGGGAAATTGATGACGTCGAAAATGATTTTTTATAAGTACTATGGGAACACAACAGTTACATAGTACATGGCACGTGCTATGGGGAGTATTTCAAGAACAACTAAGGTCACGACTCACTAGTCCTTTTTCTTCGATTATGATATTTCATTGATTAACTCTAGGACTTTGTATATTTTGCATCTCCCTCAGAAAAAAATGAAAAAAAAGGAAGGAAGAAAAAAATGAAAAAAGAAAAATCTTCCATTAAAAAAAAGGAAAAAAGGGAGACATTCATTTTAAAGTTCAATTATGAGATGAAGAAAAGAGTTGTAATGATCATGTCTTTGGATTACTGAATATCCGAAGCCAAGCTATGTGACAAGAAACGACTGTCCATTGGCACAATAACGTACACAGTGCCAAAGTGAAGAAAAATCGACATCCCTTGCGTCCTAATGTAAATAAAAAAAATTGAGTCTAAGGTTTGAGCACTTATTGAGCATATATCCATACCAAATATTCAAGCTTGCTTACTTTTTTCCCTACCATGATCCTTCACTTTTACCTTTTGCTCCATAACTTTGATTTGTGAATTAGACTTTTTCTTGCTTCATAACTTTAGATTGTGAGTTGGATCATTTATTGCTTCATGGTGGCGGATTGTGAATTGAATCTTTACGTAGCACCAGCATCATTAGATTGATATTTGCTTGAGCTACTATTTTGCATGGATTATTGACTTCGAACTATGAATTTTTCGACGTTGTGTGCTTCCTTTTGATAATGCCAAAAGGGAAGATTTGGTATATAGCACTATATTAATGTTAGATGTTTATTTCCATGTCATCATATCATGTTTGCCAATGTAATGTCTCACATTATTTGCTTTCCCATTTGAAAATATATATGCTTATGTTGAGGGGGAAGTATTATGTCTTTGTCATCATCAAAAAGGGGAATTGTTGGGACTCTAAGTCCATATTATTTTGATTATAATAAACACTTTGTATTATAACATTTTGATGTGTGTAACGGAGTTCTAAGTGAAATGATGAGCATGCACTTCATGGAAGCTCAAGAAACGGAAGAAAGAACTAGTTATGTATTTCATATGATGTAATTAACGATTTGGAACTATGTGATAATGACATAATGTGAATTTAGTCTGATTGATTATTTTCTTAGAGTTAAGGAAATAATTGGTCATGTTAAATTCACATGATGTTTAAATATATAGGGGATTTGAGATTTAGAAAAATATATATTTTCGAAAATAAGAAAAATGTGTTAATTAAAACTGATGTAGTTTTCGAAAATGGGTTTTGAAAAGAAAAGGTTTAAAATATATAAAAGGATTTGATTTGAAAAAGATTTTTTTATGTAAACCGAATATGTTATTAAAAAGATAAAAGATTCTTTTATCTTTTGGTAAACAAAATCGGTTAAGTAAGAAAAATTTGGAAATCTGATTTTAATTTTTAAAAGATATAAAACAAATGAATTTAGAAAATCAGTTTTTAGAAGATAAAATCTTAACTTTTAAATAAGTTAATAAATCTTATCTTTTACCTTTTCTTTAGGAATAAGATTATTCTTTGTAAAAGATTGAATTTATCTTTTTGAGTAGTATGAGGTTAACAACTTCTTTATAAGAAAGACTACTCCAATAATGCAAAATACGTTTCAAAGAGCAGTACTTGTGAAATCTTAAAAAGCTGAAAACAAATCCCCATTGGCACAGAGCATAGCACAAAGTTTCAATTGGTTAAAATTGTTCTTAATAATCCTCGAATCAGCTTATCTTAGAAGCATCTGTACGAGGGATTAAATCTTTTTATATATAAAGAGTGTCAAGTTGGACTCGGGTGCGTGTCCAACTTTATTAGCAACATTTAGAGTTAAGTGTTGGGGAGCACTACTAGGGTTAGTAGTGGAGGAAACTAGTTTGTTTCAAACATCTGATATCTTGAGTGAAATATTAATAATAGAATAGGTAGGGTGGACGTAGATCTCAGCATTGGGATCGAATCACGGTAAATCAGTATGTCTTACTTATTATTTCCGCTGCTTAATTGTGTCAAAATAGTTGATTGAGTTTACGAGTGAAAAACAAAATTTAATAGTGCTTGGCACAGTGCCATAAAGTTCGTTTTTTGCGAAAATTCGATTTTAAATTAACCACTCAATTCAACTCCCACTTCTTGAGTGTTCCCTTGCGTTCCAACATTACGGTTTAATAAGATGTGCCATGAGAAGTCCAAACATAGTCTTTTTAACCTGAAGTTCTTGAAAGTGAGGGGGTATATGGCTAAGGTGGGTTACCCTTATTTTAAGTGTTCTACCATAAGTTTGAGAGCCTTTGATAGCGAAAGGCTTTGCTGGCTATGCTGAAAATAGTGTGGCTTACAAATTCATGAGGTTGAATGACCATATTATGTGTGAATCTAGATGTTGTATTATTTTTGCTAGCATGTTTTTATGTTGGATCTAGTACTTCTCCTATGGTTTAGTCATCATCTTTTATGCCTTTGGCTCCTACTAATTAGTTTGGTAAATTAGATAAACGCAAGAGAAGTAAAATTCAAAGAACATAAGCTAGTTTTGGTCCAGACTTTGTACTAATACTTCTAAATCCGATTTAGTTGATGTGGATAGACTAGAAGAGAGCATGATGTGTCTACATGTAATGGATGAATATCCGAAAGTATATTAGGAGGCTATGAGCTCAGTTGATGTTAGTTTCTAGATAGAGGTTGTGAACAAAGAGCTTGAGTGTATATTGTCTAATTATACATGGGAATTGGTAGCCTTGCCTAAAGGCACAAAGGCCCTTGGTTATAAGTGGATTTTAAAAGATGAAATTGATGGTATGTTGAGAGGTTTAGTAAAGGCTAAGCTAGTAACTAAAAGATTTACTCAAAGATTTGGTGCCAACTATTTTTGTACCGATTAAACTATGATTCAGATTGTCAATATTCATGTGTTGTTTACATTAGCATTTAACCATAGTTACATGGTGCATCAAATGGATGTTAGGAATGCTTTTTTTGAATGACGACTTAGATGACGAGATCTATATGATTCAACCTCCGAGATATGTGATTCCTGGTATCAATTTTAGGGTGGGTAGACTGAAAGGTCTTTGTATGGCCTGAAAAAAGGACCAAAGCCATAAACCAAAATCTCGTATGGCACGCTATTGAAAAAAATCTCGTTTAAATGTTTATGAACAAAAATCTCATTTATTGACAAAGCATGCTTATAAGCTCCACTTGATTATCAAATGAGCCGAGTTCAAACATGATGTTTCTTAAACGAGTCGAGATTGTACATATTTTTCGAGCTCGGTAGAAAGCTTGGGCTCGATAAAATCAAACGATCTTGTATAACAAGTTAGTACGTTGCTAATTTGTGCTCGTTTGCACCCTCTACAAGCAGGTTGCCGTTGGCGTGGGCCCTAGAACTAAATCTCACTTTGAATGACATCTCGCTTAGATTAATCGCTTTAAATCTCACCATTGTTTCCCTATTCATTTTGTTTTCTTTGTGTCCGCAGGCCATTTTTAGAGCTTGTGAGCGGGATAGGGCGCAGGGTACTTGGACGATCTTTGCTTTAAACGATCTCTTAAAATTGCACTGTTGTTTCCTCATTGGCCTCTTAGACGACTCTCAGAGCCTGGTAGGTCAGGGCGTGGGGTTCTCGAACACTCTCTCACTTTTAATGATCTCTTGCTTTTGATGATCTCTTGAAAACTCAACATTGTTTCCTTTCATTTCTTCTATATTTCCCCATGAGAAGCATAGGCGGCGATCAGCGCCTGCTTACAATGTCTTAAAACGGGTAATCATTAGTTTGGGTGAAACTCTTCATTGCATACTCAAGGTCACGGGGTTCGAATCTTCACGTTGACATTTCAATAATAACATGTTGCATGTATTGCAAAATATCCCAAAGAGATATATATTGCATGTATTGCGAAGGGAGGTAGTATTTATTTATTACTTATTGTAGCTGAAATTAGATATACCACAAAATTTATTTAGATCAGAATATACAACTACAAGGGTAGAGAAGTCATAGGAGCCTAGATTTAATTTATTATTTTCGACATTTTCTTCAAAATCAAATTGTTTTTCTCGAAAACAATATTTAAGATGTAATAAAGTATCCTTAATACTTCTATAATATCATGGTGTTTTTTCTTTCTGACAAGGTCTTATTTCTCAGTTAGGGCTTGTTCAATATAACTCTAAGTTTCTACATTTTGTTTTTATGATTTTAGAACCATATAATATATATTGCTTGAAAAAGTAAAATTAGTCATACAAATAGTACTCATATTTATTTGGAAAACTGACAACTGCACTTTTTCTTGTTTTTATATTTGATTTTTGTTTTTCAAAAAAAAACTGAAACTGGAAATCGAAAAACGATAACGAACGGGCCATTGAAAAAAGTCGTAGTAGATCAGAAGAGGGTAACATTCACCTTTAAAGGGTGTGATTGAACACCTCTCTTGCAAGAGTAGTTTTTCCGATGCCACCCATCCCATGAATAGCCACAATCCTTTGACTTCCCTTTAATTTATTCACCACATCCTCCACACAATCTTGAAGCCCAACAACATCTTTATCATCAACATGGGAGTATGTTCTTCTTTGCTCTGCTACCATTTTCCTATACGTCACAGCACGGGATGAGAACTTATCGTAAGAACTCTTTACGCCATACGTCTGCAACCTTGACGAAAGCTTTGCGATCTTAGCAGTTAGAGCATCAATCTCTGCACCAACATAGTGCAGCCTCGTAGCATCAAGACAACAGCAGGACGACCATTTTAGATAATCTAAAAGGCCACTAGTTTCCCTTTTACGGGCGACGCCCAGTATGTAAAGTTCTATAAGATCTTCGCTTCGAGTGCTAAATCTTTTATATCAGATATCCATTTGCGAAGCAGAGCATTTTTGTTCTGTTTTTCATCTGCATCCCATAGAAAACACTGCATCCATTCCAGCTCACTTTGAAGCTCTTCTACTTTGTCACTTACTGCTGCTAAATACTGTACTTCTTCCACCAGCAGCTTTGCCAGCCAATGAGCTGCTGATTCAATGGAGGAACTAGCCATATTTTTCACATTTCTTTGAGTTGATTTTGGGATTCAGTGATATTGTGGAGCAATTGTTGATTCAGGGGAGTATTTAACTATGTGCTAGTCTTCTGTAAGACTTTTTTTTCTATCGAAATGTAGGGTTATTGTAGCCTTTTGGTGCCATAAATAGTTAGCTAAAGTCCTAAATCAAAAACCTAAGCAAGGTTAAGGTTAAGGCTAAGATTAAGATTAAGAATTAAGACTAAGATTAAGATTAAGATTAAGATACTCTGCCGGGGACCCCGGTATACTGCACTAATATGAGTAGGTCCTCGTAATTCGAGTGAGATTGTCATGGCGCAAAAGCAGATATGGTCCGGTATTCCCTTGTTCCCTGGTCAACGATTCCGTTTCCGACACGTTTGTGTTTTGGAAACTTGCGAAACGTTTTCGAAACTCTAATGAATGTATGGTAGTGTTTTGATAAAAAATAAAAAACTTTCTCACAAAATAACCATTTATTTTCCTTTGAAATTACTGAATCGCTTATAAAAAGGCATACTCTATATATATCCTTTCTCATTCTCTTATTTCCTCCTATAACAACATGAAATTTCTCCAAAAATTTATAGTAATTTCTCCCATGTTTTGCAACATGTCCTCGTTTTAAAAAATAACGTTTTCCAGTTTTTACGTTTTCACGTTTCAATTTCCCGTTTCTGTGCAACCGAGGGTTAAGGTCGTTAGGCGAAAGGACAAGTTTTGTCCAAATAAAAGATATTCCCTTTGGGGGTGTTTATTTGTGGGGATTAAGGGGGAGGGATTGTGATATTAAATCCTTAAGACGAGAAATCGCACGTTTGTTTGTGAGATAGGAGATTTTAGGTGAAATTGGGAACGAGATTAAAACCCCTCTTATCCAACCAAAAAAATATATAGGGGTGAGGTATTATGGGTGGAATTGAAAATGTAGAGCAAAGTTACACATTTGCCCTTAATGAAAATGAAAAGAGAAGAGGTTAGTAAGGGTATTTAAGTAAAATCATAGTTTAATCTCAACTAAATCTCAACATATACCAAACAAAGAATAGACGTTATTTTATCCTTATCTCACCCATTAATTCCCAATCCTTATCCCCTTCCTAATCCCCAAACCCCATTTCCACATACCAAACGTCCCGTGTTACATGTTGAGAATGTAGTATGCTTTATACCTATTAATACAGTTTATATTAATTATTGAAAGAAATAAAGATCCTCAAACTTTCCTTATATTTTAGAAAACATTGTCAATTAAAACCATATAATTAACCAACTTTTTAAGTAGTGTCTTGGACCTCCCCCTCTGATACACAAAACAAAAGCCCTATCTACATCAGCAAAAGAAAAAATCTTTCTGCTTCTTTGGAGCATACGAAAAGAACAAAATGCTAAACTTTTTCAGCGCAAGACATGACAGCCAAATCGCATACTTCATAGAGTAAAGCACATGTACCTGAAATGGCAATTGCCCTACGTTGATACTACCTCACAATAGTTCACCCCTTCTCAAATCGAACCCCATTCACCATCCCTACCATTAGGCTCCTCCACATCAGCATCTCATCAAGTTAAACTTTGATGGTTCGTCTACTCAAGACTCGACAGCAGCAGACATCGTCCTCAGGAACTCTTCAGGGAAGATACAGCATGTGAAGGCGTACAAGTTGGGGAAGTCGTCTCCTCTAATAGTTGCAGCCCTGCTCTCGGTAATGACCTCATCCAAGTAAAGAACATGTAGATCTCAGATTTAGTCATTGAAGGAGATAATCTAATAGTGATCAACATTTTAAAGTGAAAGTACAACATCCCATGGTACATTCAAACTCTCATAGACGATATCATATTGCTCCTTGTTACATTCAAGTCTATTACGATCACACACATTTTCAGAGAGGTCAATAGAGTAGCCGACTATCTCACCAAAAGGACATCTTACTCATACATCCCACGAGTTTGATGTCAAGACAGATAAGAATTTTTGTATTATTTTTCTCTTTTAGACAACTTAGTTTTCACACTTAACAGTGTGTTTAGGAAAAGGTAGGGAAGGAAAAGAAATGGGGAAAGGTAGGGCAAGTAGGGAAGGGCAGGGTAAGGAAATATGATGAGTTAGTTTCCTTCCTAATCTCTCTATTATTGGAGAGAGGATTTCTTATAAATTAATTCTTCCATTTTCCTCCCCTCCAAATCTTCACCCCTTCACTTGGTATCTAAACAATAGATTTTTGGCCATCTCCCCTTCTCTGCCCTCCCCCTTCCCTCCTATCTTGGCTATCCAGACAAGGTGCAAGAGAAGGGTTACCTAATGATTTTCCTTGTAACTTGGGAAAAAAATTAACCAACTTTTTAAGTAATGCATTTTAAGTTTGTTTTTACCAACTACAACCAAATAACACCAAGAGCTCGTTTGGTTCGCACGGGAATAAATTCCTATGGGAAGTTATATTTCATGGGAGATTATTTCCCTTTTAAATTTCCTAGAACATAGTCACCTTGTGTTTGGTTAATCTGAGTATTTTCTAGGAAATGACATGAGAATTTGAACTCACCAACCCCCTCCTTGGTAAGTTATTTCCCATGTCCCATAGGAATCACAATTTTCCTTGGAATTTCCATTTTCCTATGATATCTTTAATGGCTAACCAAACACAAACCCGTTTACCTAATTCTTAGGAAATTGTATTTCCGAGATAATTTAGCTCCAACTATAGGACCTCCAATTATTATAACTTTAGAGCCAAAGAAGTTATTAGCCCCAATAACACCAACAATGATGGTTTGACTTGGTCATAGTTTTTTTCACTTAACTGTTTCATTTCAAAAAAATTAAAAATAAAAATGAAAACAAAACCCAAACTTCGAATCCCATTTACCAGTAAACCAAGTTTCATTTCAGAATAAAGATCCACTCTGATTTCTTTAAAACCGGTCCACTTCAAGAGAAAAATAACCTTTATTCTAAACCCAATTACCACTACTTCTACCACCCCTTCAATAAAAGACAGTCTTCTCAATGTTCTCTCTTCTTCCCCTGTTCTTTATTCTTTCACTCTTATTCTCTATTTTCACTAGCCTTTTACTCAAGCAAGATTTATGCAATTGTACAGCATTTCGAAGGAAAAGGTAAAGCGTAATTCTTTGAAGGAGTTAATTTATGTTTTGGAATCTAACTAAGCTACTGTACAACTCTTTTATTGATTTTTGTAATTGTATACAGTCTGTTGTATGATAATGAGTTCATCTTATTACGAATGGATTGAATAAGTTTTGCCGCCCAAATATGACGGTGGATTAGATATAACAGTGTGGTGATATAATATATTCCACTCCTATAAATCTCACACTCATGTAAATGGTGAAATGCAGCAAGTAACAGTATTATATCAGTTTCTCTGTTTTGTAATCCCTACAATCACAATACTGTTAAAAAAATGTGAACTCCAAGATGGTTTTTTTTCCACAATCAAAGTACAATTTTTTAACCTCTCAAATTTTGCTCTCGAATCACATATTACTCAAAATATGGATCACCAATGTAATATGATCAACACTATATTGGGTAATGTATCCTTTTCAAGCATATATTTCGTATCGACTATTGAGCATAATCATATACCTCTTACTACGAATCCGACAAGAGGAATTGTAAATTGTCACTCATATGTACGGGTTAGCATACGATCATCGCCATGTAAAGGGACGGTAAAATCACAAATCTGAGACCACAATAGCTAAAAAGTTTGCCCAAAAGAAATTTACGATTGTGTTCTGCCATATTTTTTGGACAGAAATTTAGATATTGTATTTTTCATTTTTGTAACTAAGATTATATACAAAAATGTCATTTAGATGTTTAACTACGAATATATATATATAGGGCGAATTCACTAAAAACCAACCTTACGTTGAAAACTGAAAACAGGCGATCTGGGTCGTTGATTACCGCACGGCTATATCTAACGGTGGAGATTAAAACTCCATCCCACCTTCAGTTAAAACGTGAATCCTAAAAGAAGTGATATTCATCCTTCCTCTGCTCTCACCTCCAAGCTCCAATGGCGGAATCCACTAACCTATAAACTGAAGCTTCAAATTGACACAAAGTAGCGATTTTTAGCACAAAAAAGTTATAAATTAGTGCGAAAAGTCCAAAATTAATGGTTTATCATTTAGACGTTAGGATTGTGGATTTTTCGATTCTATAAACCGTAATTATTCTCAATTGGGATAAAATTTATCATTTATGTAGTACTTCACTTAAGATTAGCATTTGATTTTATTTTATCAGCTCTCATAGTAGTATGGATTTTAAATTGTTGATTTTACAATGCTATAAACCCTAATTAATATGTGCGATTTTTGTAAGACTAACTTGTTGGAGTATTTATAAACTCCAAGTTGTTTGTGCTTCAAAAGTTCAATCCCACATTGCCCACATATGCTTTACTTCCTTTCTTTATTTATGGGCACCTTTTTCCAGAGGTTCAATGTCTTCTATATGGTCCCATATCACCCATTTCACAACTCTTGTATGTCTTTATATTTGCTTTCATCCTTTGAGTATTAGTTTGGAGACTAGAGGCTATGCTCTAGTAACCACCACACACGCGCGCGCGCGTGCACGGGTCGGGCTCGGGCACGGGCCGTGGGCGTTGGCGCGACGCGTTCGCGGGTGTGGGTGTGTAGTTTTTGCGACCCGTATCATTTTATTTGGGCCAACGGTTACTTTTGTGTTTTATAAACCGTTGCAATATTATTGCGTGATTAATGGCTGTAATCTTCGTTTCCTTGATGATCCATTATTCTTGGTAACTGCCATTTGGGGCAGATTTCGGAGCCTATTAAAGGGCTGTTTCCTCTTCATTTCTGGACACAGAAAATTCATTCTATACACAAAACGCTCCTTCTTCTTTCTTATCTTCTGGGCAGTATTCTAAAGAGTTCTCATCTGTTTATCTGTCGACGCCATTGAAGCAGGGGTCGTGTAACCCTGGGAGTTGTTTGCTAAGAGTCCGAGCGTTCGTAAGCGGGGCAAATACAACTTTAGGGCAGTGATTCTTCACGCCACGACTTTCAGTTAAGTTGTTCCATTACTACCAGTGAGACTATAGAACCTAGAAGGAGTAAGAGGACTAGAACAGAATCTAGTTTTGGGCCTGACTTTATTACTACCTTCTTAATTGAGAATAAATTCCTGACTGACCAAGAGGTAAATGTATTTGTGCTAGAAGAGGATCCTAGGACATATGGAGAGGCCATGAGATCTATTGACTCTAGTTTTTGGTTGGAGGCTATAAATAGTGAGATAGAATCTATAATGGGGAACAACACTTGGATTTTGACTGAACTTCCTAGAGGATGTAAACCTTTGAGTAGCAAGTGGGTGTTCAAAAAGAAGCTCAAACCTGATGGGTCCATAGACAAGTACAAAGCTAGACTAGTAGTTTGTGGGAATCATCAAAAGAAAGGATTGGATTTCTTTGATACCTATTCTCCTGTGACTAAGATTGCGACCATTAGGGCCTTGATAGCTCTTGCCTCCATTCATAATCTTGTTGTGCATCAAATGGACGTGAAAACGGCCTTTTTGAATGGTGATTTGAATGAAGAAATTTATATGAAACAACCAGAGGGTTGTGCGGTTGCTGGACAAGAAAACAAGGTGTGCAAACTTGTTAGATCTCTTTATGGTCTAAAACAAGCTCCCAACCAATGGTATGAAAAATTTGATCAAACCATCACTTCTAATGGTTTTTCTGTTAATGATTCTGATGCTTGTGTTTATTCTAAGCTATGTGAGCTTGGATGTGTTATCATATGTCTATATGTGGATGATATGCTTATTTTTGGGACCAATATAGACATAGTTAACACAACCAAGAATTTTCTAAGTTCATGTTTTGACATGAAAGACTTAGGCGAGGCAGACGTCATATTGGGAATTAAGATTACTAGACATACATATGGGATATCTTTAAATCAATCTCATTACGTTGAAAAGATTTTAAAGAAATTTAATCAATTTGATTGTACTCCAATGAAAACCCCATATGATTCTAGTATTCATTTGACAAAGCATAAAGGTAACAGTGTTCCCAAGATGAGTATGCCAAAATAATTGGGAGTGTAATGTTTTTGATGAATTACACTCGACCTCATATAGCGTATGCTGTTAGTAGATTGAGCAGATATACTCATAATCCTAACCAAGAGCATTGGGATGCCTTGATTAGATTATTGAGGTACTTGAAAGGGACGATCAATTGGGGTCTGCATTATCATAGAACGCCTTGCGTTTTAGAAGGATATTGCGACGCTAATTGGGTGTCCGACAATGATGAGATTCATTCTACTAGTGGCTATGTCTTTACTCTTGCCAATGCCGCTATATCATGGAAATCTTCTAAACAAACTTGTATTGCTAAATCAACAATGGAATCTGAATTTATTGCGTTAGAATTGGCAGGACAGGAGGCTGAATGGCTAAGAAGCCTACTAGCAGACATTCCATTGTGGGGGAAACCAACTCCATCAATTTCCATGCATTGCGATTCACAAGCTGCAATTGGGGTAGCTAATAACCAAGCTTATAATGGCAAAAGGAGACATATACGCTTGAGGCATGGGATAGTTAGAAATTTGATCAAAAATAATGTGATATCACTCGAGTTTGTAAAATCTGAGAGGAATATAGCAGATCCTCTCACCAAAGGCCTGTGTAAGAAAATGGTGCTTGAGTCAGCACAAGGAATGGGTTTAAAGCCTATTGAGGAGTGAATTGTGATGGACACCTATCTTAGGATTTCCTAAGTTCAATAGGTCAAACGAAATCACGAAAGAGCTCATAGTATGTGTACTACCACCCTTTCCTCAATAATACAATTAAAGTGATGTAGTAATTTTCTTTACTGTCAAATGTGGAAGGTTGAGTTGCATACTCTTAATAAATTCATAGCCTTTTAAGGTGGTTTGTGACAGTACAAACTTGATGAATTTACCTATGTGAATGTGGGGGTTACGCCCAATCCCCTATGAGGTCTCTAAGGCTTAGGACCTCTAGAGCGTTCATGAAACCAGGATTTAATGTGGGGCACATATGTATAAACATCGCGAGAACTTCTTTTGATTTGTGAAAAGTTTCAGTGCGCAAGCGAGTATTACAAACTTCGTGTAAGGTTCAAAGAGAAATCTACCTAACTCGAATGTAAATACAAGTCTGTAAGCACTGGGTATCAATTCAAGTCTACAAGACATTGATACTTAAAGACTTAGTATCTACTGCCCAGTTACTTCTCTTTTTCTTTCTCTTTTGAATCATGTGGGGGAATGTTGGAGTATTTATAAACTCCAAGTTGTTTGTGCTTCAAAAGTTCAATCCCACATTGCCCACATATGCTTTACTTCCTTTCTTTATTTATGGGCACCTTTTTCCAAAGGTTCAATGTCTTCTATATGGTCCCATATTACCCATTTCACAACTCTTGTATGTCTTTATATTTGCTTTCATCCTTTGAGTATTAGTTTGGAGACTAGAGGCTATGCTCTAGTAACCACCACACACACGCGCGCGCGTACGCGGGTCGGGCTCGGGCACGGGCCGTGGGCGTTGGCGCGACGCGTTCGCGGGTGTGGGTGTGTAGTTTTGCGACCCGTCTCATTTTATTTGGGCCAACGGTTACTTTTGTGTTTTATAAACCGTTGCAATATTATTGCGTGATTAATGGCTGTAATCTTCGTTTCCTAGATTACATCCATTATTCTTGGTAACTGCCATTTGGGGCAGATTTCGGAGCCTATTAAAGGGTTGTTTCCTCTTCATTTCTGGACACAGAAAATTCATTCTATACACAAAACGCTCCTTCTTCTTTCTGGGCAGTATTCTAAAGAGTTCTTATCTGTTTCTCTGTCGACGCCATTGAAGCAGAGGTCGTGTAACCCTGGGAGTTGTTTTCTAAGAGTCCGTGCGTTCATAAGCGGGGCAAATACAACTTTAGGGCAGTGATTCTTCACGCCACGACTTTCAGTTAAGTTGTTCCATTACTACCAGTGTACTCTCTAACATAACTAATATAGTTGCAAGAATGATGAATTTGAGCAATGGTTTAAACAGTGGACTTGATTCAGTAACATTTGAGATTGTCAGTATGGATTTGCATTACAATTCCTCTTTTTATAAAGGCTCGAAAGAACAATTAGTGAAGTGAGTACCTTGGTCACTAATGATAGCTCTAGGCATGCCAAATCTAGCAAATATGTTTTCTCTAAGAAATTGCACAACAACTTGGCTTCCATTACTCCTAGTAGGAATAGCCTCTACCCACTTTGATACGTAATCTACTGCAAGAAGGATGTATTCATAGCCGAAGAGGTGGGAAAGGGGCCCATAAAGTCTATACCATACCCCATATATCAAAAACTTCGACCACTATAATTGGGGTTAAAGGCATGATATCTCTTCTAGTTATTTTCCCTAATTGTTGACACCTAGAACAATTTTTACAATAAAAATGAGCATCTTTAAAAATAGTGGGCCAATAAAGACCGGATTGAAGGACTGTAGCTGTTGTTTTCTTACCACTAAAATGTCCCCCACAAGCTTGATCATAGCAAAAAGAAAGAACATCCTTGAGTTTAGAACAGGGACACATCGCCTAATAATCTGGTCGGGACGATATTTAAATAAATAAGGATAATCCCAAATAAAATACTTCATATATGACAGAAAACGAGATTTATCATTTTTATTCCAATGGGCAGGCGACTCTCCGATCACTAGATAATTAACTATGTCAGCGTACCATGGTTCAACTTGCACAATAAAAAGTTGCTCATCAGGAAAATACTCAGAAATAGGAGACGCACTTTGCTTGACAAGAATACGGGACAAATGATCTGCCACTGGGTTCTTAAAACCTTTTCTATCTCTAATTTCACAATCAAATTCTTGTAAAAGCAAAATCCACCTAAGTAATCTAGGCTTAGCATCTTTTTTATTAATAAGATATCTTATAGCAGCATGATCATTGTAAACAATAACATGAGAACCAATCAGATATGGTCTAAACTTTTCAAAAGCGAAGACAATAGCAAGAAATTCTTTTTCAGTCACTATAATTAAGTTGAGCCTCATTTAAAGTAGACTTGCATAATAAATAACATGTAATTTCTTGTAAACTCTTTGTCCTTACACAATACCTACTGAATAGTCAGACGCGTCACACATAAGTTCAAAGGGTTCACCCCAAACGGAAGGGTGAAGAATAGGAGCAGAAGTTAGTGCCTTTTTCAACTTGTTAAAAGCTTCTAAACATTCGACAGAAAAATTAAAAGGAACATCCGTGCTTAGCAAGTGAGACAAGGGTTTAGCAATCTTACTAAAATCTTGTGTAAATCGTCTGTAAAACCCTGCATGTCCTAAGAATGACCGAATATCTTTAACAGAAGAAAGGGGAGGTAGATTAGAAATCAAATCAATTTTATCTTTATCCACTTCTATACCATCATAAGAAATAATATGGCCTAGAACAATGCCTTTTATTACCATAAAATGACATTTTTTTCCCAATTTAGAACTAAAATTTTCTCAATACATCTTTCCAAGACCTTAGATAAATTAGCTAAGCAATCATCAAATGAATTACCAAACACAGAAAAATCATCCATGAATATTTCAATACATTACTCAACCATATCAAAAAGTAAAGAGATCATACAACGTTGAAAAGTTGCCGGAGCATTGCACAAACCAAAAGACATTCTCTTAAAAGCATAGGTGCCAAGAGGACAAGTGGAAGTGGTTTTATGTTGGTCTTCGGGAGCAATCGAGACTTGGGTGTAACCAGAATAACCATCAAGAAAACAGTAAAAGCATGTCATGCTAATCGCTCTAGCATTTGGTCCTTAAACAGGAGTGGAAAATGGTCTTCCCTAGTAGCCGTGTTAAGTTTTCTATAGTCTATGCAAACTCTCCAACCGGATTAAACTCTTGTAGGAACTAACTCATTTTGTCATTTTTAACCACTGTGATACCGGTCTTTTTCGAGACAACGTGCACGGGACTCTCCCTCTCACTATCCAAAATTGGATAAATATATCATGGTCTAACCACTTAAGGACCTCTTTCTTTACTAATTCTTATAGGGTAGGATTTAAACGTCTTTGGTGGACTCTATAAGGTTTGGCATTATCTTCAAGGTGAATTCTATGTTGCACAATAGCCGAACTAATTCTTTTATATCACTAAGACTCCATCCTATAGCCTGTTTATGCTTTTTAAGGATTTCTATCAATTTAGTCTCCTGGGCATAGTCCAAGTTAGAGGCAATTATGACTGGAAAAGTCTCGTTAGGTCCTAATTAAGAAAGCATATTTTAGTGAGTCTGGCAGAGGTTTTAACTCTAGGGAAGGGGTAGACTCAGAGGTCGCAGGCAGGGAAGGCATAACAGAACTTATAGACTCAATACAGCCAGCAGACATATACCATTTTCAGGGTGTAAAACAGATGACTCGAAGTCTGCAGATACCATAACAAGAGGAAGAGAAGAACAATAAAAGTGGGAGACTCCGTCATTTCACCAGTCATGGTGTTTACATGAACTGAACCAAGTTGTTCAATGTCTATAGAATCATCAATCTTTAAACAGTCACTAGGATATGCGTCTAACCAGTTGATCGTGTCATAATATTCTTCATCAGATGGTTTTTTATAAGATTAAAAACGTTTAGATCTAATGTCATGTTTTCAAAAGAGATTTTCATCATACCATTACGACAATTAATCAACGCATTAGAAGTAGCTAAGAATGGGCGTCCTAAGTCACTGGAATCTGATTTTCAAGATTAGAAACAACTTCAGTTTTAAGGACAATAAAATCAACCGGAAAAATAAATTCACCAACCGTAATTAAAACATCCTCCACCACTCACTTTGGTATATCGGCTAATTGAAGGGTTACTTTAGTAGGTTTCAGTTCTCCTAAGCCAAGTTGTTCGTAAACGGCAAGAGGAAGTAAGTTGACACTAGCACCTAAGTCTAGAAGTGCTCTATGAATGGTCACATCTCCTATGACAATTGAGATAGTAGGGCAGCCAAGGTCTTTATACTTCATTGGAATATGATTTGAGATTATGGAACTGACATTTGAAGCTAAGAATGCTTTCTTAGATACATTAGTGGCTCGCTTAGGGGTGCATAAATCTTTTAAGAACTTTGCGTAAGGTGGCATCTGATTAATGGCATCAAGAAGAGGGATATTAATTTTAACCTGTGAAAACATTTTCCTTATCTTTTCAAATTGGCCTTTATCTTTCTTTTTAGTGAGCCTATGAGGAAAAGGTGCTTTAGGCTTGTAAATCTGATCATTAACAACACGGGGTGCAAATTTATTTTTGTCCGTTTCACTGTCCTTTTGTTCTTAGGTGATTCCAATTTACTTGCTTCATCAACAACTGATTTTTCATGGTCAAGCACAGTAGATGAATTAAAGACATTTTTAGACAGAATAATGGCAGAAGAAGATGGGTAAGATTCACCTACTGTATCTCCTACATGAGAATCAATTTCACCACCAGACCTTAATGTTATCACAGCATTAACACGCTTCAGATTATCATTATTTTGATTTTGACCTTGCGGTTAGGGTTTAAATTTCTAGGATTAGTTTCTGGTTGACTGGGATATGCCCCTTTTTCTCTATTTTGTGAAACTAATTGAGGCATTGTGTCTGCTAGTGTTTTCACAATCCTCTCTAAGCCGGTTATTTTCTTATCAGTTTCAGAATACCCAGGAGGAGGCTGATTTTGAGAAATTGGTTGAAAGGATGGCCTTTGGTTACTTTGGTTTGGGAGCATAGAAGATTGGTCAAATGAATTATTCGTGTAATTTCTCACTTGAACACTAGAACCGCCTACATGTGGACCTTTACTCCAAATAAAATTGGGTGGTTACGCCACCCCGGGTTGTAAGTAGGAGCTTATGGGTCATTTCTAGGTCTTTGGAAAGCCATATTAGCTTGTTCTAAGTTATTATTAGTTTGTGGAGCAACATATGGACAAGCATTAGAAATATGGTCTATGCCATGACAATGATTACATGAGAAAGACGTCACTTGTTGGGCTTGAGGTTGTTGGACATATAAGCCTTCTAATTGTTGGTTTTCTAGCATAGTCAATCTAGACTCAAGGTATGCATTATCCGAAACACTATACAAGCCACTCTTAGAAGTAGCATTATGAGAAGGAATGCTACTATCACATCTAGTGGTCTCCCATTGTAAAGTCTTATCGGCTAGATTCGCTAAGAATTCCCAACTTCATCAGGGGTTTTAGACAAGAACTCTCCTTGGCACATAGACTCTACCATAGTTCGAGATGTGGAATCTAACCCTTCATATATAATTTGACATAAACGTGCTTTTCCAAAACCATGGTAAGGGCATTGAACCAACAATTCCTTAAATCTATCTAAGTATTTCCAAAATCCTTCACGTTCAAGTTGGACAAATTGATTAATCTCATTCCTAAGTCTCACAGTTTTACCATTGGGGAAGTATTTTTAAGAAAAACAACCACAAAATCATCCCATGACTCAATAGAATTAGAGCAAGACTATACATCCATTTTTTAGCATTAACTTTTAGAGAAAAAGGAATAGCCCTTAATCTTAGACCATCTGCTGTCACAACAGGATATTGCATAGTAGCACAAATTTCATCAATCCTTAAGAAACACATAAGGGTCTTCATTACCCGAAAATTTGGGAAGCAAAGATATATAATGATGTTTAAGCTCAAAATTAACATTACCACGTATACCCGGCAGCACAAAACACGAAGGTGGAGTAGACCTAATTGGATATAAAAGATCATCTAAAGTACGAGGAGGTAACTCTTCTTCCATCTTATCGCTATTTAAATTCCTAGAAGTATTATCTACATCACTTTCTAGTTCAGTACTAAAGAGGCGAAAGGTGTTAGGGTCGGTTCTCCAAACTTTCATACACTAAATAATTAAACGACAGAAATAAAAGACTATCTTTTTTTGGTTTTTTTTTATGTAAACACGTACCAACTAACAGATATCCGTCTATTATTCCATCTTAGAAATCCACTCCTGCTAAGAGAAATCCATTGAAATTCATCTCTGAACAACAGAAAATCTAAGGTGAGTCAAATTTGGGTGAGAAAATAACGAAGAAATAAATATATTCAGTTAATTGGTATTAAATTGTAGGAAAAATTATTTATAATAAGTCAACCTTTGGCCCATCTTCTAATATTAAGTTAACCTTTAAGTAATCCAGGAATAAGTAAACCTTGTAAACCGATCTTCCAAGATTAAGTCATGACCTGTTGGTAACCTGTTATTGTAGGTAATCAGTACACATGGCTTGTTTTGATTGATTTAAATAATTTTTTTTTAATTTTCAGATTTCCCTCCCTCTCCCCTCCCCCCTCCCCCCTATCTCCTCCCCATCACCTCTGCCTTCCCTCTGTTTCCTCAGGATTCTGCTCATTGCCGGCGGATACAGCAGCCACCGGCCATCCTAAAGCAGCCACTGGCGAGAACTCGCAGTAAACCCAGGTCGGCGGTCCTCTGTTTCCCTTCTTTCCTTCACCCTTCGACCTCTCACACAAACCCAATCCCGCACCCTCCGTCTTTCCTTCATCCTGCCCTCTTCCTCCGACCGTCTTTGTTTCCTCCCTCTCCGTTAATGGCTTTCATGGTGTTGGACATAGTGGTCGTTGTGGTGTTGGATGTTGGTGTCGGGAGTCGAGTTAAGTGGTGGCTGGTGGTGGCGTAGTGCCGTCAGAATTTCTGGTGGCCTGGTGATGGTGGTCCGGTTATGGTGTTCTGGTGAGGGGTGTATGGTGGCGTGGTGGTTTGGTAATGGTGGCCTGATGATGGTGGTGTAAGGTGGTCAACAGGAGAAATGTGGGATCTGTTTTGGTGAGGGTTGTCTGGTGGCGTGGTGGTTTGGTGATGGTGGTTTGGTGATGGTGGTGTAAGGTGGTCTACAGGGGGGGGGATCTGGGTGGTGGGGTGGTGGCGAAAGTGGTCAAGGGTGGTAGTGGTGGAGTCAGGTGGGTCGTTGGTGGTTTTAGTGGTGGTCAACGGCGAACTTAAGTTTTTTTTAAAAAATTACCTGTTGGTCAAGTCACCGGTCACTTGAACTCGTTAAAAGTTAAAACGCATACAAGGTTTACTTATTCCTGGATTACTCAAAGGTTAACTTAATATTAGAAGATGGGGCAAATGTTGACTTATCAAAAACAATTTTTCCAAAATTGTAAGAAAAACATAAATTGTTAATATTTATTTTACATTTCACAACCCCTTAATATTTATTTTAAAAAGTACTATAACCTTAGTATTTTTCGAGAAATTTTCATAATCTCTAGAATTTTTTCCAATTACAGCCATGTAAAATACCCAATTTTTTAATTATAGCCATCATCTTTTTTTCTTGTGAATTATGGCCATGAAAGACTAATATCTAAGTAAGTTGTTGCCATTTTCACTAATTACACCACTAATCCATAGTTTGACCGGTCAAATCATGTTTAATATTTTATAAATCTTTTTTTATTTAATTTTATAATATTTTAAAAATATATGTTTTTCATATATGACATACTAATGGGCACGTATTTCGAGACCACATTTAATCGCGTTTTTCAGACTGAAGATTACGTTTTTTCGAAAAACGGACATCGTCGAACGCCCTTTATGGGCACGAATTTCGAGAATCCCTACGAAACGAGTACCTACAGGCCAGATTTTTGAGCACGTACTTCGAGACGGGTTTTTCAGACTGAAAACGACTTTTTTTTTCCGAAAAAGGGACACTGCCGTGCACCCTTTTGTGGGCATGAATTTCGAGAATTCCCATGAAACGAGTACCAACAAGTCGGATTTTCGGCCACGTAATTCGAGAAGGATTTTTCGGACTGAACACGACGTTTTTTCAAAAAATGGATACCGTCGTACGTCCTATAATGCACGAAAAACCCGTCTCGAAGTACGTGTTCGAAAACCCGGCCTGTAGATACTTGTTTCGTGGGGATTCTTGAAATTCGTGTCCATAAGGGTTATTTGGCAATGTCCGTTTTTCGAAAAAACGTTATTTTCAGTCCGAAAACTCGTCTCGAAGTATGTGCTTGAAAATCCGGCTTACTAGTACTCGTTTCGTAGGGATTCTCGAAATTCGTGCCAATAAAGGGTGGGTGCCTGGCGGTGTCCCTTTTTCGAAAAAAACGCCGTGTTCAGTCCGAAAAACTCGTCTCGAAGTACGTGCTCTAAAATACGGCCTGTAGGTACTCGTTTCGTAGGGATTCTCGAAATTCGTGCCCATAAAGGGCGCTCGGTGATGTCCGTTTTTCGAAAAAACGTCGTCTTCAGTCCAAAAAACGCGATTAAATGTGGTCTCGAAATACGTGCCCATTAATATGTCATATATGAAAAGCATATATTTTTAAAATTAAATAAAATTAAATAAATAAAGATTTAGAAAATATTAAACACGATTTGACCGGTCAAACTATGAATTAGTGGTGTAATTAGTGAAAATGACAACAACTTACTTAGATATTAGTCTTTCATGACTGTAATTCATAAAAAAAAAAGATTATGGCTATAATTAATACTTCCTCCGTTTAAGAATAAGTGATACAGTTACTATAAACGGGTGTTTTTAAATAAGTGATACACTTTGTAAAGTTTCTTTATATGGTAAAGTTTTGCTTGTGAATTTACAAAAATACCCTTACTTAACATTATAACCATACTTTAACATCATTTAACAAAAATAATTAATCCATACTAAACCTACCCACCCCATTAATGATTCCCTCCAAAAAACCTATCATCCCAACCCCCTCATTTATGAATATTAACTGATGATGAACAACACATCAGATTCTAGGGTTTGTTCATTATCAGTTTCTCGATCCTTCTCAGTTCTTCATTTCCTTTCACTCTCTTCACCTTCCCTCCTCCTTTGTCCATCATTCTCTCTCTTCTCTCACTTCATCTCCCTCCTTCTCACTCCATATTTCTCTCTGGTTTTCCTTCTCCATCTTATTTTTCCTCTGTTTTACACTCAACCTTCACAATAGAAACCGGATCTGCACTCTACTCTCCTAAAAATGTCGGATGTCCCAGATTTGAAGCCACTTGTTGATGCGCATTTCAGATCTAGGGATGACGATGAAGCTTTGTTTATCTATGATGTTATTCAGTCGTTTGAATATGGATCTCCATGGCCCAGGCGTTTATACGAGAGTGGGGATGCAGAGAAGGTTATGGGTCCCCGTGCATGTCGTGCTTTAGGTAAGATTTTGGAAGCCCAGAAAAACAACGAACGGGTTGTTTGGAGTGATGAAGAAAATTTCAGTTCTGATTCTGAGTTTGGCACTTGCAATTTTATTGAGATTTCAAGTGACTCTGAGGAACTCGTTGTGAAGGAAGAGGAAAAAAAGGAGATTAAGGGAAAGGGAAAGGAGGTTGAGATGGCTGTTGAAAAAGAAGAGGATGTGAAGGATGAGGATATGATGTGTTTGAGAAAGGGCAAACAGATTTCTAGGGTTCAAAACCCTAGATCTGTGAGGGAGATAATTTGTGCCCCCCGTGCTCCCGAACCTAAAGATTTCTATGATTACGCAAAGAGAATGCAAAAAAAGGGTATGATGGTTTGCTTTGATCCCTCTGTAAGTTATCTGTAAGTTATGTGCTATTCCTTCTTCTGGTGGTCCTTCTGTTTCTGGTGGTGGCTCTGAGTGTGGTGGATCTGGTGCTGGTGGATCTCGTGGTGGTGGCACCTCTTCTGGTGGTGGGAGGAAGCCCTACCTCAGATCCTGTTTTGCTAAGGATATTGCATCATATGCTGCTACTTCCTCTACTAAAAAGAGGAAGGGAGGTCTGTATCTTCCTGAATTTAAATTTTTTTATGTCAATCCTTTAGCTGGTGCTGTTGCTGTTGATATTGGTTCATACATTATCTTGGATTGATTTATGAGTCCCTATTACTTGCTTGTTGATTTATGATGGTTTTACATTGGATCCCTTGTGCTGGTGCTGTTGACATTGGTTGATGCATTATGTTGGATTGATTTATGAGTCCCTGTTAATTGGCTATTGGTATTTGTTTGTTTTGAACTTTAACCCTAGTGCCGGTCCTTAATGTTTTCTGTTTACAATGACTTAGAATAAGTGGTTGATGCCCAATTTGATGAATGATGACTTTTGTGAATGAATCATGAATGATTTCTGATTAATGTTGGCTGTCCTCATGTAGACCACACATGTGAGTCCTAGCTTAGTTGAAAGAATAAAGAGTCACTTTATGTAAATGTCACTCAATTATCCAAATGATAAAGGGACTCAATCAATTCGAAGTAAGTCAATGAATTGCTCGGCACATTGTGTGCCTTGAGGTAACATTGACTTAACTTCATGAGTTAATATGCAATCCCTGATGGATTAAAAGGTCAAATGATGTTTGTATGATGTATAATGTGGTTCTTCTTTCTCTGACTCCTACTTCAATCCCCTAAACCTAAATAAATCAACCAAACTTCATAAACTTACAACACATTTCATCATAATTTACCATAACATTCAATTGGTAATCATAATTTCTTTGCAACTGCATATACAAACCTAGTTTCAAAACTATACATGTCATTTAAACCTCAACAGTTTCCCTAGCTATCCCAGGTTTGGGCTGCAGTTAACTATACCAAAAAGAAGACTGCGCCCGAACGTTTATGAAGAAGCTAGTTTTTAACCCAAAAAAGTTTACTTACTTACATTTTCCTTTGTTTTTTGTAACTCTGTTTTTTCCTTTCAAAATGACTGTCATATTTGCATTTTCTATTCTGTCCTTGTAAACCTTCTTCTCCAAAAACTCTTGTCTCTTTCTTTGCATTGAAAATTCTGTCTTTCAATCTTCAAGAACACTTTCTACATTTGTCATACTTGACTCATTGTCAAAAAAGATCATTTCTTCTTCGTTTGGTGGTAGATGCTCATTTGAGTATTTGACACTTTCATCAATGAGGGATTGATCAACCAAAACAGATTTGGGGAGAAGTCCCAATCTTTCTAATCTTCTTTTTCCATGATGTGGGCTTTTGTAGTTGTTGCCCCCCTTTAATTTCAATATCTCAACCATCACATATTGTAATTGTAGCCATGTGTACTTCATAACATTTGGATCAAATATTTCATAAGCATCTTTCACACTTACAATAAGCTCATCAATATTTTTTGGAAAAGTTTGATACATCAAAGCTTGTATAGCCCTAAAAAACCCTAAATCTAAAACATTTAAATCAGGGGATTGAGGTGGTTGTTGAATGAGTTGGATGTTGAATCCATTTTGTGTTGCTGCTGCTTTGAATTCCTCATCATCAGGTTGTATGTGTGGCCTAGCATTATCTTGATGTATGTAAATGTCTTTAGACATTCCTTGAGGCCATTTACTCATGATTGAAGGGATGCCATGCTGAATTATCATGTCCCTGATGACCTTTTGAGTGATTCTTTTAACTACTTTGGTTTCAATTGTGCCTGCCTCTATGTTTTTGCTTTTTTCTTGGCTGGTACCCTATCCACAAAAGGGAAAATTCCAAATTTCCCATCATGAATGACTTGTCCTTCACCATCAAAAATGGCTTCTGAAGTGGCTGCCATGAACATTGCCTTAATCTTAAACCTTTTAGATTGGCAGCACATATATGGATCATCTTCCCTTGGTAGCAAGTAGAACCTTCTAGTTTCAGGACTTAGATAAAACCATTTTTCATCTATGTGGATAATGTTTTGTAAGCTCATGAAATTGGCTGGTTGTGTTTGACTTCCTGGCTCAATGTGGGATAACACCCATTTCATCCTAGCCAACTTATGTACATTAGTTAGACTAGGATGATTGCTGCTTGTATGACTTCTTAGTCTACCCCTTTTGAGGAGAGTGTAAACTGCTGAGGGGCTGATTCTCAATGCCCCTGCAAAGCATCTTACAGATGTCCTCAGATTAAGGGGGACTGACTGCAGGAACTCTTCACTATATTCAGTTGGTTTACTGCCAACTCTTCCCTTTTTTTGGATCCTGACATCAATGGCATCACCACTTGCTCTTTGTGCACATACTCTCCTCCACATTCTGTCCATTGTGACCCTGGAAACACCATACTTGATTGCTGTTTTGGATATGGCACCAAATGGTAATTGGTTATTACCCTCCATTGCTAAAAGCTCATCTATTGCTTGCCTTCTTTTATCATCTGGCAGATTTGGTCTTTTTCCCCTAACTTGTGCCTCTATTTCTTGTGTTTCAGGAGGAGATTGAGGCTCAAAGCTTGGCTCCATCTCATTTTGAAGCTGTGCATAGTAGGATTCCCAGTATTCATCATCAACCATCTCATGGAAGAAGTCATCAGAAGCATCTCCCATTTTTGTAATTACAGTTGGTGCTGTTTTAGATTTGAATACTCGGGTTTTTGGATTGTTGGGATATTTTTTTGGGTTGATTTGGGGGGCTTTTATGTAACTTCTGTATGCTACTGCTTGTTGGGACAATTTTTTTTCTTGCTTCATTCTAGGCTGTTGTAAGCCTTAACAGATTCTCAATTGCTCCAATTGCAATGGAGTTGTAAGCCCTTTTATAGGGCAGTACTTGAGTTAGTTTTTGGAGGAAAAAGGGGGAAGAAATGAAATGTCATTTTGGAGGGAAAGTTTTCCCAAAACAAAATCTGGCAGCCAATAATGTGGCGCCTAAATGACTGTCCCACCAAAATCAGAAAGTTAATAAACCCCTTTGGGGGTGGGGACTACAGAAATAATACCAACAATTAAAACCTCTTAAACCCACTTACAATCTTTTGCCTCAAACAACGTAAAATGTACTTTGTATCACTTATTCTAAAACGGAGGAAGAGTATTTTACATGGCTGTAATTGGCAAAAAATTCTAGAACCAAACTTTAAAACGTGAAAGGGACTCCCACCCTCTCTCAAGTCTCAAGTCGGCATCGCCACGTCAATTTTTTCCACTCTGATTTCAACTGGTTTTCTTCCACATTTGACATTTCAACTGGTTCCATAGCAGAGGAGCCATGAATATCTTCAGGCTTGCTGGCGATATGACTCATTTGATTAGTATTCTAGTCTTGCTTCTCAAAATATATGCTACTAAATCATGTTCAGGTTTTCATTCTTTCCACCCGTTCTCATCGATATGCGTTTCTTCATTCTTTGTTTGGCGGTCCTTCAAACTTGGAGGTCATTATTTGCTACATAATTACACTGCTTAATTTCTTTTGACGTTGTAGAAATTGTCTGCTGAAGTTTTGTCTGAAATTAGTTGTTTCAGTTACTTACTATGCCTAATGGCTTGCGGATAGAGTTATTTAAACTTGAATTGATGGAGTTGTCAAATGTCTGATTCTTTTTACCTTGATTCTTGTTGCTATCGACTTAGTATTGCGCCGAAAACTGTCGCCTGAAAATGACCGAAAAAGTTGATAATGAAAGATCTCCATTGTTAATTTTGAAATTGAATTGTCAAAACTGTCTTGGATAAGCTGTCAATTGTTATTGGAATTTCTTGTTGACTCCGCACATTCCACTGGAAACTGTACATTAGTTAGTGAAAGTAACTTATGGAACTTCACATTGTAATTGATTCATGCTTCACCTAAACGGCATTGTAAAATCTTGACTAAACGGTTTTGGGGAGGTAATTTGCTGTCGTTGCATGTTACTCAACTAATAGATTTTATGAAATTCAGTACATAAAATCTTCAATCTTCAGTGTAGAACTTCATGTTCTTACACTTAGCTCTTCTTGAGCTTCAAATCAACACTAAGAGATGTAAGAGAGAAAATGAGAGGAAAAGTGAGAGTAATTTGTAATGTTATTGAATGAAAATGATCAGTTACTAGCTCTAACTGCTCTCTGTATTATCCTGCGCTCATAATCTGTAACTAACTTCTTATTACAACAGCTAAGTAATCTACTTATTACATCAGTGAGTAAGTTGCTCTATGCTCTTGGCTCTTCCTTGCTTGCAGCTATTGTGCTGCTTGTTAGCCAGCTACATTATCACCATATATATCAACACCCCCCCTCTCAAGCTAGGGGATGGTTGAAAATCAATCATGCCTAGCTTGGATACTAGCCTAGAGTGATGAGGGGAAGGCAAAGCTTTAGTAAGAATGTCAGCAATCTGATCATATGTAGGAAGATAAGATAATTCAAGTAGCCCTTCCAACACTTTGTCTCCAGTGAAGTGATAATCTACCTCAATATGTTTATTTATCTCATGGGAAACTGGATTTTTTTCCAATGTGAATGGCACATTGGTTATCATAGTTGAGTGTTATAGGAGTGAGATCATTGCTCTGTGACTAGATGACTTTGAAATGTTGCTTTGCTTCTTAGATTTCCAGGAAATAGGTGAATTTTCCGAAAGAAACACATAGCCATTGACAGATCTCCTTGTGTTGGGACAGGATGCCCAATCTGAATCAGAGTAAGCTTGAAGAGTAAGTTGAGGAGAAGCTTTGAGCATTATTCCTTGAATAAGGGTGTGAGCTACATATCTCAAAACATGTAGAGCTTGTTGATGAGAAACTTTAGGTTAGTGAAGAAACCAAGGGTGTGAGCTACATATCTCAAAACATGAACAAAATCTTGTTGATGAGAAACTTTAGGTTGGTGAGGAAACTGGCTGAGAGCAAAATATGACTTTGGCGTTGTGTGAGTTAGAAAGTTTAGTTTACCAACCCAACTTCTGTATTCCATAGGATATGAGAAATAGTCACTTTCATCTAACAATAATTTAAGATTGAAGTGGAGTTTTAGCTGCTTTAGAGAGATCAAAATCACAATCTTGTAGGAGTTCCTTGGTAAATTTCTTTTGCGTGAGTATAATCCCAGTTGAGAGATGACCGACTTCTATGCCAAGAAAATAATTTAATTGACCATGATCTTTTATGCTGAACACTTGGTGAAGATGAGACTTCAGAGAGGTGATGGTGAGCTCATTTATTCCAATCAAATTTATGTCATCAACATACATTGGTGCCTTTGTAATATGATGATCATGATGCTTGATAAATAAGGAGTAATCATTCTTTGGCTGAACAAAACCCATAGCTTGCAATTCTTCATTTAATCTTGCAAACAACTGTCTAGAAGCTTGCTTTAGGCCAGATAATGACTTTTTCAATAAGCAAACTTGATTGTGAGGATTTGGAACTCCTTCGGGCACTTCATATCCTCATTAAGCTCTTCATGTAGGAAAGCGTTATTGATGTCTAACTAATGCAGTGGCCATTACTCCTTAATCCCTATGCTATCGGTAGTAAACACCTTGCACTTAACATTTTCATTAGTGGTGAAAAAGTCTCGTGATAATTTATTCCAAATCTCCGTGTGAAGCCTTTTGTCACTAATCTACCTTTCAATCTTTCTACGCTGCCATCCTTTTTAAATTTAGCCTTGTAGATCCACTTGCATCCTATAACTTTTTCCTTCCTGTTGGTCGTGGAACTAGTTCCAGTAGATTTGCCTTTATCTCTTTATTCATTGCTTCTATCCACCCAAAGCTTCAATGTAACTTGTTGGCTCAATGTATTGATTGGCGATAGTGATAAAGGCTTTCTCTGATGAGGGAATTGAATCAAAATGGACTATGGATCCGTTCTTTTCAACTTATTTTCAGTCCTTATAAGTTCAGAAAAGTTCAAATAACGAATAAGTTCGAATAAGGTCTAATAAGGTCTAACATGGTCTAATAAGGTTATGTCGAATAAGGTCTAATAAGGTCGAATAAGGTCTAACAAGTTCACATAAGTTCAGATAAACAAAAATAAGTCGAAAAGAATGGATCTTATGTTGCACTACTGACTCGGCATATTGCTACAAATATAGTTGTCTAGATAAGAGGGGGCTTTCTTTGGTGTACTAGACTGCCTAGTAACTGTATTATGGGATGCCTGATCTAAAACATGGTTTGAATTAGGAATGTTAGGCAAAAGAGAAGGTTGAGGTGATGAATTAGGGCTAGTTTGGGATATGATAGGAGAGTTGTTATCTTGTGGAGAAAGATGAGGAAGTTCTGTTTGAGAAGAAGAAAATAGGAATTTGTTTGAGTAAGGGAAAGAGGGATAGAAATGGAATTTGTCTGTGTTTGTGTTAATAATGGTTCAGGTATGTCAAATGGAGAGTTTATATCTAGGTTTGTGTGAGAGGGTAAGAAAATGGAGTTAGGTTGTGTTGAAGTGGTAGAATGGTGGAAAAGGAGATGTTTTTCATGTAATACAATATCTCGTGAAACTATGATCTTGTTAGTCTCAAGATTGAGCGCCTTATAGGCTTTTTGACCTCCTGGATATCTCAAGAACACACATGGTACTGGTACTGTTGTAGGATCAAATTTTGATCTATGAGCTTTGATGGTTGAGGCAAAACACAAGCATCCAAATACCTTTAAATGGTCTAAACTAGGTTTTTGCTTGAATATCTTCTCATATGGAGTCTCAAATCGTCAAACACTCAATGGCATTAATGAACTGAGCTGCACACAACAAACATTATCCCCAATCCCCAATATCTTGCTAGCACGCTGGACTGAAAGAACAAGACCTTTTGCTTTGACAGCTCTCCCATTTATCCTTCTAAGTTTTGTTGCATTATCTGATCTTACACTCTTGATCACAATTGTAAACTGAGTTTCAACATATGCAATGAAATTTTGCATAATATTGACGGTATCATTCTTATTTCTCATCAAAAGGTGGAAAAATCATCGACAATTGTTAGAAACAAAGAAAAACCATCATGTGTTTTAGTTCCATATGAACCCCACACATCAATATAAACTGCTAGGAAATGATAACCTAGTTTGTCTAGCTTAGGACAAACTTAGACAAACTATCTCTTCACCTACATTCAAGTTAGACTTGCTTACATGCATTTCACTGAAAGGAATGTGTCCAAGTCCGAGATGTCATAGCTTGGCTTCTTCTGTTGATGTCAAAACAAACAAGTTGTTCCCAAGCATGATTTTTCATTAACAGCGTACAATCCAACATTCAACCTACCAAGAACCAAGGTATTCTGTAAAGGAGCCTGAAGTGAACACTTGTCGTGAGTAAAAGTGCTCTCACATTTCAAATTAGTGCACAGTTTGTGTGTTGAGATCAAATTGAACTTAAAGCCTGGAATATATAGATTGTAGCACATTCCTTAGTTCAATCCCACTATCAAACTTCACACTTCCTATATGTTTCACCACTACTTGCTTGTTATCCATCAACTATAGTTACTAGGTATTTTATCAAAAGCTTTATATGGTGTCAAACAAATCCAATCTTGTACAAATATGATATGTTGCTGCACTATCAATTATCCACTTGGAATTAGAGCAAGAGAGTATTGTAACACCCCAGTTTTTTAAGAATATAATTAATATTTATTTCATTGAAAATAAATTATTTCTTTGAACCTCATTTCATGTTTAATATTTTTTTTTATATAGAAATTAGTTAAGAAAAAAAATGTGTATGCCCACTTAGTGGGTGAAGAGTTTAAGTGCTAATATAGAAAGGTTACATATCTATATGGTTATTTGTAAAAAGGAAAGGAGTAGCATCTACCTGCCACATTTGCAACATTTGCCAGCTTAATGTGGTTGATCAACGAGATTGTTGTTGTTGTGAAGCATTTTCATTAGGTGATTGTACTGAGCTATGGTGATGTGAGTTGTTTCATCATCTTCCTGCTCTTCTTCTGTCTAATATCTTGCCTTCATCTTGTTATTTGTAAATCCTGGAGGCTATCCATGGATTTTCCAACATCCATCCATGGTATGTCCAACCATGTTGCAATGCTCACAATAGAAAGAATTTTTCTTAACAAATTGTTTTCCTTGCTGTAGGTGGTAGGTTTAATCTACCTTGAGTGTTATGAGACTGATGAAATCTGTATCCTCTTGGTGCATGATGATCATTTCTCTTGGTATTAGCTGAGGAAGCCATTTGTGTTGCTGCTAGTTTCTTGTGTTTCTCTTCTTGAACAAGCAATCTATATGCCATAGCAATATTAGGGATAGGCTGCATCATTGAGATGTTTGATCTCATATTCCCAAACTTGTTATCTAGTTTCATAAGAAACTGAATAGGCCTTTCCTCTTGCGGTGCTTTCTAGAATTTTCATGTAAGGCTACAAGAACAACCATTACAAGTGCAAACAAGCTTTTGGATTTATACCATTTATCTCATCCTCCAGAGCCATAATTTGAGTGAAAAACTTGGTAATTGAGTTTTCTCCGTGACTGATATCATGCACATTGTGTTATAGAGTGTGTTCTGGCGTGTATAGTCGTGGCCCTGAGCATATCGTCAAGATCTTTCCAAATCTCTCTTGCTGTAATGTGAAGTATATTACACTCCTTGCAATCGAATTATCTAAGGATCTCAAGATATTGGAGATTATCACAACATTACATCTACCCCAAGCTTGATAGGTAGGATGAGTTTGATCTGGTTTCCTAAGTGTTCCATCAACAAATAAGAGTTTATTCTTTGCACACAAAACTATGATCATGCTTTCTTTCCACTCTCCAGAACCATCTCAATTAAACTTCTGTGAAACTAGTGGATTGTTGGATTTTCTGACGGATGAATGAAATAGATGCTGGTAGGATCTTGTGTAGGTGCCAAAGGAGGAGGTGGTGGTGGAGTTTCAGCCGTTTTAGTAGTTTCAGTAGTTTCAGAACAAGAAGTGGGAGGTCCAAGAGGAGAATATGTGCTAATGATCTGATTTTAGATCAAGTTTTCACTACGAATGAGATAAACTGATGATCTAGAAAGTAGGTTTCAAGCAATCAATCAGAAGTAAGCAATCAAAGAAAAGGGATCTCAGTGATTCACGATTTTAATTAAACAAACATCTAATAGGGTTACTACAATCAATTGTGATTTATAGAAGCTTGATTAAAAAAATAGCTATCAGTAGCTAATTCAAAAAAAGGTGTGGAATTTTGTAAATTCATTCAAGAATCAGATGAAATAACAGTAGGAAATGAGCTGATACCATAATAGATTTTATGAAATTCAATACATATACATAAAATCTTCAATCTTCAGTGTAGAACTTCATGTTCTTACACTTAGCTCTTCTTGAGCTTCAGGAAGAGATGTAAGAGAGAAAGTGAAAGGAAAAGTGAGTGTAATTTGTAATGTTATTGAATGAAAATGATCAGTTGACAATTTAGAGAGATGATCTCTATTTATAATAACGCTCTAACTGCTCTCTATATTCTGTTAGAGAATGATAGAATGACAGCCATTATCCAGCTGTCATAATCTGTAACTAACTTCTTATTACAACAGCTAACTAATCAGCTAATCTACTTATTACATCAGTAAGTTGCTGATGCTGATGTGTAATGTGCTCTATGCTCTTGGCTCTTCCTTGCTTGCAGTTTGGAGCTCTTTTGCAGCTTGTTAGCCCCCTACATTATCACCATATATATCAACATGAGCTGAAAGGAGACCATGATTGTTGCGAAGCTTTTGATTAAGCTTGTTAATTTCAGAACGATATCTGAAGTTTCTTTGGTATCGTTGTTGTCAGGCATTTCTCTGAAGACACAAGAGCTATATGCACTTGTTTTTTTGACCCGCTACCTTGATCTGTTCACAGATTTCATATCTGTATATAACACTGTGATGAAGATTGTGTTCATTGCCAGCTCTTTGGCTATTGTTTGGTGTATGAGGTTGCACCATGTCATCAGTCGCTCATATGAGAAGGTTCTTGATACAATCCGATACTATTATCTGGTGCTTGGATGCTTTGTTCTGGCGCTTCTAATTCATGAGAAGTTCACTTTGCAAGAGGTATTGCCTTTGACTTTAGAATTTGCATCTTGCGAATTTCTTTTTTGTTGAATACTTGGTAGTTTGTGTTTTGGGACCTTGAACCATACTCTGAAAAGTTTGAATTGAATTATCCTTTTAGTTCTGAGGAACAACTTCGATGTAGTGAACTAATTTTTACTATTTTCTAATGGTAGCCTCATCTTGTGATCCTGAGATGATCATGATTACTTTTCTAGCTTCCGCATTATCCTTGACCTTTACAGCTTTTGTGTGTTATGGATGCATGATAGCAGAGCATCTGGCATGTGCAACTTTTGGAAAAAAAAAAAGTTTGAAATATCTTGTTTCATTTCTCTCCGTTATCTTCTCTTTCGGAGACCCTTTTGGATAGGAATTTTCCCAGCATTGGGAGTCGCTTACAGCAAGTATGTAGGTATTTCAAAGAATTCAAACTATGTCAGCAGATGTAGTTTCTTCCCTGCATCTTCCATATTAAAACTTCTAGGGTAGAATTTCTTACAAACCATCATGATCTTTCCTCTTTCTAGGCCTGGCAAGTGGCAAGTGATTATAATTTGTTTTCTTCTAAGCTTATAATGATTTCTTCACATTCTCCAGCTTATTATAGGGATTACGGTATGTCCAATGAATGTATGTTGACATAGTTGATTGTTATGAAATAGGCTTAGAACAACTTTTCCCTTGTTTTTCACCCCGATGAAAATGCTTTTGTAATATACTGAAGTTCAGGAAAAAGATCTTGGTGTTTCCTCGATTGTGTCCAGGTTTTAAATATTTGGTGTATTGGTATCTTCTTATCCGTTTATGGCTCTTAGAAATAATCAAATAAATATGTGTTGGAGTGATTTTAGAAGAAGAAAAAAAGTATTTGTTTGATTAAGAAATATGGAAGAATGTGGAACATACTAGAAAGAGTATGAGCGTATGGGAAGTAACTAGTGGTGCACATGCTATGGTGGAACAAGAAATTTCTAGTAACATCAAGAATGTGTTAGCAAATGAAAAGCTTGGTAGAAGGCTCTAGCAATTTAATAACCAAAGTCCACCGACACTAGCATGTATATATAAGAAGTATATGTGTGCTCAAAAAGAATGTATAAGTTAGATTGAAGAGCCATAAGCTCTTATGAAAACATATCAAAAGTAGAATAAGTATTAGAATTGTAAGACAAAAACTTACCATACACATAAGAGTGATAGAGTTGTGAGACATGAGCTCACACAAAAAATTGTAAAGGTGAGGAACAAGTGTTCCGCTAAAATTGTGTAATGTAAAACAACTCTTTGTAATCTATAAAGTTTTACTTCCAAGCCCACTACTATGTTTCCGCGTGGGCCCCAAAATTCTTATCATTATGTTCTTTAGAAAATTCAACCTGTAATTTGTTTTGGTGTATCTCTATCTTTGTCTTTTTCTGAGAGATTGTTGGTGATCTTTATTTTCTCTTGCATATTTGTTTTGTTAATCTATTTCCTGCCATGGGCCTTCTATGTTTTGGTGGTTTGTTGTCCATGCCATGCTAATCTTTAACAAATCAATGAGCTTGAAATCCCACTTTCACGCTGCAATTTTGCTATCCTCAATAAGTTGGATATTTCTAGCATCTAGTCAGAAAAACATTTGTTCTGAGTTATTTTATTGGTCTTTGGCATTACTTTGTAATCTAGGTCCCTAATTGTATCCTATTACTCTGTATTAAATGAAATGGTGAAAAGAGGATTCTGCTCATGGTTCCTTTATTCACGATTCCTTTTTCTTGATTGTTAGATTACTTAAGTTAATTATGTGAGGGGAAATACTTCAGGATTTTATCTGTTCTTTCTCTAAGTGATGTTGGTTAGTCTAGGTACGTGTGGGGACACTTTTTATTGTATTCATTTACCTTGGTTTACAATGATAAATATTTTCCAGGTTTTTTGGGCATTTTCTATATACTTGGAAGCTGTTGCTATTCTTCCGCAGCTTGTCCTGCTACAGAGAAGTGGAAACGTTGATAACTTGACATCCCAATATGTTTTCTTTCTTGGGTATATTATAAATTCATCTCACTTGTTACTTGTTAGCATATATTTAGTAATGTGGACTCCTTACCATGAAACTTATGCTTAGGATATGTGATTGTGATTTTAACTTGTTCACGCCTTATTTAGTAGGCTCAAGCCCCTGTGAATTACTTAACAAGATGATGTAGAGGTTCAAAAGCTAATGAACAAAAACTATTTGCTGAAGCAACATTGATCCTTTTCTTGGTGAACCTTCTGCAGATGCCCTATCCCTAGAAAGTTTATGTGCTGGACTCTCTAGCTTGGGTATGTAGCAGTGACTAAATATGCAATCAAATTTTAAGATACTAATGAAATTTTGTCTTCTTAACCTTAGACGGCAAAGTATGTCAGTTAATCAAATATAGGAATGCTACTTGAAATACTAATGAATTATTTGCCAACCTACCTTTATCTGTTTAGTTAAAAACTTTATACTACATGATGCAATGTTGGAGCCTCCTCTTCATTCCCTTAATCTTAAGTTATCTTATCTCTACCATTTTTGCTTGCTGTTTCAACAAATCTGCTCTACGAGTCACGGTGAAATTCTCTTAGCCACTTAGGTAGTTTCCTGAGATTACCTGAATTGGCAAGATTTCATCAAAGTGCTTTTTACAAAACATATCCTCTGAGTGAAGCAAATTGCATTAACTATCCATTCTAGGTTCTACTGTGTTAGACAACCTCTGTTTTTTAATAGATGCATCATATTGACTTTTCACACTATTTAGAAATTAACTTTGACCATGTTTAATTACCAATATATTAAGATAAATTTTATTTTTTAAGTTGTTATTGTGTTAATCTCATTGTATAGTTTTTTAATTATTATTTTTTCATAATTTAGAGTTACTAACAGTCAAAATTGAGTATTGGCAAGCATGCCCAGTCAATATGATGCATCTAGTAAGAAACAGAGGAAGTATCTTCTATTATTATATGAAAAGGCTTTCCATATTGGTTTAGAATATTAATCCTATGTTATTGGAATGTGCCAAGAGATGTGTACAGAGGGAGCATTGCAGACTTAGGCATGCGTGGTGTAATTGAGAAAGTTAATCAAACTTGAAATCCTAAGCTGGAAAGTGACAAACAAAGTTCAATAACAGTTTCATAAAGGCTAGAAAAATCCAGCAAAATAAACCTTGACCTTAACCTAATGTTCAGATAGACATTGATAGCAAACTGTGTCTTCTGTTCAGGGTCCAAAAAGAACTGGTGATGTGGGAATGATAAAGAAGCAAGTGTTATGTCTCTGTTTGAAATGCCTGCAATGGTTTGTCGGGGTGCGGGCACTATAACTCAGTAAAGCAACCGTTGCTCATAGGTTTGTGATATGACCTGATGAGTATTACTTTCTCAGACGATGGTGATGCTTGCTAATAGAATTTTAGCGAATATCTAAGCCATGTCTTCATTCGGCAATTTATTTTGTTATGCAATGTGCTTTTTTGTATACAAATTGAATTTTTGTAGTGAACCTGTTATCATTGTCATGCTGAGGCATTTTTCTACTGTATAGATAAAACTACTATCTAAATAAATTTTGACTATGATATTGAGGTAAGCATGAAGATTTGGCTAACCTGTCGGTGAGAAAATGAGGTATTACTTACTTAAGTTATACGAGGTCATCTTGGCAGTACACAAGGTTTAGCATAATTTTAACCAACCAAAGCATGTGTCAGGTCCTCTAATTTGGTCCTGCTTATGTTTTCACTTGATATGATCCACTTCATTATATCCACTTCAACTGATCGGATTCTGAGACAGCGCATTGAGTCCATCGCCCTTTAATTTTAATTGCAAGTAAACTTTAATTGAAGAAGATTAAGTTCTCAACGTGGCTATAATTGCTTGGAATGGTAGGAGGCCTAGTATTTTGTTTACAAGTGCAGCTTTTCTTTTTGGATCATTACTTGCATTCCTCTGTTGTTTTACTTCAGAAAATCTTCCATTCTAATTTTAACAATTTATCATGAACAAGGATTTGTATTTCATCAGAAGTTAAAGGTAGAAAATTTGTGGCAGCCATTCTGCTATTTGATGGACAACACCATGAAAAAAAGTCCCAACTGCATCTTTTTTCAATCATGCTCTGATAGTATCTGATACAAAAAAGTTTTGGTATGTTTATAGATATTCACATTCTGTTAGTTCACTTGTTTAAAATAACAGAGATAAGTTCCACTATTACGAAGTATTATATATCTTATAAGTCTCAAGTCCGTGAATTTGTTCCTAAGGCGTAAGAATGCGCAAAAGTCATTAGTTAGCTAATGACTTATCGACATTGGCTATAATGATTGTTACATTACTTGTACAAGCCTGACTGAGCTTCTGCTTTTGCTTTTAAGTGCAAATTAGCTTCACTTTGGTGCTTTTTGGTAGATTGCTGTCACAAACTAACATCTATACAGTCACTTTGATATGAATATTGTATATGTATGTCAACTATATACTATTGCTTGGGTCAAAAGGTCCCCTGATTCCTTGGTTATGATGTTGCTATCGTGAACAACAGAAATCCGTGGTCAAAAGGTCTCCTGATTCCATACTAAGACATCTATTTTTTTCTTTTCCAGGGCATATAGGGCATTCTACATTTTCAACTGGATATATCGCTACTTCACAGAGCTTCAGTTTAGTCGATGGATAGGTAAGCAATTTTTTCCCCTTCAGCAAACAAAGATATCACCAAGATAAGTATCTAACTTTGGAATCTGCTTCAATTTCCAGCTTGTGTTTCTGGTCTTGTCCAAACTGCGCTTTATGGGGATTTCTTCTACTACTACTTTATCAGGTAAACACCATTCAACTTGATCGATCTATGTTGATGCTGCCCTCCTAATCATCAGCTTTCTATCTTTTTTTTTTTTTTGCAGCTGTAAAAACAATTCAAAGCTTAAGTTGCCAGCTTGAACATTAGTGCTGAAATGAATAGAACTAACGTTGAAGGATGGTCTGCTGACAAAGAGGTTTTATGACGTTAATTCGGGTACCATGATGCTACTCCTGTGTGTTGGGCACTTGTAAGTTTGGATAGTCTAGTATAGGGAGGTCTTTGCCTTCGACATATATCAGATCAATCACGATTTGCATCTTCGGTGTAAGGATGCATTTCTTTATAGGCCACCTGTATATGTGTAGAAATTAGGATGTTACATCATACATTGTATTATGCAGAGTGAAGATAAGGAGACGTTTGTCAGATGTACAAGTTAGGTTTATACATATTCTATGAAATTAGAACCACTTTGACCAAACTAGAAATGAGTGAGAGAAAAGAGACTGAGCTCTCTAGCGAAGAAGCCGATCTGGTTAATCGCTCCCATAAAAAAGTGAGGCGAATTGAATCGCTATCTACTGCTCCGAATGAGAATTTGCAAACCAATCTAAATGAAGAGGATATCGATATGGTTTCAGCCATTCCTGAAACGATTCCCCCAGAACAGGGGACAGCAAAACTATCATATTGTATGATGGCAAGAGGAAAACATGCAGCTGGCTATCAATGGAATACTCAGGATAATGAAGATGATGAATCGGAATCTGGGGATGATGCTTCATCTGAAGAGTTGGGTGATGACGAAGATTGCCCGAACATTACTCTAACCAAGGAGGAAAAGGAGAGACTTAGAAGACCTTGGAGAAATGCTCTGATAATCAAGCTATTTAATAAGAAATTAGGGTATGAAATTCTCATGAAAAGGTTAAGAGTGAAATGGAGCCTAATAGGAGACATCTCATTAACAGATGTCGGGTGTGCATATTATGTGGTACGGTTTACTAATTTGGAAGATTATAACCATGTTCTTGCACAAGGTCCATGGATGATTGGAGATAGCTATCTCATATACGAAAATGGGTCCCCAACTTTGTGCCGGACGAGGCTCCGATAAAGAAACTCACTGCGTGGGTACGTATTCCTAACCTATCAGTTGAGTATTTTGATAGACAATTCTTATAAAAAATTGGTTCAAAAATTGGAAAGGTAACTAGAATTGATAGGAATACAGAGTCAATGGACCGTGGACAATATGTGAGATTTAGTATTGAAGTGGATCTAGAGAAACCACTATTGTCCAAGTTTCGATTAAATGGGCGAGTTTGGAAAATCCAATATGAAGGTCTCAAACAAATTTGTTTCAAGTGTGGTAAATTGGGGCATAAGGAAGGAGATTGTGATACTTTTAGATCTGGAGATACTACGACTAACAATGTCGATGGCGAGAAGATTCATCAAGGTACCACAACACAAAGTAATAAAGAGAAACCAGAAGAAACAAAAGCATATGGCTCTTGGATGATTGTTCAAAGACATAACAAGAAACCCAACTACAAGAATAAGGGAGATGGTGGCCGGAAAATTCAGAATTCCGGGGAGAACAAGTCTGCTAAACCGAAAACAGGTAACGCCTCCAAAAACAGTAATAGCGAAATAAGTGGGAAATCTTTGACTAATCCAGCGCAGCATCAGGGGTCAAGATTTGAACTTTTGGAAATTGAAACTAATAATTTAGGGGGAGATTTGATTATGGAAAGAAATCTTACCAGGCCCAATCAACAGGTAAGCACCAATCTTGGAGAATTAACGGTGAATCTTGAGGATTTAGAAGCAGTTAATTTAGGAAGTGAGAATATCTTGGATGGGAATGTTAATCCCAAGGAAAATAGGAATATTATTGAAGATAATTCTTCTGGTAACTTTCCCACTACAAAATTGGGATCTGCTGGTACTCCTAATCTCCCTAGAAATACTCCTCAGACGGAAAATCTATCTTTTCCTAAGTTATTAAATGATAATAAGGAAAATATCAACCCTGGTACTGGCAAACTTAAGAAAGGAGATTCTCGTAAAATCCGTTCCCTTTATTCGCGCCCCTTACACAACAGCGAGAACTGGATCCCCAAGGCACCAATTCAAAAAGTGTCGTTAGGGGGGATTCCTTACTTACATAATATCCTGCAGTGTGGTGCGAAAACTGCTAACCATGAATCCTTCTCAAATACCGATCACTCTGGAGGTGCGAGTTCCACCAAAATTCGAGATGTTCACGGACTTCCCGTCGGAGGGACCGACAATGGCGATAATTCATCCGCTAGCCAACAAGGCACTGGTCGAAATGAGTACTTATCTGCCACCAACTCACAACCCTTCGACTATGGTAACCTCAGTCAAAATACCTATGGAGACAGCGGGGCCAATGAGTTCTCTGAAGAGGGACTACCTGTCACTTCTGTCTAACGTTCCAGAGAACGAGTTTGATCGATTTCCAATTTTTGATATGTTTAATATGTCAATTAAAATCATGATTTGGAATGTCCAAGGTGCTGGTAATAAGTTAACCTCTATGAGAGAGTTAATTCGTATCAATAAACCGTCAATTTTAGCTCTTGTCGAGACTCATCTTAGTGGACAAAAAGCTCAAAAATTGTGTGATAAAATGGGTTTCTCGGGTCAAACTCGTATTGAAGCACAGGGTTTCAGTGGTGGTATCTGGTTGTTCTGGCATACTGATGAAGTTACGATCAAGGTTTTTGATTCAAACACTCAGCATCTCTCAGTGGAGGTACGTCGTGTTGGAGAGGATCCTTGGTTATTTTCTGCTGTTTATGCGAGCCCTGATAACAGTCTTCGACGGGATCTATGGTTGGAATTAGAAAGGCTGAAGGGACGTTACTCAGGGCCATGGCTGTTGGCGGGAGATTTCAATGAAACCTTAAACTTACAGGAAAGAAATGGAGTAAGGGGGTCGGAGATGCAACGTCGTTGTCGTGAATTCTCGAATTGGGTCGAAAATAATGGTTTGATTGATTTAGGATGCTCAGGACCAGAGCATACATGGTTTCGTGGACACTCAACTCTTACCTTCAAGTCGGCTAGACTTGATCGAGGGTTGGCAAATGAAGAATGGAGACTCAAGTTTGCTGAAGCAGCAGTACGAAATCTTCCTAAAATCAATTCGGATCACTGTCCAATCTTAATTAGCACCAATGGTTTCTCTCCCATTCCCTCAATATTGAGACCTTCCCGGTTCCAAGCCGCTTGGATTCAACATGATAGATTCGATGAGTTTGTTCATGGTAATTGGAACAACAACATCCCCTTGATTCCTTTTCTCCCTGAATTTGCAGAAGCGCTGAGTCAATGGAATCGAAACATTTTTCATAATATCTTCCGCAAAAATCCGAACTTTGGGCTAGACTTGAAGGAATCCAGAAAAGTTTGGCAAAAGGAGGTCCACCTTTTTTATTAAAACTGGAAAGAAAGCTTCGGAAAGAGATGGAAGATGTTTTGATTCAAGAAGAAATTTTATGGTTTCAGAAATCGCGGGAGGATTTCATTCGAGATGGAGACCGTAACACCAGGTTCTTCCACATCTCAACAATCATAAGGCGTAGGCGTAACAGAATTGATAGTTTGTGTGATAATTCTGGAACCTGGGTTTATGATACAACTCAAGTTCAACGTCTGGTGCTTGATTATTGGCAAACTCTCTTCCAAGATGAACATACTACGTCTGATTCCTACTCACTGCTAAGGGACTACTTCCCGGATATTGAACCACATGATAGAGAACAGCTAAATCGCCCTTTCTCCGATTGTGAAATTCAAAGAGCACTCAATGACATGAAACCTTTCAAGGCTCCGGGCCCAGACGGTTTTCAGCCTATTTTCTATCAACGCTATTGGTGCACCATTCATCCTAGTCTGCTTCAATCTGTTAAACGTATATTGGAAGGCAAAGAATTCCCGGATGGTCTTAATGACGCCTTCATCGTTTTGATACCCAAGGTGGATGTACCACAGTTTGCCAAACAGTTTCGTCTAATAGGCCTGTGTAACGTTACCTACAAGTTAGTTACAAAGGTTCTCGTTAACAGATTGAAACCGATCTTACCGACTCTTATATCACCCACCCAATGTAGTTTTGTTCCTAAAAGACAAATTACAGACAACGTGATTATAGTCCAAGAGATGCTTCATTCAATGCGAAAAAAGCAAGGCAAGGTGGGATATACGGCGGTCAAGATTGATTTCGAGAAGGCTTATGACCGCTTAAAATGGTCTTTCATTCGAGACTCTTTGCTTGAACTTCGACTTCCACAGAATATGGTAGATCTAGTAATGAATTGTATCTCCTCGGCGAAACTTCAAATCCTTTGGAATGGTGAACCTACGAACAAATTTTCTCCAACGACGGGCATACGACAAGGTGACCCACTTTCACCTTATTTGTATGTGATTTGTATGGAACGGTTGGCTCATCTTATTGAAAGAGAGGTCCAATTGCGTTGCTGGAAACCAGTCCGCGCAAGCCGGAATGGCCCCCCAATTTCGAATCTGGCGTTTGCTGATGACCTCATTCTTTTTTGTGAGGCAACTCCGGACCAAGCTATTCTCATGAAGGAATGTCTCACACGATTCTGTCAAGTGTCGGGAAGTAAAGTTAATAATGATAAATCACGTGTATTCTTCTCATCTAATACAAATTATGAAGTTAGAGACTCGGTGTGTGCTCAGTTGTGTATGGAGTCGACTGAAGATCTTGGTGTTTATCTAGGTGTTCCAACCTTGAATGGGCGTAACAATAAACGAAACTACCAATTTATCGTTGACAGAATCAATGGTAAATTGGCAGGGTGGAAAACTAAAGTCTTGTCAATGGCGGGGAGAAGTACCTTAGTGCAATCTTCAATTCTCTCGCTACCATACTATGTCATGCAAACTGCGAAGATACCTCGTTCGACACTGGATGAAGTTGAAAGGAAGGCTCGAAAATTTCTTTGGGGTGATACTGAGCAGAAATCCAAAGTCCACCTGTTAGCTTGGGACGCTATTACTAAACCCAAAGATGAAGGAGGGTTGGGTATGCGATCCTTGAGGCAATCTAACGCTGCCTTTCTGTCAAAATTGGGTTGGCGTGTGCTAACGGAGCCCAATGCACTGTGGTCAAGAGTGTTGAGAAGTAAATATTGTGAAGGAAGGTGTGACTTAGACATGTTTAAAGCCCGTGCAGATGCATCTAACGCTTGGCGAGGGATTATTGAAAATATTGATGTAGTTAAGAAAGGGATTAGCATGGCAGTTGGAAATGGTAAACATACTTTATTCTGGGAGCATAGATGGATTGGTAAAGATACACTCTTGGAGGTAGCTGAACCGAGCCCACCTTTGTCCATTCAAAACTTGTATGTCAAGGATCTTTGGGATCCGAATTCTGGGTGGAAATACGAAGTGTTTGCTGATTTCCTCGAAGCAAAGCATCTCAAGACCATAGCATCATTTGAAGTGGTCGAGAATGAAGAAGAGGTTGATGAAATTTATTGGAACGGGTCGCCAACAGGGGGATTCACACTAGGATCTGCTATTCAAATTATTAGAGGGGATGAACTACCTGACATTGATCATGTTAGGGGTTGGAAGCTAATCTGGAAATGGAATGTGCCTCAACGTATTCGATTCTTCTTCTGGTTGGCCATTCAAGAAAAGCTCATGACCAACACAAACCGTTTCTTGCGAAGGTTAACAGAGGATCCACGTTGTTATAATTGTGGAGGAGAAGATGAAACCATGGAACATATCTTAAGAAATTGCCCAGCAGCGGTTTTTGTATGGGCTAAAGTAGGGTGGAAGGAGAATGCGAGAACTAGAGCATTATCATTTTACGATTAGGTTTTAGACAACATTGAGGAAACAAATGACAAAGACATCACGGATCAATCCTTAGTGTTTGCCGTGACCTGTTGGTGGCTTTGGAGATGGAGAAATGCAAGGTGTTTTGACAGAGTGGTTGACATTCCCTTGGACCAGGCGAGCTTTATTTTTGCACAGGTGGGATACATTCAAAAAGCTCATGCGAGTCATCTTTTCCAGCAGCAGGACAGGAAGAGACAGAGAGTAGAGCTTCTGGTTAGATGGGAATGCCCTCGTGAAGGTTGGGTTAAACTGAATACTGATGGGGCAGCTAAAGGTAATCCCGGTAATGCAGGTGCGGGTGGACTGATTCGAGGACATAGGGGCGAAGTACATGAGGTATTTGCACTAAATTGCGGTATTTGTACGTGCACAAAAGCGGAACTCTTAGGTTTTCTTCGCGGGTTGATTGTAGCGTGGAATGGTGGACATAGACTCGTTCAAGTGGTGGTTGATTCTGAAGTGGTGGCTCGTATGTTGGTGGATCCTATCCCGACCAACTCTCCTTATATACACATCATCCGAAGGTGTAAAACCCTTCTAGCTCGCAAGGAATGGAAGATTACCATCGGACATTGTTATCGTGAAGCTAATAGAGCAGCTGATTGGTTGGCAAACTTTGGGGTTACGCTTGACCAAAATCTGCTTCTTTTACAGGCGATCCCTTCGGATCTTCGTGCTGTTTTATTGGAGGATTTACGGGGTGTCTCGTGGGCAAGAATGGTTCCTGGAACCAGAGTAGAATAGCTAGTCTTTTTTAGTGGTTGGGGATTTAGCCTCCTTCCTGTTAGTTTGTTTTTGCTTTCTTCTTTTCCTGTTTGTTTCGTTTATTTCTGTTAGTAGTGTTCTCTTTGTTTGGGCTTCGACCCTCTTCTAAACCAAAAAAAAAAAAAAAAAAAACTATCGAAGTCCCATACTTGATTTTTGCTCAGCTTAATTTATTTTCGTTGAACTTACTCTTTTTTATTTTATCGTGGACCTGAATTTATATTTGTTGGAGTGAGTTCATTTTTATTGGATTAACTAATTTTGTTGAAGTGAATATATTTTTGCTAAATTCAGCTTATGTATTTTTCATTTATTTCAATTTAAAGCTTTTTTATGTTGAACTTAAAATCTGTATTGGTTAATTATACTGATTTGATTTTTAAACCCTTGAACTCCTCGTCTTCCATTCTAATTATATAATAAAATCAAAGTCATCAAAGGTTGATTTTCCTTCTAAAGTTCTATTCTAAATGAGTTAATTTTCCTTTTCAAGTCTCTTCTAATTACATCAAAGTATTAATTAAATTAAAATAGAGTAATTTTTGAAATTTAAACAACAGAATTAACAACGGCATCATCGGACATAAAAGCTGCAAAAGTTATTAAAAGAAGTGGTCTAATTTTAACTTGTAATTAGGCCAACAAAACCCTTATTTTACTAACAGTGACATTCTATTTTACTCTAACATAACACAATTCTGAGACATGTCAAACCAACCTAGTCGCATCTTCTCTTTTCCTTTCTTTGTTTCTCTTTTAATTTTGAACAATAATCGATTTTTTTAAAATTAATGTAATGGACTACCGATTCTCTATAGGATTTAGCAATAAGTTAACCGAATTAGGTAAGTAAAGTCACATTTACAGTTTTTTTGAAAATTGAATAACTTATTGTTACTATTGGGAAAGTGCAAAACTACATCGTGACCATCGGAAATTTGTCTAATAACAATAATAATATTAAGTAGAATAATATAATTAATGTTGATGATAATAATATTATAAAACATAAATATAACATAGTATATAATAATAATGATCATTATTATATTTTTATTTTTAATTATTATAATTCAATTACTAATCATGATATTCAAAATATGTTAATAGCTTTAATATTGTTAGTGTGATCCCCCCATAATTTTAGAAATTTTATAAATATATTTAAAGTATATTTATTAGTATTTAAATGATTGATTTCTTAAGTGTTGACTATTTTAAAGTCAAATGATTATTTAATACTTCGAGTAGTCAAATAATTTTAAAGTTGGACTTTTGAAAGTCATTAAATATTTAAATGAGTTTGGGTTAGTGATACAAATAATTTAAATGAATTAGAGGAGCCCAACTTTCATTAAACCTTCGTGTCATCTTTTTCACTTAATAGGGCAACCTAATACCCAATCCCACTAGTCCCTAGTACGAGTGGAATCAGCCTACAAATACATCATTGCACCCCAAAATCCCAACTCATTAAACCTAAATGCTTTTTCTCTCCTTTTCTTTTCCTCTTTCTCTCCTACGCCTTCTTTCTCTCTTCCTTCCACTGTTGCGGCCGCACACCATACGCGCGCGCCCAGAAAGTCGCCCACGCACCACCGTAACAGCCAGCTCGCCTTCGCCCTACCGCGCGCCTCCTCCGCTACTACTATCAGCGTCCTCCTCTCCCTTTTTCGGTTTCTTTCCTCCTCCTTTTCTTTATACTAGTTGTTGGCCCACGCGCGTTGCGCGCGGTCCCCTAAGGTTATGAAATATCTTTAATATATGTAATAACAGAGTAAAATTAATTTGAAAATTTTGATTAGTAGTCCCTGGTAGGTTTCTTGTAATACGATTGCTTGTTGGAATGATTTGTTCAAACAAGCATAATCTGCCTTGTAAAAAGATATAAAGAACCATTTTCAATTATTGGATGCCAGTATCATATTGATTAATGAAATAGAAGAGTCAAATAACTAACATATCAACTTACAATAATTCAACTAAAATATATTTGACTAAACAGACATTAACTTTTCAAGGAATTACTCCAAAGATTACAGAAGGAAGAAAATTGAATGGATATAAGCTACATCCCTTATTAGAAAGAATCCCAATACCCCCTATATTGAAAGGGTCCCCAAACTAATACATCGAAAGGGTGTGGCAAGTACACATATAACTTCTATGTTAATGATCAAGCTTGGTAGATGTACTAAGTTAGAAATTCACTTTATAACCTTAAGACTACAAGGTCGAACACAAGGTGCTTGGAAGTAGCGATTTCCTCACCTTTCCCCCACACTTCCTAAGTACTTATTCCGTAAATGACAGAGAAGAAAATGCAAGTTGAAATTATAATATGGTCCTTCTCGTTACCAAATTTTTTTAAATAAGAAGGTTAATACATTAACTATCCACTTTCAAAGAGCCTAATATTGCCCTTACTTATGTATAGCGATTAACATGATTATTAAAAACAAAATTTTCAACCATTATGTAAAACCATAGCATTGCTAATACTAACCCCCTTAAAAAGACCTAATATAGCCTTCTTACTTACTCATGTATAGCGATTAGCATGATTATGACAAACAAAATCTTCAAGCATTATGTAAGACCATAGCATTGGTCATACTAACCAATAGTCCAAGCATTCTGTAAAAAATCATAGCATTGCTAACACTAAAAAATAGTCCAACCATGTTGTGGTTCACAGTGCAAATCAGGTGGCATCAAAAGTAAAAGCCCTCAACTACAATCAAAATTTTGACCAAAAAACAAGCTAACATATACGAACTGCGGTTTCTCGTAATGCATTGATCCTTTATTCAGAACTTTTGCTTCTTCAATTCATCAAACACCTTCACATGAAAATAGAGCCAAAAAAATCAATGTCAATCAAATTCAATTTTGGATCTCAAAAGGAGCGAAAATTCAGTCGAAGAACTCTCATAAGAATGCTTGCACCGTTTAGCTTCCATGAGATTCGTAGCTGAAACAAACTTTGTAAATCATTCCCTAACTCAAAGACACAATACGAAAAAGTCATCTAAGGAGCTGGAGAAGAAGTTAGAACAAAATAAAGCATTTTGTAGAAGACACAAGAGTACCTAGACTAAGAGGCCTACGTGAACCTCTATAAGTGGCCGAAATCAAACGTCTTGCACCTACACTAAGAGTAAGATCCACCAATTAACAATTTTCAAAGGTCTTGATAAATCAAATAATAACATCTTCAATTAAAATAATAACAATAAAGGAAAAGAAAAAAATTAAGACAAGGGAAGTCATTGCATATAACAAGCTAGTACGTATATAAGTCAACAATATTAAAGAGGTTCACAATGGACATTGGAATAACATGGAAGAAGATAAAAGAAAAATATCAACAGAAACAGCCAAACTCTAAAGAGTTCAAAATTCTACAATAGTTCATAATATTATTTAAGCAAATAAAATCTTAAGGTGAAGTTAAAGGTCAAGGGAGATTGGTAGTTCATCCATCCTACACCAAAGGGTACTTATAAGATTTATCAAATAGTGTGAATTTTGCTCATTAGAGTTTCCTAAGAGCAATGAACAAAACATTAACCTTGGATGTAAGATGAGCATCCTCCCCCCAAGCTTAGGATAAAAGTTGTTTTTAGCCTTTGTCTCATCGCCGGATTACAAATGCACCTAATATCAATGATGTAAAATACAAGAGAACAACAAGTTTTAACCAGCAAGAAATTCAACATGTTTTCCAACAATCTCATCATATATGCTTAACCCCAACATCCCAATCAAGTCTAAGTTAATCTTGTCCGCTCCAATAGTCAAGAGCGCGAATTTTAAAAAGGATAACGATAAAATGTAAGTGTGTCGAAATTAGAAAGCCAAGTGACTACAAACTCTATTAAGAATACAAGGATCAAATTTTAACCTCAACATCTTAAAAGACTACAATTCAGCTAAAAAATTACCAGATCTGAATTTACTTATAAGACTGCATTAGTGCTTGACGAGATAAGCCACTTAAAGTGTAAACCCACTGCCAAGATCAAAGAGTCCAAAAAGTCAATTATAACAACAATATAATATCAATCTAACATTTAAGTTATTCACAATAAAACACTAACAATGAAAATAATGAGAATCAGGGAAAGAAAGGGATAAACCTTGTCTATAAAACTCAGCTTACACTCCACTTAAGCCAAGCGATATCTTGTCCGTTGCTTTGTTGCCTGAACCAATAAAAAGGCAAAGGAAAATGAAAGCAACAAAATACGCTACAAGGACCTAAAATAAAAGGGGGGAAATTAGAGCTAGAATCATTACTCCACAACTAAGAATCAGAAAATATCATATTATTTTTATAAAGAATATTATAATGTTTAAAGGACATTACTGTCGTATTCCTAAATTAGAAATACTAGGCAAAAATAAAGCATATTAATGACATAATAAACTTATGATAACATGATAACCTATAGCATATATATATATTTCCTGTTATTTTGTAATCCTCACTCCTGGCCCCCCTTATCTCTTTTACCTAAAACCAAATAAAACATTTAATATAAGTCAATCAAAGAAGGTCCAGTAAATTCCCAATATCATGTAACAACAATTTTTTAAATACTTTAAAAGTAATAGCATAGCATTTCATTTAATTTATCGATATTTTGAAAGTAATATCATAGCATTTAAATTAATTTATTAGTTTTATGAATTCCGATTAGGCAAGAGAGAGATCCTGGGCTTAAATCCCACCTCAGGTTTTTCCTCATCATAATCATAACCTTTCATCCTTTTCCTTTTTTTCTTTTCTTTTCCGGGCTTTTAGTCCCTCCTGACATATTCGTGTGCCCACCTCCTCATTGACATACCACATGTATCCTTTCTATGCCATATACCTTTCACCTTATTTTAGCATAACAACTACTTTATATAATTATTAATTATTATCACATAAAATAAAATAGTACACTTAGAGCTACATTGTGGAAAAATCATAGTAATATTATAAGCTTTTAATATTAGCGCATTATAGCAATTTACTTTTACTATCAAAACCATTATAACAAATTAGTATGAAAAAAAACCACTTTTTTCACACTAAAAGATTATCAAAGAACGTTAGTATAACTAACACATTAAAAAAAATAAGAAGGAATATTCAGGAATATACCTGATCAAGTTTATTGAGAACTAGCTTATCGTTTCGAAAACTTGAATTTCTCTCTCGTCCTCACTTTCTGTTTAATTTCTTGACCATGGTGGCATTCTTCAACTGAATAGCTTTAGGTATATATACTTATGCATTGTCGGCTAAATCAATATTATACAAGTTCAACATGAATTCCTTACTAACATACCCTAGGAAATAGGCTAGTAGGTCTAGATTGTAATATAGGTACAGGGTAGGCAAATTCAACTCATGTCATTAGCATGATTATCCTACCATGCAAATAAGTTGATATTGTTGACTTATATTTTCTGTTGAATATATAAGCTGAAAAATGCGAAGTCAATCTACTTATCATCACAGCTTAGCATTACCTCATTGCCACGTCAGCTTTGTGAAACTAAATTCTGTTATGAGTTTATTAGTTTTCCCTCTCTTAGATTCCTAGCTCATAGCTACTAGCTTTGTATATATACACTCTCATCTCCTTGTAATCAGATTACTTGTTCATAATAATAAACTTTCTCTATTTTTCTCTCTTCTCTTTTCTCTCAAATCTCTTTTACTCCACAAATATCTTGATCGTGATTGTTATTTCATGAAAATTTTCATGGTACTCTGATTTTGTTTCTCTGACTTTGTTTTCAATTCTCTGCTTTTGATTTCTTATGAAATCTACAGCGATCATAGATCATACTGAAATTCTTCTTTTCATTTCTTTGATTACCTTTTCCTGATTTTAATATTATCATTTCTCTTATCACATTCTACTGAGTTCATTTTATGAGTTGTGATTCTACTCAATCAATCATAATTATTTATTATACAAGTGATATTAAATTCTTGAGAATTTATTGTTTTCAATCTCTAAAATCAATCACAATCATTTATGGCATCAACTGATAGTAGTACACCCACACCAAACACTTCTCAAATGACACTAGAACCTACACAAAATCCTACTTCAATCTACAATCTGCATCCTTCTAAAGTAATTCACAACAATTTGTTACTCCTGTTTTGATGGAGATGGTTACACTGATTGGAAGAGGTTAATGATGATTAGCTTATCTTCTAAGAACAAAGTAAGCTTCATTAATGGAAGTTTACATGGGAAAGATCTAACAATATGGTATGTGGATGGATTCTGGAATTTTTAGGATCCACAATTGTGAAAAGTGTGTTACATTTACCTAAAACAAGAGAGATTTGGAAGGATTTAGAGGAGAGATTTGGACATTCATTTGTTGGTCAATGTTAATCCTTGCGATAGGAATTGGCTAATGATGGTGTTTCTACATTTTTCACTAAGATGAAAGTGTTATGGGATCGGTTCGATGAAGCTATACCATTACCATATTGCAAATGCAACATCCGCTCATGTGGTCTTACAAAACAGTTTCTCAAGCTACAACAAGATCAAAGGCTTATGCATTTTTTAATGAAGCTTAGGAGGCTTATCAACAAGTTAGATCTAATATCTTGATGATGGAGAGTTTACCACTACTTACACAGGCTTATAGATTGTTAATCCAAGAGCATAAGCACAAGGAATTGAGTGCAATAAACAATCAAAGAGCAGAACTGATGGCATTTGCAGCTAACAACAAGCCTTATTACTTTAACAATAAGAGTAACAACAACTTTCACAAACAACAATTTAACAGTTTGGAAGTAATCATAGCACTTCAGGAACCAAAGAGGAGGACATTACTATTGTACTCATTGCAAGACCTGGACACAGCTTAGAAAGATGTTTTATGATATATGGATATCCTGCTGATTGGAAGCCACAACAACGAAAGAAATTTACTGTAATCATTGTTCAGAATGAAGCAGCAACCACACAACAGAATCAATCTAATCAAGATCAGGCTAAAGTAGTCTCTATGGAGCAATATCAGGATTTCTTGAGCTACTTAGAAGATCACAACAGAAGAACACCACATAATCTACAAGTGTATTTGCCGGTAATCATTGCTTACTCTCTTCTATATCTTCATATTGGATTATAGATGGTGGAACCTCATATCATATTTGCTTCGATCTTGGACTATTCTCCGAATATAAGAAGATGAATGGAACAATTCACACTATAACTATACCAGATGGAAGCGAAGTTTCTATCACTCATGTTGGGACAATAATTTTAATGATACAATCACACTAGAAAATGTGCTCTATGTCCCTGGTTTTCAGTTCAATATGATATTTGTACACAAATTATGCACCTCTTTGAGTTAAACTATAGATTTCTCTACTGATTATTGTGTAGTGCAGGGCCCTTCCTTGATAACACCAATTCTTCTTAGTAAATTGAAGAATGGACTCTACTATACTTCTCATTCACCTTAGGTTTTAAGTTCCTCAATTAGTACTATCAATGATATGTCTATAAATAATGTGTTTGCTCATGCTAGTGTTTCTAACAACACTAAACTATGGCATTTGAGAATGGGACATCTTCCTTTCAAACAGTTACAACATTTGATTCCCGATGTAGACCCTATACATAATGCTGATTATGTTTGTCAAATTTGCCCTAAAGCTAGACAATGCAGAGTTCAATTTCCTGTTAGTAATAGTATAACTCAAAGAGCTTTTCAGCTACTGCATATAGATATTTGGGGAGCTTACATGAACTCTACTCTAAATGGTTGTAGATTCTTTCTCAACACTGTAGATGATTTCACTAGTTGTACTTTCTCAAATACAAATCATATTATGTTTCAGTTTTGAAACAATTGCACTGTCAATATTGTTAGAAGTGATAATCCAAAGGAGTTTTGTGAAGAAGATATGTTAACATTCTTTCGATTTAAAGGAATTCTACATCAAAATAGTTGCCCTAATACTCCTCAACAAAAGGGCCTATTTGAGAGAAAATATAGACATCTATTCGAATGTGCAAGGAGATCTCTATTTTCAGGCACAACTTCATATATCTATGTGGGGAGATTCTAGGTTAATAGCAACTCACCTTATAAATATGATGCCATTATCTGTCATTGGGAATATTTCACCCTACCAGAAACTGCACAACATCAACCTGATATATCATATCTCAAAGTTTTTGGATGCTTATGTTTTGTATTTACCTCAAAAATTAGAAGGTACAAATTTGATCCAAGAGCTGAATCATGTGCTTTTATAGGGTATTCACCTGGACAAAAGGCTTATAAAGTTAACAATTTAACATCACATAAGATCTTTGTTTCTAGAGACGATGTTTTTCATAACAACATTTCCTTTTCACATGTCAGCCTCAACTACAAATACACCTCCTTTATAATTCTTTCTTTCCTCCAACAATAATGATCATATTTTTTTATGATCCTTTTGTTCTAGATCCCACACCACGTAACAAAACAACCACTCAAACTGTCATCATTGATCCTCTTATACCAAATTCAGATTTTGACAACACTCATATCTCACCTATATCACCATCCTCTCCCATTTTAACCCAACTACCTTCTAACACACCTCCTAGCACTCCAACTTCAGCACCTAATCTACCTGTCTCTCCTCTTCCTATCTCACCAGTTACTCAAACAACAGCTCATCCCATTCCAAGAGCTTCAACAAGGTTACATAAAGATCCTAGTTGGCTAAATGTTTGTACATAAGCCACTTAGTTGGATGAACAAAAATGCCTGCAACACTAATTCTGTATCTCACTGGTGCAATCTTAGTAGTTTTCATACATTACATTCTTGTTCTCAAGCTTTAATATCGCATATCTCTGATATTATTGAGCCAAATACATATCAAGAGCTTCTAGTGATCCTCTACGGGTTGAAGCTATAAATAAAGAGCTTCAAGCTTTAGTTCACAAAAATACTTGGGATGTTGTAGATTTACCACCAGGGAATAAGAAACCTATTGGATCTAAATGGGTATTCAAGATCAAGTTAAGATCAGATCGGGTAATTGAGAGGTATAAAGCGAGATTAGTAGCTAAAGGCTATAACTAAAAGTATGGGATTGATTACATGGAGACTTTTTCTAAAATGCCTACTGTAAGATGTATATTGACACTAGCAGCTTGCAAAGGTTGGCAAAATTTTCAACTTGATGTTAACAATGCTTTCTTGCATAAAGATCTTCATGAATAAGTTTATATGACACTCCCTGCTAGACACCCTCAATCTCCAAACAAGGTTTGCAAGCTTAAGAAGTCACTATATAGATTAAAACATGCCTCCAGACAATGGTTTTCTAAACTTGTTACTGAACTTCTCTTTCAAGGTTTCACACAATCCAAGAATGATTAAAGTTGGTTTATCAAGCAAGAAAGCTCTTCCATTATTATAGCAGTTGTGTATGTAGATGATATGATCATGACTGGAAATGATCTCAACAACATTAATTCACTCAATCTTCATCTTGATCAAGTTTTTAGCGTTAAAAATCTAGGAGTATTGAGTTACTTTTTGGGATTAGAGGTCAGTTATCTTCCTACTGGGATTGTTATGACACAAAAGAAGTTCACTAAAGAGCTGCTCAAGATCTCTGAAATTACACAATTCAAGAAATCAGTGATAAGTACTTTATTGTGCCTATCCATGCTGCATTTTTAGTGTCGATGCATATATATTTAGAGCATTTTAGTCTTGTATTGCATGGTTTTGATTACTTTGAGCTAAATGGTTGCTTCACTACTCGTTCAGTTGTTTTGGATGATTTTCAGACTAACTAACAGGTTTTTGAAGTCATATATGATCATTGGAAGATTAGTTATGGACTGTTGAACTTCAAATGGACATAACGTTTGATCCGTAAATCGGATTAAGGTGATTCCTATGGGAGGTGTTAGCTCGTTTCGATAGCTTTCCAACGACTGGTCATGAGCCCAATTCCGTTAAGAGACGAGAGAGATATGATCGTTCGAAATTGAGCTGTCCGCTGACCAGCAGCTTACCACGGTCGTGGGGACCTGTAGCGAGCAAAACAAACTGTTGAAGAATTGAAACTGATCCTATGAAAGTCAAGGGCCACGGTCGTGGTGATTCACCACGACCGTGGTGACTTGACTTCGGGTGTTGACCCGTTTTCTCCGTCTTAGTTTAATGACTCTTTTAATTAGTTTTTTAGCTTAGTTTTCGACACTACTTCATACTTAGTTTCTAATTAACTCTCTCTTAGCCCTAAAACTCTCTCAAACACTAGTTTACTCCTTTGTTCTCATTATTGAAGATCGAATTCATCAATTAATTCAAGTAATTTCTTTTCTATCTCTTTCCTTTAATCTCATTGCTTTGTTCATGATGTTTAACTTATTGAATCTTAATTGCTTAGAATCCATGATTAGTGAGTAGTTTCTAATCTAGGGTTTGGGTGAAAGCATGAATTAGGGGCTTAATGTAGATGTTCTTGTAATTGCTTTCTTCATGTTTAATGTGCATTGTTCTTGGTGTTTTGACACCTTAGGGTAGACCTTGATCAAGTTTATGCTAGGGCTTAGATTTCAATTACTCTTAATTGATTGTTGTTGTCTAGTCATTCCCATGAATCAACTTAATTTCTAGACCAAGAGATTGGGTAGAAATTAAGAGGATCATATTTAGGGGTTTTCCAATCAAATTGAATCCATTAATCAATTGGCTAAAGACCATTCGAGAGAGGATTTAGTCGATTGATTAATTGATTACTCTTGAGAACCATTCGAGAGAGGACTCAAGGACTTTAGAGGGAAACTTAACCTTGCACGTTATTCTCAATAGCTTCGTAGTTGCATTTGTGTCGTGTCTTTGCCCGAGTTCATGTGAGTAACCCAAGCTCTAGTGTTTTCTCTATCTTATTAATTCTTCTATTTAATTCTTAGTCGGTATTCTTTAGCTAATTAATTAGTCGGTGACTTACTCAATCCAAAACCCCCAAAAACCCCTCACTTAGGTAGTTTTGGACTTAGTGGACTGAACTCAATCCCAATTTCCTTGTGGTTTGACCCTTGACTTGCCGTTACTACGCGCTTAGTAGTTGCTCGTTAGGTTTATAAATTGTGTTTGCTAAGCGGTTCTTAGTGCCTTAACGACACGCTAAAAACCTCTTATCAAAATGGCGCCGTTGCCGGGGAAATTGTGCTATTGATTGAAGTTTACTTGAGTTTAGTATTGCTTGAGTGAATTTTTTTTCTTTTGTTTAGACTGTGTTGTTATTTGCTAACCCTCTTCTTAGCTTTGTTGTGTTACATGAGAAGGAGAGCTCACGGTTCACCCATCTTACCTTTAGATCCGAAAATCAATCGCACCTTGCGAAAGCTTCGGGGAGGTTTGGAACGGTTGACTTTGAGTTCTGCGCCAGCTTCACCAATCTCAAGTTCTACAAGTGAAAGTGAATCAGACATGGGTGAGGAAAATGGATAACTTTTCAGGGATTTCGGAAATCCGGGGTCCTATGTTTTACAGGGTGGAATTCGACTCCCCACAACCACTACAAATTTCAGCATTCACCCTCAATTCACACGGATGGTGAAAGCAGAGCAATTTTGTGGAGGGTCGGATGAAGATCCCCTTGATCATCTTGATCGATATCTGGAGATTTGTGCTATGATAATAACAAATGATGTCTCTCCAGATTACATCAAGATGCATCTCTTCCGGTCTTCTCTTTCCGGAAAGGCAAAGTCTTGGCTCAAGAGTTTGCCTGCTAACTCCCTCACTACATGGGAGCAGGTTACATTGGCTTTCCTGAAGAAGTATTTCCCAGAGTCAAAGACCGCAGATATTAGGAGGCAAATCTCCACTTTTGAGCAGGATTGTGATGAGACACTTGCGGAGGCTTGGGAAAGGTTTAGGGAATTGATTCGTTCGTGACCTCACCATGAGTTCAATCAAAACCTACTGATGAGGTTCTTCTATGATGGCCTTGACCCTATGTCACGTGCTAATCTCGATGCTGGAGCGGGATGTCAACTTGCTAAGATCCCGCAAGACCAATTAGAGGCCACCATAGAAGAAGTGATCAAGAATTACTCATGGGGTGGAAGAAGGAGAGGTGCTCAACAGAAGAAGGGTGGAAAATTTGAGTTGGACCCAATGGACCAAATTCAAGCAAAGATGGATCAACTTGACAAGAAGCTCTCGAAGATCACCCTTGGATCATCTAGTCCCTCACAAGTGAATGCTTTCTCTTGTGACATTTGTGGTGGTACAAACCACGATACCTCTTATTGTGGAGGATCTCAGTCGGAGCATGTGGCGGCAATGAATAGTAGAGGAGAGGGGTACCAAGGTAACCAAAGTTATAGGAGCAATCAACAAGGAGGGTGGAGACAACCTCAACAAAGCTACAACCAAGGCTACAACCAACCTCAATTAGGGTGGAATCAACCTCAACAAGGCTTAGGTCAACCTCAACAAGGGTTTACTCAAAGCTATAATCAAGGTGGATCCTCCTCTCAAAACTCTAACAATTACCAAGCCCCTCATCAAAGATCCAACTTCCAAAAGGCCCCTCAAAACCCACCATTTCCCAAGCCAAATCCCGAACCTACTACATCCTCCGACCCTACCTCCCTAATCCTCCAACAACTCCAAACCATCACCCAAACCCTTGCTCTACAAAGCCAAGCTCTTCAAAGCCATGACCAAAGTTTTCAAGAGTTACAAGCTCACACCAAAATGCTTGAAACCCAATTGGCTCAAGTGGCCGAGAAAAACCCCTCTAACCCCACAAATCAACTTCAAAGCCAACCCATTCCTAACCCCAACCTACATCAAGTCAAAGCTATCCATTTGAGGTCGGGAACAAACTATGAGGGCCCCAAGATGCCTAATGAGTGTGAAGAAAGTGAAGTAGAGGTGGTTGAGAAGGACAATCAAGTTGAGGAAGATGAAAGGGAGGTTGATGTTGAGAAAGGAAGAGAAGATAAGGAAAATCGTGGGCAAGTTGGTGACAAAGCCCCATTCTCAATACCTCCTCCACCTAAGCCCTATGTGCCACCGGTCCCATATCCTCAAAGGTTGGTGGAGAGGAAGTTGAGCGACAAATTCATTAAGTTCCTCCAAGTTATGAAAGGCTTTCAAATACACAATCCATTCCTTGAGGCCATGTCTCAAATGCCAGCCTATGCCAAGTTCATGAAGGAGATCCTCTCCAACAAACGAAAGGTTGAAGACGAGGTTATCAAATTGCCATACCAAGTAAGTGCTCTAGTGCAACGAGATATGCCTAAGAAGCAAAGAGACCCCGGAAGCTTCACTTTGCCGGTAAAGATAGGTGACCTCGATCCTAAGGGTGCATTGGCCGATTTGGGTGCGAGTGAGAGTTTGATGCCTCTATCCATAGCTAAGCGCCTAAACTTTCCTCTTCTTCCTACAAGGAAGGCTATTCAATTGGCGGATCGATCTTTGAGAGCCCCGTATGGCGAGTTGGAGGATGTCCCTATACAAGTTGGGCATGTCTTGGTGCCGTGTGATTTTGTGGTGATGGATATGGAGGAAGATCCGGAGACTCCTCTCATTCTTGGAAGAGAAGCTCTCAAGACATTGGGCGCCGTAATAAATTGCAAAAATGATACAATCACAGTTGAGGTAGCCACTGAAAAGGTTGTGTTTGAGTTCTCTAAAACATTGAAGAGACCCATGATAGAGAGATTTTGTCGGGTTGGTCATGTGGAGAGTGAGATGGAAGGTTTTGAGAGAGTGAAGGTCCTTGCCGTTTCCATTGATAAAGAGGAGAGTTCTAAGCCTCCTCCTAAGGTGAAGTTAAAACCCCTTCCCCCCTCTCTTAAGTATGTTTTCCTTGATGATGCATGTACTTATCCTCTTATTGTTAACTCGGTTCTTGATGACATTTCTATACCAGAATTGATTAAGATATTTCAAAAATATAAAGATGTCATTGGGAACTCGATGATGACCTTAAGGGAGTAAGCTCGACTCACGTGGTTCCCGACCCCCCTCCCGACCAGTGAGTCGGGGTTTTTCCCTCCCCTTGCTATTGTTTTCATTAGATTTTTCACAGTGAGGACACTGTGTGGTTTAGCTTGGGGGAGGATGTATATATTAGTTGCATATAGTTTGCATTAGTTGCATATAGTTTGCATTAGATGCAAATAATTTGTATTAGTTGCATATTAGTGTTATGTTTAGATTGCATATTAGCATTTAGTACCATGTTTAGGATACATATATACTGCATTTAGGTTAGAACTCCTCCATCGGTACGCATGTATTCTTCTTGATGACCTGAAAACCTGAAAAAGGAAATGCTTTGATAGTCTCTAGTAGGCTAAGGAATTGTTGGGTTGTGGTATGATTGGTCTCCCTCTTGTGCGGCTCGACTGATGTTGGTAGCTATACCCTTTGTGAGAGCATGTGTTTATAGCCTTATAGACTGACATCTTTTCAGTCTTATCTGCTTGTTGTGTGTTGCTCTTCCTTGATGAATATTCTCTAGAACTTGCATTGATTCTCCTCGAATACGCTTGACTTGTTTGCGTCTTGAATGTGATTGAGGCTTTCATGTTACTTGAGCTACATTTCCAAAGGCCACCCTCACCTACTTATCCTTCTTTGAACCCCTTGTGAGCCTAAGCTTGTTTTCTTTGTTAACTACTTCTATAGCTTATTACCTATCTCCTTACCTAGGGGATTGTGAAACTACTTAGATGGGGTGAAACATAATGATGGGTATTACGAGAATGACTTGGTGTAGGTGTTCGACTTTGCGTTTGGATATTGTTTGAGTTCGCCTCCTTACTATTCATTGAAGTTCTCATTTTCTCCCTTCCTCTAAAATCACTACAATCCACAAAAGCAAAAAAAAAATATAGAAAAAAAAATGAATGAAAAAGAGAAAAAATTTAGAATAAAGGATTTGTGGTATGTTCAAAAATAGCAATAAGGGAGATTGAGATGCTAAAATAAGAGGAGAGCTTGTGAAAGGTTGTTTAGAGCGTTCAAGTTTGTGTAGGGTTGGTTTTGAGCTTTTAGAAAGGTGCTAAGTTGGAAGTTTCACTTTCCCCTCTTTAACACCATGATCCCAAATGCTACCGCACCCTCACCCTAAGCCTACGTTACAACCTTGACTAAGTCCTCTTGATTTTTGATGCAAACTTTGGTCTTTATGCGACGGAGAGTGAGATGATATGCAAGCTTATGGCAGGATATAGTCGATGGAATCGAGCTTTGAGCGTTCATTTGACCTATTTAAACACACGAGAGAAGTACGCACGACTAAAGTGAGAGCTACTATCTACATGACTGAGCCAAGCTTGGGGGAGAACTTGTGGTAAGATTGGTTGCTTTTCCTTGTGCTATAAACTTTGAGGCTTGATAGTGTTTTGCATTCGATGTTGGAAAGGTTTGAAGGTCTACATTATTCATCTTGGCATGCATATCATTGTTAGGGGTCATAGAACTCTTTCCCTATGTCTATCGTTTGTTCGCTTGAGGACAAGCAATTGGACTAGCTTGGGGGAGTTTGATAAGTACTTTATTGTGCCTATCCATGCTGCATTTTTAGTGTCGATGCATATAGATTTAGAGCATTTTAGTCTTGTATTGCATGGTTTTGATTACTTTGAGCTAAATGGTTGCTTCACTACTCGTTTAGTTGTTTTGGATGATTTTCATACTAACTAACAGGTTTTTGAAGTCATATATGATCATTGGAAGATTAGTTGTGGACTGTTGAACTTCAAATGTACATAACATTTGATCCGTAAATCGGATTAAGGTGATTCCTATGGGAGGTGTTAGCTCGTTTCGATAGCTTTCCAACGACTGGTCATGAGCCCAATTCCGATAAGAGACGAGAGAGATATGATCGTTCGAAATTGAGCTGTCCGCTGACCAGCAGCTTACCACGGTCGTGATGAAATCACCACGGTCGTGGGGACCTGTAGCGAGCAAAACAGACTGTTGAAGATTGGAAACTGATCCTATGAAAGTCAAGGGGCACGGTCGTGGTGATTTCAACACGACCGTGGTGACCTGACTTCGGGTGTTGACCCGTTTTCTCCGTCTTAGTTTAATGACTCTTTTAATTAGTTTTTTTAGCTTAGTTTTCGACACTACTTCATACTTAGTTTCTAATTAACTCTCTCTTAGCCCTAAAACTCTCTCAAACACTAGTTTACTCCTTTGTTCTCATTATTGAAGATCGAATTCATCAATTAATTCAAGTAATTTCTTTTCTATCTCTTTCCTTTAATCTCATTGCTTTGTTCATGATGTTTAACTTATTGAATCTTGATTGCTTAGAATCCATGATTAGTGAGTAGTTTCTAATCTAGGGTTTGGGTGAAAGCATGAATTAGGGGCTTAATGTAGATGTTCTTGTAATTGCTTTCTTCATGTTTAATGTGCATTGTTCTTGGTGTTTTGACATCTTAGGGTAGACCTTGATCAAGTTTATGCTAGGGCTTAGATTTCAATTACTCTTAATTGATTGTTGTTGTCTAGTCATTCCCATGAATCAACTTAATTTCTAGACCAAGAGATTGGGTAGAAATTAAGAGGATCCTATTTAGGGGTTTTCCAATCAAATTGAATCCACTAATCAATTGGCTAAAGACCATTCGAGAGAGGATTTAGTCGATTGATTAATTGATTACTCTTGAGGACCATTCGAGAGAGGACTCAAGGACTTTAGAGGGAAACTTAACCTTGCACGTTATTCTCAATAGCTTCGTAGTTGCATTTGTGTCGTGTCTTTGCCCGAGTTCATGCGAGTAACCCAAGCTCTAGTGTTTTCTCTATCTTATTAATTCTTCTATTTAATTCTTAGTCGGTATTCTTTAGCTCGTTAATTAGTCGGTGACTTACTCAATCCAAAACCCCCAAAAACCCCTCACTTAGGTAGTTTTGGACTTAGTGGACTGAACTCAATCCCAATTTCCTTGTGGTTCGACCCTTGACTTGCCGTTACTACGTGCTTAGTAGTTGCTCGTTAGGTTTATAAATTGTGTTTGCTAAGCGGTTCTTAGTGCCTTAACGACACGCTAAAAACCTCTTATCAATCAGCAGTAACACCTCTGCCTCTAAACTTGAAACTCTCAGCTACTAGTAGTAAACTGTCACCAAATCCTACTCCTTATAGAAGTTTGGTTGGTAAGTTGAATTTTCTTACTCATACCAGGCCAGATCTTTCCTATACAGTTCAACTTCTTAGCTAATTTTTGCAAAGCCCTAGGTATGCTCATTTTGAAGCTTTAGTTCATGTTCTCTCCTATGTATCTCACACAGTTGGTCAAGGAATTTTGCTACAAGGCTCACCTACTTTAAAGCTACAGGTTTTCTCTGATTCAGATTGGGCATCTTGTCCTGATTCTAGGAGATCACTTTCAGGATATCTTCTTATGCTAGGGGATTCTCCTATTAGTTGGTAGAGCAAGAAACAAGCTACTGTGTCTAGATCATCTTCAGAAGCAGAATATAGAGTAATGGCTAGTGTTGCAGCAGAAGCAACTTGGCTAGTGAGACTCTTACAAGAACTCCAAGTACTTGATCTCACATTAGTTTTACTCCACTGTGATAACCAATCATCTTTAAAAATAGCTAAAAATCCTGTTTTTCATGAAAGACTAAACACATAGACATAGATTGTCGTTTTACAAGAGAGAAACTTATGGAAGGCTTGCTAGAGTTAACTTATTTGCCTACTTCTCAACAATTGGCAGATGTGCTCTCCAAGATGCTTCCTTCTCACCAATTTTAGCATCTTTTAGCCAAGCTTGGCATGTTCATACCATAACCAAGCTTGAGGAAGGATGTTGAATATATAAGCTGAAAATGAGAAGTCATTCGACTTATCATCACAGCTTATCATTACCTCATTGCCACATCAGCTTTGTGTAACTAATTTCTGTTATGAGTTTGTTAGTTTTCCCTCTCTTAGATCCTAGCTCATAGTTACTAGCTTTGTATATATACATACTCTCATCTCCTTGTAATCATATTACTTGTTCATAATAATAAACTCTCTCTAATTTTCTCTTTTCTCTAAATCGCTTTTACTCTCCACAAATATCTTGATCCTGGTTGTTATTTCATGAAAGTTTTCATTTTTACAAACATTTGCCATGTAATATTACCAATATTATTAAGCTAACACGTGTAAAATGAGTAAAAACAAATGCATTTGTCTTGTAGAAATAAGAGTAATACGTCAAAAGTAATAATCTTTTTGATCCCAAGTAAAAACTATATTTACATGTTTTTATTAAATGGTTAATAATTGTCTAGTACAAGGTAGTATAGTTAGTAAGGGGCTTCTAAAACTATAAAACGAAGGTTATAAGATTCACCATTTTTGAGATATGGGTACTTAGTTTAAAGTAAAACTAGTTTTTGGCCCAGGCGATGCCCTGGGAAAATTGTATTGTGTTATCTTTTGTATATGTCACGGAATCTGTTGTTTTGGCCAAGATTGCGTGTTGTTATTTTTGTGTGGTTATGTTTGCTATAAATTATTTTCTTGGGTTAATTCTATTTTTGACTACATGATTTTTGCTCATTTTGTGTCAACTTGATATACCTTTTTTTCTAAGAAAATGAGTGTTTATTTTATTATTGTTATACATAATTGAATAAGATCCGTAATACCTTTCGAACCCACTTGGAATGTTTTTTTTTCACATTATAGAATAATAGTTATGACATCAAGTCCTATTTCATCATTAAGTCTCATATTGTGTTCTACTTGTTATTATAAAATGTATGTCTTACTCTTACTCGTCGGCAAGCCCTGCCAATGTCTTTTGTCGCAATAAGTCATCCTTGCAGATCTTCGCCGTTGCCGCCACCAATCCACCACAATAACATCATTTTTGCCTCAAAGGTTGAGACAACAAATAAAGAGGAATGGTAGGAAGATGAATTTTTTTATATAATTATAGGTTGAGGATAAGATAGAGCAGTAATGGGGGAATTGGAATAAACAAACAAGTTACAAATCGAAGAGTGATTGTAATAAGATATATTTTTTTCCCTTTTAATATAAATTGGAGGAAGATAATAAGTAAGATAATTATTGGGAAATTGTATTGGACAAAAAACATTAGACGCACATTGGAAGAGAAAAAGTTTGAGGAGGTTCTTCTTTTCCTAACAAAAATATAGGTAGTGAGATATGTAACTTGAAAGTGAAAAGATCACAAAAAGGAGGTGTAGCCTAGTGGAAAACTGATGGAATTCTACTTGACAGGTCTCAAGTTCAAACCTTGTTGTATGCATTTTGTAAACATTTACAAAAGAATTTCCATGTTAGTTGCACAATGGCGTCATATCAATAGATGACATGGGGTGACATGTGGCGGATAGCAACGCTAGTTCACGCTTTTTATATATATATATATATATATATATATATATATATATTTGTTAAAAATCCTACTAGATATTTTTATGATGAACCTATTAGTAATTGATATTTTTATTAATCCTTACCTTATATCCTACACTAAAGTATTTTCGCTTGTAACAACAAGATAATTTATATCCATAAATTTTCTCATGAATGTACAAAGCCAAGAAAACACACAATATCTCCTCAAGTGATCATATAAGTACCAAAATTACACATATAAGAATATAAGACTTATATTACATAATTTTTTAAATTATTTTTATTATTACTATCTTTTTAAGTTATATATATTTTTCCGGTTATTACACTCCACCTCCAAGGTACCTTAGTATTTGGAGCAGTAAGCCATTATAGGCTGATTTAATGGTGTAGCTAGAACCCTGCAGCCACTTATCACAACAAAAAGCATCAGTCAATTTTTCTCTAACCAAATAGATGCACTTTCAATTCCAATTATCATATCTTCTAAGTTGACAGTCCCACCAAAAATGATTTTTTTACTATAGCTAGAGTACACCCATTTGACCCACAGAATATCATATTTCGAAGGTATGTGCCAAATACACTTATCAACAGCAGCAATGTTCCATTCTGATATATTTATAATACCTATACCACCATAATCCTAAGGCCTACGCAACCAATTCGAAGAAGCCAGAGGGTTTGTACTGAGATTGATCTTGTCAGACCATAAGAAAACTCTACAGATTTGAATGATTCTCAACAACACTTTTCTAGGAAGAATTTTAAGACCAATAGACATGCAAGAAGCACATAGTTAATTAAAATCACCCTTTGCAACATAGGATAAATTTCTAGAAGACAAAACCATGATTGTGTCGAGTAGTTTATCACATAAATCATCACAATCAGCAGCTGAAATCTTTTTGAAAGTAATAGGCACTTACAGATACTTACATGGAAAGGAGCCTTTCTGAAAATATGATATATCAAGAATAGCTTGCTGATGTTCAAGGCAAACACTGCCAAAAATATATAGCAGATTTACTACTATTTGCACTTAAGTCAGAGGACAGTTCAAAGGTTTTCAACATCGAAGAGGAGAGTAATAGATTGAATTTCACCTGTTAAGAACAACATAAGATCATCAACTAATACAACATGAGACAGCCTTATAGTCTTGCATTTGTGGTGAAACTGAAAAGGGAGGTTTTGAGTGGCCCAAGCAAGAGTTCTAGAAAGATATTCCATAGCTATCACAAACAATAAGGGAGATATAGGATTACCATGTATCACATCTTGTTTGCATTGGAAGAAGCCATAAAAGAGCACCACCAATACAAAGGGAATAGGAAGGAATAGTAATGCATTGCATGATCCATATCACAAATTGAGTAGGAAAATTAAACTTTGATAGAAGAGATTTAGTGAAAGTCCAATTTAGAGAATCATAGGCTTTCCTCACGTAAACCTTGACAATGCATCTAGGAGGGAGAGCGTTGGTATTATATTGTTTCATGAATATTATAGATAATGACTCCACCAGATATAAAAGCACCTTGAGAACCGCTAGTAATAGAAGGTAGAACATGAGAAAGTCTCCCACAAAGCATATTAAACTATAATATTAGTTTAACCCAATGAAATCTATTACAATAAAATTATATGGGAATCGTCGGAGCCAAAAACTAGTGTATATTATAAACTGTGGCAAAAAATTGTTATGACGCCATATGTCATTGTCACCCTTTTTGTCACAATACATAAGTACTTGAACCTCTACCTCATCAATCAATCAATATTATTAAATTAAAGTACTAACGGGCCCTAAAATCACTCTAAATGACTTTTCTTTCTTTACACCGCATCCTGCTAAAACAAGTTTGAATTTTTTAAATGTTTCAAAATCAACAGAACTTATGGATACTATAAAAGATTCTCACATAAATAGATAGATTTAAACATTATTTTATATTATATCAATCACACATAACTCACTTAGGATATAATAATTGTAAAAAATCGCCACAAACTTAATATTGGAAAAGTTACTGCTAGATAACTATACTAGATTTATGCCCGTGCGTGTTACAAAAGGTTTGATTTAATAAATTCAATACATAAGTTATTGGATTTCTTTTTATAGATAATTGGATCGATATTTCAGGATTTCTTAATTCGGATTTGAGGTTAGTCGAAAGTGTAAATTGTTTATTAGAGCAGTAACCATATATGTGATTAATATGTATTCAACTAATACCATGATAAGTTTATTGTTTTAACTCGTGAATTTCAATCTTATTGTTTTATTCTATTACTTTATTTTATTTTGTTCTTCCTATCTGGATTTTTTTTCGTGGCAGATAGTCAAAGTAGGAAGAAGTTTGTGGAAGGATTGGAGTATATTTCTGTTGTTTTAGCCATGTATTTTTACATAAAAATTTAATAAAAAACATGTCTTGAATGTCTACTACCTAATAATATTTGACTCTTACCTTCATATGAATATTCTTCGAACTTGTGAATTTTATTTTCAATTTTTTAACCCATTGAAAAAATCTATCAAAAAATATTGTCCAATAAACAATCAACTCTAATGCAAAATTAGTGAAAATGAAAACAAAATATTATTATAAGAGAAATATTTTATTTATGATTTAAAATAAACCCACTTTGTAGAATATTCAAAAGATTATTCGAAAATACAAATGAAAATATCATAGTAATACCCTCAAGGATTTAACATGCCTATTGTTCTAATCCATAAGTTTTACAAACCCATTGTTGTAAATGAATAATTTTAGAGTAACATAGATAAATGCAATAGTAAAAGGTTGATTAAAGAAGTATACATAACTCAAAAATGTGTGATTAATTAATTTTCACTTTGGCAGAAAAAACCTTTATTTTATTACAATTTTGTGATAAAACACCTTTCAAAATATATTTTGAGATTTGTATCTCATTATTTATCACATAAAACATCCATTATCAAATCTAGGCCAAAAGGTGAACATTTGGGTCTATTTTCCCTCCCTTTTGTTTGTGGAAATCGCGCATATCAACCCATTATCAAATTATATAAGGTGTTTTTTCACAAAATATGTAACTCAAAAGGTCTTTATGAATGGTAGCAAATTATATAAGGTGTTTTTTCTAATGAATTGAAATTATATAAGGTGCTTTTCCTAATGAAATTATATAAGGTGTTTTCCTAATGAAATTAAATACATCCAATTAGAATCAAAGAAGCGTTTAACAACCAAATTTATTGTGCAAACAATGGTAGCAAACTTAATAACAATTGCTTCCATAAAACTATTTCATATTTGAAGAAGTATTCTTGAGGGGGTGGGAGAATGTGATTGTGTATCAGATATATCATGAGATACATAGTCATCGATCCATCGACTTTTCTCAATTTTTTAATATTCTAAGATTTTGAGAAAATAGTTTAAATAGATTTTATCTCATACCGATGTTTCTCCTTTCTTAATGTTTATTCCAACTTACCTTTATAGTAATTTTTTCTTCGAAAGACCTCATCTCCATACTTTTTTGTTTTTTCCTCTTCACTACGTCATTCTTTTTCTCCCTTTCACATCATTAAAATGATAATTGTGAACTTATTTTCCACGTTAAAATAATTATCTTGGAAGATAATTTCGACATAAGCGCAAATAAGTCGATTTGTGCATTATCAAATTTGACACTAATATGACTATCTAAAATCAAAGTAATGTCTAAATTATATTATCTCGTGCATTAGCATAAGTTCAATCTAGTATTCACGAGTTCAATCTTAAATAATAATAAATGTATTCCTGAATTACATTGCTCATTTTCAGTTTATAAGAAAGCTTTCGTTCTTTGGACTAATTTGTGTCGTTTTGTTACAATTTTATAATGCTAATTGCATAATAAAAATGTTGTACATTAATAATTAATAACAAATAAAAGTTAAAATTAACAATGTTAGCGAAAGAAAAGAAAAGTAAAATCATATCCCATGTGCATGGGACATGTGAATGATGATATTAATTATCGAATGCATTCAAGGCCCAATATTTGTAACGCCCAGAACTCGGGTGCCTTAATTAAACATCATTAACACTAATTAATCAAATACTTTGCGGAAGCGTTTCCTTAAACCTGTGGGTTATGGCCCACCAATAATATAATATTCTTACAAAATCTCACCATCTTAAAACTATAACTAAGACCTTTTAGTACTTGCTTAATCTCACTTCTTGAAATCCATTCCTAAGCACTTGCTTTCACGGATCCATCCCGATCCTTCTTTCATAACCTGGGCTTCGTTCAGAAGAAAAATATAGAGAAACAAGAAAAGACAGAAAACTTTCCAAAGTGAGTGGAAAACTCGTAACTTTACTCCAGCCCGTAAAAATGGTTTTGGTTCGAAAACATTTTTCGCACACAGGCATATATCACATTCTTGCACTTAATCATGCTTCGCATAACTTTGGTAATTGGTCGGAATACGAATCGTAAGACATTAACTTTAACTTTAACTTGAACGGACGGTTAGCAAGGACTATTCACACGAGCTCAGACCATTGGCAAGTACAGCTTTGGACCTTACATTACTTTTATCATATATTCATAGTACTTGGCCAACTTGGCCCATTAAACATCATAAACCTTTCCTCTACCTGTAACTTGCCCATTTACCAGTTCAGTTTATAATTCCAAGCCAACAGACTCATTCTCTTTCCACTTTTCATTATCGTATCTTAATTCATTAAACTCATAGACTTGTATTCCGAGCAGTACCCGTAACATACTTAATAATACCATAAGCATTAACGTAATCGTAAACATACTCGTAAACTCATAACAACATAAATCATGGATCACGTTTCACACTTTACCATTCTCACATAAAATCATAAAACATACTCGTAAACTCTTATGAACAAGAATCATGCGTCATGGATCACATTCTGTCATTTCACATACTTCTATGAATCAAAGCATAATTAGACTTAACGCGTAAACATACTTTTCCAGTAAACTCACGTTCATACCATACATACGAATACGTTAACGAGCATTGTCATGATTCCTAAGAAACTCTTATAACATGGAAGTTAAACCACATAAGCATATAACATCATATAACTCGTAATCATACTTCATTCTGAATAAAATACAACGTGTCATGCATAGGATTAAAAATATGGAAGAACAAATCCATCTAGATCATCAATAAACTTCAAGACTTAATACTTTCATGAACGTTCACACATCAAATTGAAACATTACGCGTTTTCATTCATCATTCTTAATAACTTGAAACCACACAGGTTTTCATTAATACTCTTGAAACATCGTAGGTTCCTGTCATTTAACTTTCTTTTAACTTGGAAACTGGCTAGTATTCTGGTAGTCCTCAAGGAGCACTCTTCCGTGTTGGATATACCCGTATAACAGTCCTCAACGAGCACTCTCCCGTGTTGGATATACCCGTATAACAGTCCTCAAGGAGCACTCTCCCGTGTTGGATCTATTATTCACGCGCACCTCTATATACTCTTAGAAGCTTGTCGTAACCCTCAAGGAGCACTCTCCCGTGTTGGGTGTACAGCGGGTGCGACGGTACGTGCACGACCTTTTCATATTTAACTCATAACGTAACTTAATACTTAACATATACTGCCAGAGACCTCTTTCCACTTTTACTTATCATGTTTTCCGTTCCTTTTTACTCTTGTGTTCACACACAATCACAAACCATAACTCACGAAGCAATACACTTAATCATAAACGAGTACTTAGTCACGAGACACTTCATATAATCATACTAGCACACTCATATAAATCATGGTACTTAATATAAAACGTTAAACATAAACATAAATTAATCATGTAAATAGATGCCATGAACTAAACCATAACTTGATCATATCATTCACGTAACATACAACTCTTATTAAGATTCTATAATTCACATAATTAAACTTGCTTACTGGCAACTATAGCCTTACGGGACGCCTCCCACTTTGCGGTATCCCTTCCGGGTGTACAGCTCATAACTTGCGTTTTTATTCAGTATAAATGTCAGAACCTCTGTCACATTCAATTATCATGTTTCCCATATTTTATTAACTTGCTTCATAGAAGCTCATGCATTTCGTAATAACCTTTAATGGACAACAACACTTCATACATCACTTTAAACATGGATTCAAACTTAGATTACTTTTAATACCTCACAGAGGTAAAAATCATAGGTTCATGAGTCTAACTTAGGTATATAAATTATACGTATTCATGAATCATACAAACACGTAATTCATGGATCATAACTCATAAAATAACATACTCCAATTAATTTCCCATGGGTCACGAGTCTTATAATAAAAGCATAAATCATATATATCCATGAAATCATATAAACATGTATCACATGAATCATAGCTTGGAGCTGACATACTTTACTTAAATATACGTTAACATCGAGTTTCATATAAATATGGATAAAGCCGTATAAATCATACTGGGCACATAAATTCATACTTTCAGACATACTTCATAATTCCCAATTCATAGTTCTTGTTACAAATAATAATCAGATATACTTCACTCACATAAACATGAATCATGAATCAATCATGTTGTAAATTACTTTAATCACGTAAACATGGTTTCACTCGAATGAACATTTAACAGGAGTATATCTCATAAACCACTATCTATTACTTAAGTGTATAATAATCATTTAACTTGCATAATTCACTTTTATCATATCATTAAAATAAATCCATGCTTCTTACATACTTTCACGTGTCATAATATAAATAAATAAGTTCAATAAACTTGACGTAATATCATGCATATAATTTAAATAACACAAATAACTTAAATTCCATAATCATAATACGAAGTCCATATAGTCATGTTTTCACATACGGGATAAAGATCACTGTCATTTATTTTCATACTTCGTACTTAATACTTCCAATCAATAATCATTATTCATATAAATAGTTTATACTTTATAAACATACACATACGGGCATATATAGTAACTCTGGACATAAACGTTACCGTCACTATCATACTTCGTAACAATTCTTCCAGTTAATAATCATTATTCATATCAATAACTTATACTTTTTATAAACACAAACGGGCATGCATACAATGGTGGACATAAACGTTACCTTAACTGCTCAATCCATAATACCGTCACAACTCCAAGAACGTCATCCATAAACCTTTCGAATTCCCACATTCCGTTTATCGCTCCATAAACATCAATAAGATAATAATTAGAATCCACTCAACTAATCACGATATATCCTTAATGACCCATTTTCGGAAATCATTATTTAAAACCTCATTAATCTTAAAACTCAATATATATTTAAAATGTCGTTTTCATAAATTAGCTAAACAATTATATTTCCCGAAATCAATAATAATAATGCATAAACTGATTTTCTAATTGGGCTTTTAAATATTTAAAATAATAAAATGGATATTTATACCTTATAAAAGTCAATGCTTTGAGTTTGGGTAATAAAATTCACATTACTGGTTTACAAAGAACCAGAGACTTGGTTCTTTCTTTGAACCAAAAACGTGCGAGGAGGGGGAAGAGTGAGAAGCAGCGTGCGAGGAGGGGGAAAAACAGAGCAGGGGGTTTAATGGGTGGCGTCCAGACGACAGCAAGGGGGTTTGGTGGTGTTCCGTGGCTGCCAACAGTCACGGTGGTGCTCGGTGGTGGCGGTTTCACGTGGTGGTGGTGAAGGAGGAGGACAGCCATGGGAGAGGAAGAGTGAGCTCTAGTATTTAGCTCTAATGGAGAAAATGAAAACTGAGAACGATGAGAAAGAAGAAGATGGATTGTTGGTGATGTGTTTCCCTTAATATATTTACTCCCTCTTCAAATTAAGATTTTTGCCTATAGGTTTTTACCTTTCACTTGAAAGGGTTTTTCCTATTTTAGGCTTGGTTTCATTAGTTTATTTATTTATTTTATTTTATTTAAGTATTTATTCAATTAATTTATATTAGGTTGTTATTGGCTTGTTTTAAAAGATAAGACTAGTTTTAAAAGATAAGATTAGGATTATTTGAAGATATGAGTTAGGGGATTGTCCTAACCATATTAGAATTTGTTTATCTTTATCTTATTTGTTTAGGATTAGGATTAGGTGTTCTCTATTTATATGGTTGTTTTACATTAATAAAAAACAGTTTGAAGTTTGAAATTTATAATTTTGAGTTCAGCCTTGTGCTTACTTATTTTCCAAGTGTTCTTACGTGAATACTTACCATTCTTCTCGTGGCTTGCGCGCTTTGAAATCCTCTAAACTTGCGCGTTTAGAGTTCTATCCTTTTATTTTATTTAGGTCCTTTTAAATTCATATCAATTGGTATCAGAGCCTAAGGTTTGGAGAATTCTTGGCAACCTACATGATCGATTTTGCTAACTGTGAAGTGAAGAAACATGTGATTTACGAGACAATTCAGGTAATTTGTCCCTATTTTCGGTCTTAATTACTAGAGACCTTGAAGGTTTGATAGCAGCTTTAGAAAAAAAATCATATTTTGTTAGCTGTTTGTGGATTTGTGGCTTTACATGTTGTTGTTCTGATCTTGTTTTCATCTTGATCACATAAATTTATGGTATAATCGTGGGGACTTTACCTAAAACAACAAAAAGAGTTGACCTTGTTCTTTTCTTTTTATACTTTCGTCCATTGTCTAAACAAGTAAGGGTTTATATCCTGTCGCTTTGCGGAATTGTTGTGGTAGCAAACTAGGAGTTTAACAACTATTTGGGAAAAATCATTTCATTATAGTGATTTTGTTTGATAAACTTTTATCATGGGAAACGATAATGATAAAATTACCGCGGATTGGTTGAAAAATATTGCGGATTCAATAGCTACTTTGTCGTTAGCACAACAGGACCTGAAAACAAAGATGGAAGGGGTTGTTGCACAAGTTGCCACTCTTAGTGGAACTCCTCCTCCTCCTCCCCCTCCCAATGCTAACTTTAGAAATCCTCGTGTGTCTGAAAGTGATAAAGATTTTAAGTGGGATGTTCCTGATTTCACGGGTGAAGGAGATGCTGAAGATTTTCTTGAATGGGTTCGTAGAATGGATAAGCTCTTTGACTATAAAGGGTTTGATGATGAGAAATCCTACAGCGTGGCAAATTTCAAATCGACTAGATATGCATCAATGTGGTTTGAAAATTTGAAGTTGAAACAGATACGAGATGAAGAGACTCCGGTACACACATGGACTGAGATGAAAAGACAGCTTAAGAGAAAATTTGTCCCTACACAGTACATTCAAGACAATTATTTGAGGTTGAATCTTCTTGAGCAGGGTAAACTTCGTGTTACTGAATACACTAAGGAATTTGAGCGACTTTGCATTCTTTGCGATCTCCGAGAAACCGAAGAGATGAAGATAGGGAGATACATGAAAGGGTTGTCACTCACGCTTCATCACAAAGTTGAGATGACTTCCTTTAATTTCTTTGATGATGTTACTAAGTTGGCACTTCGGGCAGAGACACAAGAAAGAGAGAAGATGGAAAGGGAGAAGCATAAACCTTCATACTACAAAGAACAACAATCACAATATAGTACTCCTGGTTCTAGTAGTATCATTCCTCATTCTGTTGGTAAAGGTGATCTTGGTAAAGGAAAGCAAACTTTTATTCCTCCTAACCAACTTGCAATGAAAGAGAAGCGGTGTTTCAAGTGTCAAGGGCAAGGACATATTGCTTCTAATTGTCCTAACCGCATCACTATTTCTTTGAGAGATCATTATGCTATTTCAGGTCTTCTAATTGCTGAAGAAGATGAAAGAGAGTGGATTTTGATGTTGGAGAATACGCGTGTTTGCCTGCAAAATCGAGAGGCGGAATTCGATTGTGAAGATGTTGATCAATGGGGAAATCAAGAAAAGATTACTGCTGAACATGAATATCACCATATTGGCATTTTGAGGAGAGTTCTTCATACTGATTTTGTTCCTCCAACTGGACATGAACAAAGGGAGAACTTATTTCAGACTAGATGCAAAGTGGGTGATCGTAGTTGTTCGTTGATCATTGATAGTGGATCGTGCACTAATGCAACATCTACTAAGTTGGTTGACACTATGAAACTTCCTACTAGAGGTCATCCTGCTCCGTACAAGCTTAATTGGTTACATGATGGTGATGGACTTCAAGTCAAGAAGAAAGCTTTGGTTAACTTCTCAATTGGTACATTTTCTGATAGTGTATGGTGTGACATCTTACCTATGACTGCTTGTTCTATATTGTTGGGTCGTCCATGGCAATATGATCGAGAAGTAATGCATAATGGTGTCACAAATGTTTATTCAGTCAAGATGGGGGATAAAAGAGTCCAGTTGCATCCATTACCCCCTAAGGCACCACCTGTTAAAGCTCCTGCTGGAGAGTTGTTGCTTATGCCTGAACTTAACAAGAAGGGAAGAAGAGCGAACCTATTATCTTTAAGGCATCCTCGACCTTTTGAGATTGGTGATTATGTATTTTTATCCTTGACTGCTCAGAAAATGTACAATAATTCAAAGGGTAATAATGAATCTATTGAGGAAGGATCTTTCAAGATTGTGCATAGGGAGAATTATGATACTTTTCAAGTTCTCCTCGGAAAGGGAATATGTGCTACTTTGCGTGCCAGTGATCTAGTGCCATGCCTTCCAGATTAAACTTGCGGACAAGTTTTTTTTAAGAGGAGAGAATGATGTGTTTCCCTTAGTATGTTTACTCCCTCTTGAAATTAAGATTTTTGCCTATAGGTTTTTACCTTTCACTTGAAATGGTTTTTCCTATTTTAGGCTTACTTTAATTAGTTTATTTATTTATTTTATTTTATTTAAGTATTTATTCAATTAATTTATATTAGGTTCTTATTGGCTTGTTTTAAAAGATAAGACTAGTTTTAAAAGATAAGATTAGGATTATTTGAAGATATGAGTTAGGGGATTGTCCTAACAATATTAGGATTTATTTATCTTTATCTTATTTGTTTAGGATTAGGATTAGGTGTTCTCTATTTATATGGTTGTTTTACATCAATAAAAAACAGTTTGAAGTTTGAAATTTATAATTTTGAGTCCAGCCTTGTGCTTACTTATTTTCCAAGTGTTCTTGCGTGAATACTTACCATTCTTCTCGTGGCTTGCGCGCTTCGAAACCCTCTAAACTTGCGTGTTTAGATTTCTATCATTTTATTTTATTTAGGTCCTTTTAAATTCATATCAGTTGGTGAGGAAGACTGATGTTGGGGGTTCTATTTATAGCAATAATGAGGGGACAAAAGACTGATTTGGGTGTCAATGGTGATTGGGTGTTGAGGTGCTTAGAGGCCAAGGTGTTGGGGAATAGGGAGCAAGGTTTGAAAGTCAGTCAAAGGGAGAGGGAAGGGAATGACGTGGGAGAGGAAGAGAGATGGGTTGGATTTTATTTTGGGTAAAAATACTAGATGATTAATATGAGTAGTATAAATTGGGCTTCGGATGGACGGTTTAGCAAAACGAAACTAACCCAATTATTAAACAATAAAAATATAAATCAAAATAATAATAATAATAATAACATTAAACTCTTTTAAAGTCGTTTTAAACAAAATCCGAAATCATTATAATTAAATAGTAAAAATTCAAATTAGTACTCGTTTAATCTAATAATATAATTAATTAAGCTTTTGAAAAGTCGGGGTGTTACATCCTTACCCCCTTAGAAAAAGTTTCGTCCTTGAAACTTGAGTTTAAAATACTATTAAGCTCAAAACAAAACAAACCAAAATGAATGCAATAAAACAAAACCAGGAACTCTCAATTTCATGATTTTTCATTAAACATTCAGCCTCCATTCCGCCAACAACTTTTGTAATTCGCTTCGACATCATTCGAGATCAAGTAGCAAAGTAAACAATGAGAAAATTGAGCCTTTATTCGACCGTCTATTGTAACTCGCTTCAACTCGTCTCTTAAGATCGAGGAGCAAAGGGAACAACTGGGGAAAAATTGGACTCTATGTTTCCATTGTATCTCCGCTTCAACTCAGAACTCGGGATTAAGGAGCAATGAAACAAAAGGGGCAAACTTGTTGGCATGAATCTTAACTCGATCACTTAATGATGAGAGATCCCGTTTGAAAATCATTTTTCCAAAACTAACTTTATCAAAACGAAAACACGAGGTCGGTCATTAACTCAATACTTAGGTCATACTAGGCCATACTTGAACGCTCATACTTTAATGCGCCTTTCATGATACCATTTCTTCTTTCTTAACTTCTAATCAACCAAAATTCATAATAACTTCTCAAAGTACTCAAAGATTCCCAAATAGTTCACCATAATCTCCTCTAAACAATTAAGCATCTAATTTCCTCCATGGATCACATCTAAGCAGTTCACAATCTAGAACTCGTACTTCCAGCTAGAACTCCGCTCTGATAGATCATTATAACCTCAAATATACTAAACTATCTAATTTCCCAAATGGATCATACCTAGGCAGTGCATAATGCACTTCCGGCTAGGTTACAGCTCTGATAGATCATTATAATTTCCTCAAAATATTTACCCGTCCATTTTCCCATATGGATCACGTCTAGGCAGTGCACAGTCTAAGACTCACACTTTCGGCTAGAACACCGCTCTGATACCACTCTGTAACGCCCCGAACTCGAGTGCCTTAATTAAACATCATTAACACTAATTAATCAAATACTTTACGGAAGCGTTTCCTTAAACCTATGGGTTATGGCCCACCAATAATAAATATTCTTACAAAATCTCACCATCTTAAAACTATAACTAAGACCTTTTAGTACTTGCTTAATCTCACTTCTTGAAATCCATTCCTAAGCACTTGCTTTCACGGATCCATCCCGATCCTTCTTTCATAACCTGGGCTTCGTTTAGAAGAAAAATATAGAGAAACAAGAAAAGACAAAAACATTCCAAAGTGAGTGGAAAACTCGTAACTTTACTCCAGCCCGTAAAAACGGTTTTGGTTCGAAAACATTTTTCACACACAGGCATATATCACATCCTTGCACTTAATCATGCTTCACATAACTTTGGTAATTGGTCGGAATACGAATCGTAAGACATTAACTTTAACTTTAACTTGAACGGACGGTTGGCAAGGACTATTCACACGAGCTCAGACCATTGGCAAGTACAGGCTTTGGACCTTACATTACTTTTATCATATATTCATCGTACTTGGCCAACTTGGCCCATTAAACATCATAAACCTTTCCTCTACCTGTAACTTGCCCATTTACTAGTTCAGTTCATAATTCCAAGCCAACAGACTCATTCTCTTTCCACTTTTCATTATCGTATCTTAATTCATTAAACTCATAGACTTGTATTCCGAGCAATACTCGTAACATACTTAATAGTAAAAATTCAAATTAGTACTCGTTTAAGCTAATAATATAATTAATTAAGCTTTTGAAAAGTCGGGGTGTTACAATATTGCACTAGCAAACAACTCTAAAAAGTCGGATATTGGGTTAATATATCAATAGTTGCAATTAGACTTCTATAATTGCACTTTATACGTTCTTTACCCTATAAAGAAGAAGTTTAGGTGTCGGACTATGGACTTTCATGGGGGCCAAGCCCCTAATGGCACCCATGGAAGGTCCAATTACACAATTCATGTCAACATAATAACTAAAGAAAAAGAAAAGACATGATCATTGATTCAAATTTCTTATTTTCAACTTTGTTTTATTTATTTTTAGTTTAATAGTATCTTATGACGCAATTCAACCCCAACTCTCTTTTATTGCTTCATAAGTAATTCATTTAAGAAGCTTTAAAAAACTGAATAAAGAAATGATTATAATTCTTTCCAATTAAATCACTCATTTTTTTTCACAATAATCTATCAAATTGTGATTTCAAGGATAAAAACTTGATTAGTAGGCAACAAATTCTTGTACTAAATTTCAATGGAGCAGATAATAATCGAACATTATGATACCTTTATTTACTTCAAAAGATAATGATACTTTCCTATTAAAATTGTAATCATATAATAATACAAGAAAATAAATAAAAAATCTCAAATTATAAAAATAAATATTATATATCACTTATCTAAATCTTTTAAATCCACTTATTGGCTTAATTACTTGCAAATTGTCAACATATTGGGAAAGATTGAGGCACAATGGTGCAACACCAGTCCTAACCAAATATCAAGTTGAGTTTTCCCTCAATGATATAATCTCACGTAGAGGCACCAAACAACCACGTAAGACGTGTAAACTCCTACGTGTCAAAATCTAATAGGATCAATCAGCGTGGCATAGCTTCCCACTAACTTCTCACTACCTTCGGACGGGGCCCCACTCCAACAAATAAAAAAAAAAACTCAGCATTCCATATTTGACTTTTCCTCATATCTTATTTCGAAACTAAAAAAAACTATCCAAATATACGAATCCTAAATCCTAATTCTAAAATTTTTGGGTATGCTAAGTAATTTAATTTCCTTCCCTTTAAAAAAAAAAAAAGTAATTTAATTTCCTTCTCCTGTTCGAAATCTGATTTATTCCTCTTTATATTATACGGGCCCTTCTGAAAAACAAAATAACAAACAATCACTCTTTCTCTCTCGCTCTCTCTCTCTCTCTCTCTCTCTCTCTCTCTCCGCGTCTAGATCTGGTGAGTTTCTACTTTTACTCTTCTCTTTTATTCATCCTTATTTTCTTCGTTTTCATGATTTTCACTAAGCTTGCTAATCTCTAGATCTGTAAGTTTATGTATTATTCTTCAATTTCCAAGATCTTTTTCAGAATTAGGTTTTCTGTATTTGTTTATAGATTTAATCGAAACAATGCATGAATCAACTATATGGTACTAACAAATTAGGGATTTGGAGTTGTTTTTTCTATAATTCGATGATACCGATGCTTGCGATTTTGTTATATGAACCGATTTAATTGCCGTAGTTAGATCGTAATAAAAACAGGAAAAAAGATTAGGATGATTGATTCTGATATATATATTATGTGAATGATTATTGACAGGTAACAAGAAAATAGTTTCGTAATTGAAAGAGCATAATGGGAGGAGGATTTAGAGTATTGCATTTAGTAAGACCCTTTTTGTCATTCCTTCCGGAGGTACAAAGTGCTGATAGGAAGGTACCCTTCAGAGAGAAGGTCATCTACACTGTTATTTCCTTGTTCATCTTTCTTGTTTGTAGTCAGCTTCCTTTGTATGGTATTCACTCTACTACCGGTGCCGATCCCTTTTATTGGATGCGTGTCATCCTTGCTTCTAACCGTGGTACTGTTATGGAGCTTGGTATTACCCCTATTGTTACTTCTGGCTTGGTCATGCAACTCTTGGCTGGCTCCAAAATTATCGAAGTCGACAACAATGTCCGTGAGGATCGTGCATTATTGTAAGCTTCTTATTCTTTTGTTCAATGCTTTAGTTTTTGTTATGTCTATATTGTCATTATATTGTTTTATGTGATCAAGATTCAAGAGAGTACATGCATTTGTTTTCAGCTGCATTAGCTTCCTTAATCATGATCCCAGACTGAAAGTTAGTGCCTTTTTTGTTTTGTTTGGGTTGTAGTTGATATTGACTTGTGTTTATCCAATTTGTTTGTTGTTAGGAATGGTGCACAGAAGTTGTTGGGTATTCTGATTGCTGTTGGTGAAGCTGTAGCATATGTTCTTTCTGGGATGTATGGAAGTGTGGGGCAGCTTGGTGTCGGAAACGCAATTCTGATCATTCTTCAACTGTGCTTTGCTGGGATTATTGTGATCTGTCTCGATGAGCTTCTTCAGAAGGGATATGGTCTAGGTTCTGGGATTTCACTCTTCATTGCCACCAACATCTGGTGAGCCGATATCCATAATTGTGTTGTCGTGTCTCATGTGTATTCTTTATTTATCCCATGAGGGTGTTATGTATTTTGGCTAATACAGTTCTTTTTGTGGGTGTTGGTTTGCAGTGAGAACATTATCTGGAAAGCATTCAGCCCAACAACTATCAATGCTGGCCGTGGAGCTGAGTTTGAGGGTGCTGTTATTGCCTTGTTCCACCTTCTGATTACTCGAACTGACAAAGTTCGTGCCCTTCGAGAGGCATTCTATCGGCAGAACCTTCCAAATGTCACTAACTTGCTTGCTACTGTCTTGATCTTTTTGATTGTTATCTATTTCCAAGGATTCCGTGTTGTATTGCCTGTACGGTCAAAGAACGCACGTGGCCAACAGGGCTCATACCCCATCAAGTTGTTTTACACCTCCAACATGCCCATCATCCTTCAATCTGCTCTTGTGTCCAACCTGTACTTCATCTCACAGGTACTAAACTTGGCCGTTGCACATCTTATCACTGTTTATCTTATGATGTAGTTGTAGGATTGCTAATGTTATTGGGTTTCGTATGCAGTTGCTATACAGGAAATACAGCGGAAACTTCTTTGTGAATTTGTTGGGCAAGTGGAAGGAGTCTGAATATGGCAGTCAATCAATCCCAGTTGGTGGTCTTGCGTACTATGTCACTGCCCCTGCCAGGTGTGTGCCTTTTCAGTTTAGCCAATCTGGTCGTTTCTAGTTTCTCCATAGCTTGATTAAAGTCGCTCATTACTCCCTTTTCTTGGCAATGCAGCTTGGCAGACATGGCGGCACATCCTTTCCATGCTCTGTTTTACATAATTTTTATGCTGTCAGCTTGTGCTCTGTTTTCAAAGACATGGATTGAGGTTTCTGGGTCATCTGCTAGGGATGTGGCAAAGCAGCTTAAGGTATATTATAATATAATATGCGAAGTTTTTGCTTTGATGCACTTAGTAGTTACCATGTACATGGAATTATTGAAGGAGGGGGTGTGTATATTCCATATGACCCATATATAGAAAAATATTCCCTTTAGGAAGGTGTTCATTGGGGTTCCATAAAAAAGGTTTACATATGTTATTGCTGCATTCTTCGTAAATCACTGGTTTCCTCTTTTATTCTCCTCAACATATTTTCCAACACATCCTAATGATCAATATTTTCTACAAAAATGAGGCCTGATTTCTTAAATGTAATTGGAGATTTTTTAGTCTTTAGTACACTTTATAGACAATATTGTGGCGTAACGCTGTAGTAGGTGAATCACAGGCAACCCAGGTTTTATCTTTTTGTCCCTTGGCTGGGGAGGGAGGGGTGGGCAGTTGGACAGATTGTAAATGCAAGTCTGATGCCAAAGTAGTAGGTATAAAGCAAAAGAAATTTTGGATCAAACATAAATTTCCCCTGCAGGAAAAATAGTTTGCGAACTGTATAATTGTAGAGAAATTTAAGTTGTGGATTTTGGATGAAGAAGAACATGTAGTTTGGATTGTGATGGTTGTCCATTCAAAATTTCATTGGCCCCATTTATTCAATTGTCATCATGTTCTGGTTGTGTGATTAGAGTTGCATGGCTTCCTTTTACGAGGCATTTTAGGACTTAAAAGAGTTCTATTTCATTGGTTTTCAACATTAATGTGCATTTACTTCAAGCATATGTGAAGAGTAATGTGTAAACATAAAGATGATTGTGCTTAACTTGGGTTTATTGACTTCGCAGGAGCAAGGTATGGTTATGCCTGGACACCGTGATTCAAACTTGCAGAAAGAACTCAATCGTTATATTCCCACTGCTGCTGCCTTCGGAGGAATCTGCATTGGTGCACTGACAGTTTTGGCAGACTTCATGGGTGCTATTGGATCAGGAACTGGTATTTTGCTGGCTGTAACCATCATTTACCAGTATTTCGAGACATTCGAGAAGGAGAGAGCAAGTGAACTTGGATTCCTTGGGCTTTGAGCACTTTGTCACAGTTTTGGCGAAGTTGAGGGAATAGAAAGAATAGGTGATCCATTGTTAGAATTCCCAACAGTAGAGTTTTTCTTACTTCCCCAAGTTTCTGTACGTTTAGTGCCAATTTTTTTTTCCTCTTGTCAACATACTTACATTTTGTAGAATACAGTCAATGCTAATTCTAAGTATTTTAAATTACTTGCTAGCTTTTTCGTGGTTATAATTAGTGAAGTTTTCCAATTTTTGTTCTAATTCAATTTTGTTGTATTGCTGGGCTGATAACTAATCTCATCGACAAGCATCGAGTTAATTATTAGTAAACAAATTAAGAATTTTCCAGAGTGAACGAATTAGTAGTTTACTTCAGCTAATTTGGATGTAGAAGCATAAACAACTGAATGCGTTTTAGTCGTTAAACCAACTTTTTGGAACATTATTATTTACGTGAAAAATTTGTCAAAAAGGACCTTTAAAAAAACATTTTGTGAGAAGGGACCTTTAAAAAAAAATTGGCTTTTAAAGGCCAAAAACAAAAAAAAGTTTGTGAGGAGGGACCTTATCTGCTAATTAACACCTAATTAAAAACTAATTATATATTAAATATAATTAAACAAAATTATACCTAATAAAATTTTACCCCCTCTCTCCTCTGCCATACCCACCACCAGCAGACCATCACCCCCATCTCTCTCCTCTTTCCACTATCAGGGTTGTCTAATCAATATCGGATATATGCATATATCCATCGCCTCACTTTTTTGGCAGTACATTTCTTATATATGGTAGTATATTCTAATATATATGGTAGTACAATTTTTAATGAAAATGCCAAATACAAACTATATAGTTATATAGCTGTGAAAATATCGATTTTTATATACTACGTTTCTCAATAAATGTACTGCCATTTTCATGAAATGTACAACCATTTTCATGGAATGTACTGTCAAAAAAGTGAGCCGATGGATACATGCATATATCCGATATTGATTAGACATTAATTTTGTTTAATTATATTTAATATATAATTAGTGTTTAATTAGGTGTTAATTAGCAAATAAGGTCCCTCCTCACAAACTTTTTTTGTTTTTGGCCTTTAAAAGCCAATTTTTTTTTAAGGTCCCTTCTCACAAAATGTTTTTTTTAGGTCCTTTTTGACAAATTTCCCTATTTACGTAGGTGTATCCAAATAAAAGTAGTTGGTGTTAAGAAAGATGAGAAATAAGAAGAGAGAAAACCAATTAATTGTATTGATCTTACTCTTGGTGCAAATGTTACATTTACCTCTCCTCTATTTATAGTAGGAGATTTTACTATTTACATAACCTAAAGTCAATAATAGGTTAATTTAGGTGCATGGAGGGAAGAAAATTTTCCATGCATTGAATGCATGTCCATATGCATGGGTGGGCATTCACATTACTTTGATACAATTCATAACACTCCCCCTTGAATGTCCACTTAATAGTATATGTAGTTGTCTCGTTAAAAACCTTGTCAAGTAAAACCCAGTGGAATGAAAAACTTGATCGAAGGAAAAAAGAGTACAACTTTTATTCCTTTTATATGCTTAAACAAACTGCCTCATTAAAAACCTTGTCAAGAAAAACCCAGTGGGATAAAAACCTGATCGAAGGGAAAAAGAGTGCAGTGCATATAATACTCTCCCTGAATCTAACATAGGTCACGAAGATGTCGCATTCCGATCTTGTGCACCAGTTGTTCAAATTTCTTCGAGGGAAGGGATTTCGTAAATAGGTCAGCAAGATTTTCACATGACTTGATTTGTTGGATGTTTATCTTCCCTTCTTTCTGTAGATCATGTGTGAAAAAGAGTTTTGGAGATAAATGTTTAGTTCTATCTCCTTTGATATACCCTTCGCTGACTTGGGTGATACAAGCTGTATTATCTTCATAAATCAATGTTGGATTGTCTGTAACCGCGTTCATCCCGCATTCTTCTTGGATATAACTGATCATTGACTTGAGCCAAACGCATTCTCGCCCTGCTTCATAAAGGGCGATCAATTCAGCATGATTTGATGATATCGTAGTTAATGTCTGTTTCGTCGATTTCCATGATATTGCCGTATCTCCGTAAGTGAATACATACCCAGATTGTGATTTAGCCTTATGAGGATCTGATAAGTATCCAGCATCTGCGTAGCCTATGAGTGATGCATTTTGCTTTGATTGATAGAATAATCCTAGGTCATGCGTTCCTCGGAGATAACGGAGTAAGTGTAGGATTCCGCTCCAATGTCTCTTTGTTGGTGAATTACTATATCTGGCCAACAGGTTTACTGAGAAAGCTATGTCCGGTCGAGTGTTGTTAGCCAGATACATCAAGGCACCAATTGCACTTAGGTATGGTACCTCAGGACCGAGAACTTCTTCACCTTCTTCTCTAGGTCGGAATGGATCGTCTTTCACATTCAGAGATCAGACTACCATTGGAGAACTTATCGGGTGTGACTTATCCATATGAAAACGTTTCAGAACCTTTTCAACATAATTTGATTGATGGACAAAGATCCCATCTCTCAAATGTTCTATTTGTAAGCCAAGACAAAATTTTGTCCTCCCAAGATCTTTCGTTTCAAATTCTTTCATCAGGTACCTTGCAGTTGTTTCGAGTTCTTTAGGAGTTCCAATGATGTTCAGATCGTCCACATAAACTGCAATTATAGCAAATCCAGATTGAGATCGTTTAATGAAAACACAAGGACTGATTTGATTATTCTTGAATCCTTCTTTCATAAGGTATTCACTGAGACGATTGTACCACATTCTTCCAGATTGTTTGAGTCCATATAGTGATTTTTTCAACTTTATCGAGAGCATTTCTCTGGATGTGTGTTTCTCTGGTAGTTTAAGCCCATCAGGGACCTTCATATAGATATCAGTATCTAGTGACCCATATAAGTATGCAGTCACGACATCCATCAACCTTATTTGGAGTCTTTCAGAAACTGATAAACTTACCAGAAACCTTAGCGTAGTTGCATGAACTACTAGAGAATACGTCTCGTCATAATCAATACCTGGCATTTGGGAGAAACCTTGAGCAACGAGTCTTACTTTGTATCTATTTCATTTCTCTCGTTGCGCTTTCTGACAAATACCCACTTATGTCCCACAGGTCTTACACCCTTTGGTGTATGGGTTATTTGTCCGAAAACTTCTCGCTTTTCAAGCTATTTTAGTTCTGCTTGGATTGCTTCTTTCCATTTTGGCCAATCTTGTCTTCGGCGACATTCGTCTACGGTTTTTGGTTCTATATCATCCTCATTAGATACCATTTCAACCGCTATGGAGTAAGTAAAGATTTCATTTATGACAACATTCTTTCGATTCCACTGTTTCTTTGTATAGGCATAATTAATCGAAATTTCATTGTTGTCAATGCTTTCATGTTCCTCGCTGTTTGGAACAACTTCATCTTTGTCTTTATCTTTTTCTCCATTTTGAATTTCATGGTTCTCAATTGGAGGAACAATCATTTGTTCATCTCGCCTTTTATTTTTCCTTGGTTTCGAATCTTTCGAACCATGTGGCCTTCCACGCTTTCGGCGTGCCATAGATTCATTTTCAATTGCCTTATTATCTATAGGAATTTCAATACGTGCAGGAGCATTCTCTGCTGGTATAAGTGACTTTGTCACTTTCTTACTATCAATGAATGCATCAGGCAATTGATTTGCAACACCTTGTAAATGAACAATTTTCTTAACTTCTTGCTCACAAGAGTTTGTTCGTGGATCTAGAAAAGATAATTGTGTTTCATTCCATATGATTTCTATATCTTTCTTGTTTGGGTCCACTTTCTCTCCCCCTAAGGCTGGGAATAGGCTTTCATTAAAATGACAATAGGCAAAACGAGCCGTAAATAAATCACCTGTCATTGGTTCAATGTATTTTATAATAGATGGTGATTCAAAACCAACATATATTCCCAGCCTTCGTTGTGGACCCATTTTTGTACGCAGGGGTGGAGCAATAGGGACATACACTGCGCATCCAAAAATCTTTAAATGTGAGATGTTTAGTTCTCGACCAGATACTAATTGTAATGGTGAGAATTTATGATACGCAGTTGGTCTCAATCGAATTAACGATGCTGCATGTATTATGGTATGACCCCAAGCAGATGAAGGCAATTTTGATTTCATTAATAGTGGCCTTGTAATTAATTGCAATCTTTTTATTAATGATTCAGCAAGACCATTTTGTGTATGAACATGAGCCACTGGGTGCTCCATATCAATCCCAATGGACATACAATATTCATTAAATGTTTGGGATGTAAATTCCCCAGCATTATCAAGTCTTATTCTTTTAATTATATAATCCGGGAATTGAGTTCTCAATCGAATGATTTGAGCAAGAAGCTTTGCAAATGCAATGTTTCTGCTTGACAAAAGGCTTACATTTGACCATCGTGTTGAATCATCTATCAATACCATAAAGTATCGAAATGGTCCACATGGGGGATTAATTGGCCCACAAATGTCTCCTTGAATTCTTTCTAAGAATGTCGGAGATTCTGTTGCAATCTTATTTATAGAAGGCCTTATTATTATTTTGCCAAGAAAACATGCATCACATGCTAATTCATTTGACTTGGGGATCCTCAGATTACTTATTGAATGCCCGGTCGAATTGCCAATAATTTTATGCATCATGTCTGTTCCAGGATGACCCAAACGGTCATGCCATAGATCAAATAATGTTTTATTTTCTAACTTCCGGTTAGATATCATATTTATCTCAATGGGACGTATATCAATCCGATATAATCCCGATGTATATGCTGGCAATTTTTCACATATATATTTCTTGCCATATCTATCCTTTGTGATGCACAAGTACTCCATTTCATTTTCCGTCATAGTTTCCAAATGAAAACCATTTTGACGTATGTCTCGAAAACTTATGAGGTTTCTTCGAGATTTGCTTGAGTATAATGCATCGTTAATGGTTAACTTTGTTCCATTCGGGAGCATTATGTGAGCCTTTCCGGATCCTTCTATCAATTTAGCTGATCCTGAGATAGTGTTGACATTAGCTTGAAACATCATAAGCTCTGAATAATACTCTTTATTTTTCAATATTGTATGCGTTGTTCCATTATCCAGGAGGCATTGGTATCCAAATCCATTTTCTGGTAGATCCATATCTTCATAATAAGAAGCAAGTTTAGGAATTAATGAGAAAATGCATATTTCATTAATAATAAGAGAGTAGTACAATACTTAAATAAAGCACACAGAAAAGAAATACATGATTACTAAATAAAACATACAGAAAATAAATACATGATTTGATTAACAAGAAAATAGATAGTTTCATAATTAAACTTTGTTAATTTCCCCCCAAAGTAAAGTCATTTTCGATTTCGGCTCCATCCATGAAAAAAATCAGAAGCATCAAGGCTAGGCAAAGAGGTATTTGCCTCATTCACAAAATTCGCTTCCGCATCTTTTCCTTTATTTCTTTTGGAAGCTTGGTAGAGTTCTAAATGTTTGGCCGTACGACATGTACGTGCCCAATGTCCAGTCATACCACACTTGTGGCATGTATCTTTCCCTTTGTGATTATTTTTGTGGTTGCCTTGATGCCCCCATTCTGTATTTTTAAAATTATTATTATTTCGGGGGAAATACTGGCCTTTACCACGTCCTCGTCCTTGACCACGGTTATTACCGCATCCTCTACCACGGCCACAGTGATTTCCCCTTCCACCTTTGTGTATAGCATTTGCTTCTGGATCATCATTTTAGATTGCATTAGCCTCATGTGAGGCTAAAGATTCAGCAGGCCTGAGGTTATGATTTTTCAACAGGAGATCATTGTTTTGTTCCGCCACTAGCAGTACAGAAATTAACTCAGAATACTTTTTAAAACTTCTTTCCCGATATTGTTGTTGCAGTATTATATTTGTGGCATGAAACGTTGAGAGCGTTTTTTCTATCATTTGCTCTTCTGTAATGGGATGGCCACATTGTCTCAAGGTTGAGGCAATTTTAAATAGCGCTGAGTTATAATCATTGACGGATTTGAAATCCTGGAACCTCAGATTGGTCCAGTCAAAACATGCCTTAGGAAGGAGCACATGTTTGTGGTGCCCATACCTTTCACGTAGGCTGTCCCAAAATTCATTGGGATCTTCTAGTAAAAGATATTCAGTTTTTAAACTCTCATGCAAGTGATGCCTTAGAAAGACTAAGGCTTTTGCCTTTTCTTGTTCACTTGCTATTATTTCTATGTTCGTTCCACCTTGGCCTGCTTCAATGGTAAGTTATTTAATAGTATGATCTAATCCTTGAGCCTTTAGATTGATTTTGGCATCTGCAATCCAATCCGAAAATTTTTGTCCAGAGAGGTCCAGGATGTTGAATTGTCTTTTTATTAGATCTCCCATTTTAACTATAACCATGTAATAATATAAAATCAGTAAATGATAATAAATCATATATAATATCTCCCCCTGATTTATATCATTACATTTATACATGAATATTTAAAACAAAAAAAACCAACAATAGAACATAATAATAAGAATGCTAAAGAAAACAAAGACAAAAAACTTCATAAATGAACAACAATAAAAACATACAATAATAATAAGGCAAAAAGAATGCTAAATAAATGCACTTGAAGACAAAAGTGATGATAATCACGTGCATTTTCGCCAATTTACCGGGGAGAATTTAGGCGGTGTTTAGGTTCCTACTTGTGCATTAGGAGAAAGATCATTAACGCCATGAGAAGGATAAATAAACCGGCTATAATGAACAAGTAGAGTTTTATTTTCCTAAAATCTTCCTCAAAAGAAGAAGATGAGGGTGGAGGGCGGTTGTTGTCGGTGTTAAACATGGTGGCCGGAAAAAATGGAGGAAAGAAAGAAAATTTTGTGGGTTTGAGCAAAAGATGGGAAGAAGATAAGAGATATGTGGTGAAAATGGGAGTGGGTAATCCGCTTTTATAGAGGATTATCCTTAACTGTGCAGTTTGTTGTATATTTATCTACAGTTATTCAAAGAATATAATGCAATAAAATTTTAGTTGGAGTATTTATGGGTACTAAATATAATTTGTTCACTATTATGCATGCCGGTAAGTGTAAAAATGATAATAAATATAACTACAAATGTCATATAAAGAAAATAGCACATAGTAAAAGAAATAAATATGTACTAGGGTTCTAGGTTAGCTACTCCTGCATATCTTGACAATAATGCATGTGAATAGGCAAAAGGTATCAATAATTTTACTACTGTCTGCCAGCCATATAGGCGGCAAATTTCAAAAAAATCCTGCCATATAGGCGGTGATTTCAAACACTAACCTGCCATATAGGCGGTTCAACAGAAAATAGAATAACATAAAGTAAAATGTCTTTGCCCTCCATAAAGGTGGCGTTACTGTCAAATTATTTACTATTTATTTTAGGGGCTAGTGGCATGGTGACGTTTGCCACTAGTTCCTTCCTGTTCCTCCTGTTTCTTTTATTATTTTGTGGTGGTGGATTTTCAGTTGGTGGTGCTGGAGGATTAGTATTGGTGTTAGGAACAGGGGTTTGTGGATTTTCACCGGTACGAACATTAGTACCATTGTTGAGGTCGGTGCGAAACGGATGACTTACAGTCCCCCTTGCTGGGTTAGTAGCAAAAGGAACGGTGTTACGCTCTACAATTAAATGTACACAACAGATAGAAACATTGTGGGAACTAACGTTGATCCCGTTACTTTGTTGATCCATGTTAGGATAGTGAAAAGGTTGAGACTAGAAAAAAAAAATGGATATCGGAGTTTGAAGGATTGAAGGTTGAAAATACCTTTCGGTTTTTGTAAGCAAACTCGTGCTGATAACGTGTTAAGAAAGATGAGAAACAAGAAGAGAGAAAAACCAATGAATTGTATTGATCTTACTCTTGGTGCAAATGCTACATTTACCTCTCCTCTATTTATAGTAGGAGATTTTACTATTTGCATAACCTAAAGTCAATAATAGGTTAATTTAGGTGCATGGAGGGAAGATAATTTTGCCATGCATTGAATGCATGTCCATGTGCATGGGTGGCCATTCACATTACTTTGATATAATTTGTTGTAACATATAACAAAAGGATACGTGGCCCAGTCAACGACTGCCACGTGGCCCAATGAGCTGATGACACGTGGCCCATCCCCTCCTTGACACTTGGCAGCGTGTTAAGGGTGAGTTAATGATGTCACCAAAGCTGCATGCAAGAGGCCCAATTATTCCTTAAAAGAAGGAATAATCAGCCCAAGTTCCCTAAAGAGGAAGGATGTGATTGGATAAAAGGCTCAGGACAATCAGACCATGACAAGTGTCGCCCTCCCATTCCCTAACCAATCACATCCCTTCATTCTAGGGTGCTCTTTTCTATACATAGATACTATAAATAGTTCCTCATAATCAGGTAAAAGGGACACAACTACTCTCTGTTAAACTTACTCTGTCAAAATTCATACCCAGATTTTATCTATTGAATACTGACTTAAGCATCGGAGAGGGAATCAAACCCAAACCTCCGGTTTGGTTTTCCCCTTTTGCAGGTTCGGGAACAAAGCTTCGTCTCTGCACAAGCCTCCCAATATCATCAACCCTACACCTGTCCATCATCTGGACAAACACCGTATACAACAAGTTTACGTAAAACATTTGGCGCCTCTGTGGGGAGGCGCAAAGATGACAGATTGCAATTCGTCCAACCGAGGACAAAGGATGAGTCCCTATGTTGAAGTTAATGATACCGTCGACGATGAACGCCCGCCTAGGGGACGAGACGGGCAGCGACAGAATGATCCCATTGGGGCAGCCTTGGAGCCCAACCCTACTCTTCCGGTCACGGCGGCTCATTTAGAAAACGCCCTAAATGAGTTTCAAGCCAGAATGACCCAAGTTTTCCAAGACCAGATTAAGAATAACATGTTGTTCTTCCGAGTAGGTTCACTGCCGGATACTAGGCCTACTAGAAGAGGAGCTTCTCAAGAGAATGTAGCCGGACCAAGCGGGGCTAGGCGACCAGAAGAAGCTAGAAGAACGTCCAGGGGAAGGCATCCTGCTCGTAGTGAACAACCACGTCGTTTAGACTGGAATCTGATAGTCACCAACCCGGTGAACCGACCGGTGGATGGTCGAAGAATGGAGACCGACGCTCGGGAATACTTGCATGCAAAGAGGGTAGCGGCTCAACAGAGGTCAGCTACCGGATCAACGCCGTACCTGCAGGACCCCAGTCTGAGGATTCGGAGTCACACTCTGGAGCAAGGAAGGACTCCGTCTATCTATGAGCCTCGTCAGGAGCGAACAGTGGTTCAGCCTAATGTTTACCGGAGGACTTCTCAGCCGAATGTTTATAGGCGAGGGTCCCAGGATGTCAGTTCGTCAAATCCAGTCTTAAGGGAATATCGGAGAGATACTGTCCCAGTTGATGCACGTTTTAGGGAGCTGCGCATAGATTGGCCGATGCCTTTCTCAGCCAGAATAATGCAAGCCCCTCCATGTACTAAGGTTAAGCTACCAACCATTGACCCGTTCGATGGCACTACTGATCCAGATGATCATCTTTCCGCTTACAAACATCAAATGTACGTCCAGGTAGTAGACGACGCTACATGGTGTAAGAATTTTCCCAGCCACCCTGAAAGGGGTCGCTCAGAAGTGGTTTAACAATCTACCGGCTAATTCTATCAACAACTTCACCGAGTTGAGTTATTCATTCACTAGTCACTTTGTCGCCAATAGGCAGGAACAGAAGACTAGTATTCATTTGGGGAAGATCATCCAAGCCCCAAAGGAATCCCTGAGAAGTTTTGTGAAGAGGTTCAATCTTGAAGCCCTCCAGATCCACGACCTAAATGCTGGTGTAGCCTTCGATGCATTCATTCGAGGACTACGTCCAGGAAGCTTCAAGTTTGATTTGGTCAAGAAGAAAGTGAGTACTTTGGCCGAAGCTTTGAGGGAAGCCGAGGCTTTCATACATGCGACGGAGGTGTGTGCTGAAGCCAAGCACTCAGAGTCCAAGAAGCCCGAGGAACCTGTTCAAAAAACTAAGAACAATCCTAAGAAGGCTGAGACCTGGGTAGTGTCTTCAAGCACAGCCCCGTCGAGAAGAGAGAAGAGAAAAGAAAGGGCTGTCTCAGTTGAACCCATTGAGTTCAATAAGGACCAGTACTCTATCCTTATGGAAATCAAGGATCAGCATGAACTCAAGGCTCCGGCCGAGATGAAGACACCCTACAAGAACAGGGATAGGAGTAAGTACTGCCACTTCCACAAAGATTGTGGGCATGAGACAAATGAATGCAAGCACTTGAAGAGAGCTTTGGAAAACCTAGCAAAGCAGGGTAAGATGAATCAATACGTCTCTCGCGAGAGTCGTTTTCAGAAGAAGAATTTTCGGCAGAACAAAAAGAAAGAAAGTTCTAGTACAGATGAAGATGTGGTTTTGGTGATCTCCGGCGGATTTGCTGCCGGAGGACCAACTTTGCGAGGGCACAAAAATTATGTCAGGGAGCTTGGCCAAGTGTTGCTGACGGGAAAATCCAAGGTGGACCCGTTCCCTTTGGTGACGGTGAGTGAAGGAGACCGTGGTCAGATAAGGACTCCTCATGATGACCCCCTGGTCGTAGAAATGAAGATTGCCAATCTAAGAGTGCGAAGGATCCTTATCGACACTGGCAGCTCAACTGACATTATTAGCGCAGATTGTTTGTCAAGATTGAAGTTTGATGAAAAAGATCTTCTTCCAGTCCATCATCCTATTATAGGATTTGGAGGTGGAATCATACATCCGGTGGGGACGGTGTCGTTGCCCGTCCGAATCGGAGAGAAGGAAAAGAGTAGAACTATGTTCATAAAGTTTTTAGTTGTCAAGGATTTGACAGCCTACAACGTCATTTTGTGACGACCTACCCTTAATAACGTTAAGGCGGTTATCGTCACTCATCTCATGCTGATGAAGTTTGAGTGTGACGATGGCCAGGTGAGCTCAATTTATGGAGACCAGCGGGCCGCTAGGGAGTGTTATCTTACAACCCTAAAGCCTTCGTCTTGGAAATTGAGTGAAGTTGAGTCTATGGACATAAATGAGCCCAAAGAGATTGGGGCAGAGAAGTTTCAAACGAATGTTGCTTCCGCAAGGAAGTCGGCTGGAGAAAGAGGTGAACTACATGTTACTCCCGAAGGGAAAACGACAAGAGATTTGCCCAGTTAGAAGAGAAAATTCACTCAAGTCAAAGAAGAGCCAAGGCCTTCAGCCGAGCTGATGACGATCACAAGTTTGACATTGGATCGTCCTAAGCCTGCTGAGGCCCCTTTAAGCATTTGACGATCACAGATTAGGGCAGGTTTGAAGCCCGAGTTACAAGAAGCTATCATAGCACTGTTAAAGCAATTTCAAGATATTTTTGCATATGGGGCAGAAGAGATGCCGGAAATTGATCCCAAAGTGGCCATTCATCGGCTAAATGTTGATCCAGCCAGAAAACCTGTTAGGCAGAAAAAGAGGCATTTGGGACCTATCAGGAATCAGGCTGTAGACGAAGAGGTCAAGAAACTACTAGCAGTCGGCTTCATCTGGGAGACTCACTATCCTGATTGGGTGGCAAACGTGGTTATGGTCCCCAAGCCAAATGGAACTTGGAGGATGTGTGTCGACTATACAGACCTGAACTAGGCTTGCCCCAAAGACAGTTTTCCTCTACCTAAGCTGGATCGACTAGTAGATTCGACAGCTGGTCATGCCTTACTGAGATTCATGGACGTCTACTCTGGGTTCCATCAGATTCCAATGCTGCCGGAGGACCAGGACAAGACTTCATTCATAACAGAAAAAGGATTGTATGGATGGCTAATGATGCCATTTGGTCTGAGGAACGCTCCGGCGACTTTCCAGAGGCTTATCAATGAGATTTTTTCGCCTCAGTTGGGACGAAATTTAGAGGCATACATTGACGACATGATCGTCAAAAGCCAAGAAGAAACAGATCATGTCGAAGACCTGCGTGAAACTTTTTGAGACACTGCGCAAGTATAAATTAAGGCTCAATCCAAAAAAGTGCGTCTTTGGGGTTTCAGCTGGGAAGTTCCTTGGATTCCTGGTAGATCAACGTGGGATAGAAGCAAACCCAGAAAAAATCCAAGCCATACTCGACATGAAGCCTCCGACCAAGGTGAAGGAAGTTCAGCGGCTGACTGGTTGCTTAGCGGCATTAGGACGATTTTTGTCCAAATCAGGTGACAAATGCCATCACTTTTTTGCAACGATAAAGAAGTCCGTAAAGTTTCAGTGGACTCCTGAAGCAGATGAAGCCTTAGTTGAGATCAAGAAGCATTTACAACAACTCCCCCGTCTGATAAGTCCGGTGCTTGGGGAGAAGTTGTATGTTTACCTGGCCGTTTCTCCTGAGGCAGTCAGTGCAGTACTGCTAGCCGAGAGAGATGCTATACAAACACCCATTTATTTTGTGAGTCAAGTACTCAAGGATGCTGAAAGCAGATACACAGTCGTAGAGAAATTTGGCCTGGCTTTAGTAGTTGCCAGCCGAAAGCTAAGGCCCTATTTCCTGGCTCACAGTATAGTTGTGTATACTGATCAGCCGCTAAAGCAAGTTTTACAGAAGCTAGAGGCGGCTGGAAGGATGTTGAAATGGGCGAATGAACTGAAGATGTTTGACACCACGTTCGAGCCAAGAAAGGCGATTAAGGGACAAGCCTTGGCAGATTTCATGGCAGAACTAACTCGACCAGTGTTGGATCCGGTGGAAGACCCCTCTGAGGGCAGACAGTGTTGGAAGCTAATGGTAGATGGTTCGTCTACTACTCAGGGAAGTGGGGCAGGCCTAGTTTGTCAGTCCCCTGAGGGAGATAAGTATGAGTATGTTGTACGTTTCAAATTTCCGACGTCAAATAACGAAGCTGAATATGAAGCCTTACTGGCCGAAATTGTACAAGCTACGCATGGCTAGGGAGTTCAACAAACGGGTAACCAGACGACCTCTCAAAATAGGGGATCTGGTTCTTCGTAAGATGGAGGCTGTTGGACGAGCAAAGGAACTGGGCAAGTTAACCCCGAACTGGGAAGGTCCATATTTGGTGGTCGAAGAGGTTCGCAGCGGCACATTTAAGCTTCAAGACTTAGATGGACGTCCCATACCACGAACCTGGAATTCTGATAATCTGAAAAAATACTATGTCTAAGGCAGTTTGTAGTTTTTTACATTTTGCAAACGAAGTGCTACGGCACAGATACATCATTTAGAAATGTATTCTATGTACCTTAGCTTAGGCTAAGCAAACTTCACATTAATACATTCTAAATTCTGGTCTATAGTTTGAGTTGCTTCTTTATGCATGGCTTATTTGATTAGTCAGTAATTCGTCCTGCCATATATTCAGCACGGGGCATCTAATTATCCCTAGCCATCTTGGGCATTTTTCCATGGATGGACGAAAGATGGACACTCGATAATAAACCGCGAAAGACCCTTGTAAAAGACAGATAATACTTCCCAAAGGAAGACGTCTGCAAGAATCATCTTAGTCCGATCAATGACATAACTGATGAACAAAGACTTCTTGATTAAAGCACTTTAACAAGAAGCAATTAGTAAATCGTCTCAAACCAAGTTCACCACAACTTGAAAAATAGACGAACACTGCTTCCTAAAGGAAGTCGGCTAGAGAGACGTCTTCCCTTAGTAAAGGAAAGCTCCGTCATAATATCTATTATTACGCAAAGGTATTATTTCCTAAAGGAAACTGGCCTAAAATGAGACGTCTTAGTAAAGAAGGTCTCGTTAGTTACAAAAAGGATGGACTACACTTCCTTCCTACGATGTCTTCGTCTAAGAATAGACCAAGAGGCATCCTAAGAAGGGGGGCATACAGTACCATGTCCAGCAAAGAAAGAAATAACCATTGGACGTCAACAATCTTATTGATACAAACCAAGGTTAGTTCCAAAAGGAAAACGTCCAAGAAATTTGGACGTCTTCAATTTTATCGATACAAACCCAGGTTAGTTCCAAAAGGAAAACGTCCAAGAAATAACCGTTGGACGTCTTCAATCTTATTGATATAAATCAAGTAGTTCAATAAGAGAACCGTCCAAAGATTGATCCCTGGACGTTCCCTTGAACCTAACTTGGTATTCAACCAATAAGAGTCAAGAAGGAAAACGTCCAAATAATAGTCCTAAGACGAAGAGGTTTATACACTGGTCGTCTTCCTTCATGGGGGAACAATCGTCTAAAGAACAACCAACGTCTAAATGTTATCTAGGTCGCTTTCCTTTATGAAGCAATGTTGGTAAAGACCCTTTGTTAATCCAAGACGAGCGTCCTTGTTTCCAACAGGACGAACAACCTGATTACTTAGAAAAATTTTAATGGTGAAGTTTGGTCGTCAGCATAACTTGTCATCCGTCTAAAGTTTCATGCTATTTGGATTGGACAAGGATTAGTTAACAGATCCTTTGGTTGAATAAATAAATTACATGGCAAAATTGGCCTGCTTGATGATCTGCTTCAGTATACTATGTTTCTCGTCCAAAGAATCTAACCAAGATCGTCCTGGATTAATCCTCTATTTTTCTATAGACGAAGAGAGATCGTTAGACGAAGAGTGAGTATACTTAGAAATAATTGGTTGATCTTGGCATATATTCTCAGAACATCTTCGTCCCAAAGAGTGATTTAAGATGAAGATATACCCAGACAAGTATTAGAATAAACATTGTTCAAGACAGTTGAATGAAGGATTCTCATTTGGGCTACTCATCCAAGTGGATGATACCAGAGTTCACAAAAGTACAATACTGAGTTTCCATTTTACTACAACAAAACCAAACGGCAAAAGAAACCTCCTAATGTGATTACAAAGCATAGGAATTTCAGCAAAATATCCATGAAGTACAAACAAAATACTAAGTCAAAATTACAGCAAGGAGAGCGTCATGATCTGGTTGTGGGCCAAGACTTGATGACAGTTGCGTACTTCTTCAACTTGTCAAGCTGAGCCTGAATATCTTTCCTGCCCTCTTTGCTGAGTACTTGGTGCAAGTTTTCTTAGACTTGCACCAGTTCTTATATAACCACCCCCTGACTTCTTCACTCACATGAGTAGCCCAAATGAGAGAAGAAGGAAGCAGGAGGATGGTCGTTCTTGGCGTTGGGAGGAGGAATAGATGCATCCTCCTCCATGGCAGTGTCATCCTCAACTTCTTCGTCCTCCAACTCCTCGTCTTCGTCTGTTTCATCGAAGACAGGGGAATCTTCGCCACGCTTTTTGGCCTTGTGACACTCCTCCTGGAATTCAAGCCGGCGTTGAAAATGGCTCACTTGGTCAGGCTCAGCCATCATTTCCATGGCTTTGATTCCCCACCCTTTGGCCGTTTCCAAACACTTAGAGAAGGTTTGGACGGCGTCTTGGAAGTCCAGCTGAGCTTGATCCTTCAACTTACCCACTTCTATTGTGAGTTCAGAAATCTTAGCTTCAAGCTCAGCCGAGGTAGCAGCAGCAGTCTCCTTTTCCTTCTTCAGATCGTCCATGAGGACATCCCGAGCCAGGAGCCACTCCTTCTTTTCCTTCAGCAAAGAAGCGATCTTTTCTAAATGCAGCTTGTTGAGCGACTCAAACTCAGTCGACCGCTTCTCCAAGGCCTCCGGACTCTGCCTGTGATAGATGTTGCTCTCCTCGACAGCGACAATGGCCTGGTCTCCGGCCTTGGTCACCTTTTGGACACGGGCAAAGTTTTCCTTACGAAGGCCGCTTACATACCCTTCCAAGGCCATGCTCCGGGCGAACGCCTGAAAAAGAAATGAAATTCACCAAGTTAACAAGATTATTAAAAAGCTTAAATCCAAACAGAGAAGAGAATAAAGGTGGTACCTCGGCCAAGAGTTGAGACAAGTAGCCCACATGTCCAGCCGTGGCCCCCCTCAGACTGTCAACGTACTAATGAGGGAAGGCGCCATAGACTTCCTTCTTTATTTTCTTCCTCTCAAGCGAGGAATACTTGGCAAATGAGGGGACAGTCTCGTCAGGCTCAGAGGCCGACTCATCCACGGCTGGAGCTTTCCCCTTATCTGAAAAACATGAAGCATCAGTTCGGCGAATAGGGATGACCACGGCAAGTTTGTTGGACGGACTCATCGATCGTCCACCAACCCGCACCGTGCTGACAATGTTGTGATAATATAACTCACCCGACGATGCGAACTTTGTCCTGAAATGAGGAGGCATTTGCCCCACCAGCCTAGCTACTGTCCCTGAATAGGCTGAAGCTTCAGGGTTAACCGCGTCCGGATTTTCCAACTCATAATTCAAACCAGCCGCGTCCAACTGGTTTTCCACATCAATGGGACTGGACGACGCTCCAGCTCCCAGAGTGACGGCCGGTGGCGGAATGAACACCGGGTCAGTAGGATTTCTCCCTTCTCGCCGGAAGGGATAGGTGCCCTACGGACAGATGAACTCGTCTGTCCAACCCTCTTTGCCGGAACAAAGGACTTGGCTTTCGATTTTTTGGGGGATGAAGCCGGTTCCCCTGAAGCAGGAGGGCGCTTCCTCGATGCAGACGGTTTGGCAATAGTTGCTCTGGCCGTTGGTGAATTTTTCTGCGCAACAAAACAAGTCACATTAATATATTCAAAACCAAAGGTGGATCCAAGAAGGAAAACGACCAGAATGACTAGTCCAGAAATAGCATATAGTCAACAAAGTGCGTTCAATGAAGGAACACGTCAGAACTAAGACGTTTCCTTCAAAAAAAAAGAGTCCAGGATGAAGACCAACACAAACCAAAGATGGTTCAGTGAAGGAAGTCGTCTGAACTCAGACGTCTTCCTTCACAAAACCACCTTCGACCAGGAATCTTTCCAAAAACAAAGATCAAAAGTGGATCGAAGGATGTCCGGCGAAGAAATCGTTTATCCTGACGTTTTCCTTCACAGACCCACCTTCGGTCAGAAAGTGGACAAAGGTTCGTCTAATTCCAGATGTTTTCCTTCGTAAAGAGACCTTGGTTATGAATGCCGAAGATAAATTAGAAAGTGGTCCGTTTAAAATATATATATATATATATATATAAACTTACCAGAGTTTCGTCTCTTTTCTTATGAGGAGCTTTTGAGTGCTCCATCCACAGGTCCTCGCCGAACTTGCTCATATCTATTTCTCCTCTCCAAGCGGCTGGGATCCTTCTTCTTGCCGGTTCTGCATAAAGAAATATCTAGTCAAGTACAATATGGAAAACACTTCTACAGGCATTTGGGGCAAGACCAGGACAATACTTTGATATTCGCCCTCTTTTAATCCAGCGGCAACCAAGAATCGCTCATTGTAAAACATTTCTTGAAGGGAATCCAACCACTTGGTCCCTTCAGGGCTATCTTTTTTGGTTTAGGCCGCCCGGCTTCACCATGCCCGGGGTGAAGGTACTCCTTGGCTGTGAAGTGAGCCCCCACGGCATCGTCGTATTTGTTTTCTAACTCAAGGAGAGGGGCACCCCGTCCAACATTGGTAACTGCCCGATTGTGATACTTATAGGGCTCAGCTGTCTCTGCGTCAGGAGCTTCGACAAACAAAAACTCCGACTTCCAGTTGTGCATTTTAGTTGGTTTCCCAAACGCAGTCATATACCCGGTCCTATTACAGACACTATACCAGGTTCCCTCCATGGTCCTTGGGACTTGGCAGACATAGTGTATGTGGGTGAAAGCATTAAGGGACAGGAGCAGGCCATATAACTCACAGGTGGCAATAAAAGTTAGTATGTTCATCCAAGCATTGGGAGCCAGCTGATTATGACCTAAGCTATAGTGTCGAAGAACTTCGTGAATGAAAGGATGGAAGGGAAACCTAAGTCCGGCATCTAAGGCCAGTCTATACACAGCAAACTGGTTGGGGGCGGCATGGAAAATTGTGTCCTCCTTTTTAGGTAGGACGAATTGAAAGTCTACCATGGGCATCTCTTTATTCAATCGACTTGCATTCGGCCCATATTTTTTCAACCAATCTATGTCCACACAAACAAAAGCTGGATCAGAAAGAGGGCCCAGACGGTCTCTAAGCTCAGCAGAGGTAGTAGAAGGTTCTGACCCTTCTTCTTCGTCCTCTTCCTCTTCTTCATCTGAGACCCTTCCAGACGGACCGACCTCATATTGTCCCTCCGAAGTCTCATAGTCAAATTCGTCTAGAGGGCTAACCTCCAAAGGCTGAATCTCCTCCACTCTATCACTCTCCTGTCTTTCAGGACCTCTCCCCGTTGACTCTTCCATTTCAGAACTGGATGAGGGGAGAATTAGTGAAAGTCTTAGACGCGCCGTTTGCTTGACGCGCGCCAGATTACCCTGCAAAGGCAGAGATTGAGTCGTCGGAAACAGGCCGAACGTTCTTATCAAATTAAAGAAGTATCCAACCGAGATACGCCCAACTCTAGAAACGGCGGACGATGAAAAAGAATCCGCCCTAGGGTTAGCATGTTCTATGGATTGGCCGGGGTTATTGGAAGAGGTAAATGACACCATTTTATTTCAAAAAAGAAAAAGAATCAAAGAATGAAAGAAGAAAAGTAAAAGGAGAAAGGGGAGATACTTGACTAAAGATCTGGACAGACTCTTCACCTTCTCCACAAGTCACGCCGGTCAGCAATGGTCAGGGTCAAAATTCCCCAAAGTCAACCTTCTCTGACAAATAAAGAAACCAGAACACTCCCTCACTCAGAGCTTCTCTCTCTAAAAAATCCTCTAGAAAAATATGGAAAGTGAAAGTGAAAAAATGAAGTGGGGGAGGGGTATTTATAGAGAGGTAAAAATCCTCCCTCTCTCCCAACAGTCGCTATATACGTGTTAACACCCCATGGTGTACACGTCACTTCCTATTCTTCTGATTGGAGGAAAAGTCTGTTAAACTCCTAAACAGTGCAATGAAGATCTGCGGTTACTCTCAGTAAAAGGGTTTTTATCAGATAAGCCCCAGATTAAACCCCTTTTAGGGGCAAATGTTGTAACATATAACAAGAGGATACGTGGCCCAGTCAACGACTGCCACGTGGCCCAATGAGCTGATGACACGTGGCCCATCCCCTCCTTGACACTTGGCAGCGTGTTAAAGGTGAGTTAATGATGTCACCAAAGCTGCATGCAAGAGGCCCAATTATTCCTTAAAAGAAGGAATAATCAGCCCAAGTTCCCTAAAGAGGAAGGATGTGATTGGATAAAAGGCTCAGGACAATCAGACCATGACAAGTGTCGCCCTCCCATTGCCTAACCAATCACATCCCTTCATTTTAGGGTGCTCTTTTCTATACATAGATACTATAAATAGTTCCTCATAATCAGGTAAAAGGGACACAACTACTCTCTCTTAAACTTACTCTGTCAAAATTCATACCCAGATTTTATCTATTGAATACTGACTTAAGCGTCGGAGAGGGAATCAAACCCAAACCTCCGGTTTGGTTTTCCCCTTTTGCAGGTTCGGGAACGAAGCTTCGTCTCTGCACAAGCCTCCCAATATCATCAACCCTACACCTGTCCATCATCTGGACAAACATCGTATACAACAAGTTTACGTAAAACACAATTCATAACAGTTGGTACAAATTTCTAATTGGAGAATTTATTAGAAATAAGTAGAGAGACGGCTGGGCCTGACCTGCCCAATGAACTAGTTTCGTCCTGGTTCAGGTTTTTAAATTTTAGAATGGACTCGGAAGCGACCCGTAAATCAGCATGTCCTTGAACCGGTCCATTTTTTAACTAGTCCTCAAATGCAACTAAACTGTCCTTGAAACACTATCCCATGAACCTATATCTTAAACTGTAACCTTACAAGTTACACCATATACCCTAAGGGGCTTTTTGTTTGGGGGGGGAGGGGGTGGTTAAGGGGGTAGGATTGGAAATTTATATTCTCATGGATAGTATTCTCATGTTTATTCTGGGGATAGCTAAAATTCCAGTGGAATTGTGAATGAGATTAAACCCCGCATTATCCCAACAAAATAAGACATGGGGGTAGGTATTAGGGAGAGGGATTAAATTTTATAAGGAAATGACTGAAACACCCTTAATGAAAAAAAGGAGTGAGTAGATCACATTTGAACAATAATATCCGACATCCAACAATTAGGAAAGCACGAACACTTTCACGAACCACTCCGTGAAATGAATATCCAAAAAAAGGGAAACAAAACTTATAAACATTAGAAATCCATAGCAAATTGAGAACACCCACAACAATTCATGAACATGAACGAAGCAAAAGCACTTGCTTGAGTACTTTTGTCGCCATGAGTCAACACTCAACACCAACACAACAACAAACCTATTGCCGCCAAATTCCAATAAGAAATTTAGTGGATTCCCGTAAATAACATACCTCACATCTTCAAAGTCAAATAAACCCAAATCTTCAATCAATTGACAACACTAATCACTCAGCGAGGCACAAATTTAACACCTAAAAACAAAACCACCATATTCGCCCAAGGATTAACATACGAACAGACACGAACAACAGGTTGTACATAGTTTTCCTTTGACAAAACAAGGAGAGACCACACACAACGGAATATCAACATACAAACTCAACAAAAACAAAAACAAAACGTATTTTCAAGATTGGGAAATCTGGCCGGTGGGTTCTTTATTAACACCCACCATGAAAGTTTTTATGCGGAAGCGTAAGATCAATACAATAATTTGAATGGCTTTCATGCCATGTTAAGTTTTGGAGATAAACGGCTAATTAAATTGTATTAGATTGTCTTGAATACTAGGGGGGACAACCCTATTTATTTAATAAGGGCATCTACATAACATTATCATTTAATTCCAACTTATTACCAACTCATACCAAACAAGAGATAAACACTATTTAATCCTTATCCCACCTCTAATCTCAAACTCCCATTCCCACGTACCAAATGTCCCGTAAACCCAATACCCTAACCAAAATCATGAAAACCATCATTATTCTTACGAATAACTACTGGACTAGTGAATTATGAATTATGATTATGATTAAGTAAAATTTGCCAAAACAAATCTTATAAAAGATCAATTTTGCGAAAAAAACCCTTAAAATTTTGAAAACAAATACCACAACACCCATTTGTTTTGTAAAAACAAACCCCTTGCCATTTTTCGCTGTTGATCGGACCAATTCAGGTGTTGACTCTTATATTTTGCATATGTGCAGCTTAACAAATTGCTATTTGCACTCCTAATCAATTATTTCCCTCCAACCCATTAAACTCTTCTCCCTTTATCCTACACTCTTCTTCTCACTTCTCCCTTCATCCTCCTTTAAGAATCAGGAGCTGAACAAGCACCCATTTTTTCACTCAACACTTCAACCAATCAAGCCCAATTCCCATTAACACTTTAATCAAACGCTAACCAAAATCCCCCTCAAACCCAATCCCTAACCCTAAATGGAAGAAATCTCTCAAATTCAACCCCAATTCCACTCAACACTTCAATTAAACCCTAACCAAATTCCCTCTCGAAACCCAATCCCTAACCCTAAATGGAAGAAATCTCTCAAATTCAACCCCAATTCCACTCAACACTTCAATCAATCAAGCTTCGACGAAGGGTTATACTTCATCATGCTGGTTCTAATCTATAAAATTTCTAGCTAATTCTCAAGTTTACTGCTGATGTCCACTCGAGTGTGTCTTCTAATTTTGCTAAAAACCCTTGTTACTTATGCTAAAGAAAGTGGTTGCTTTCGTGGGAGGCGAAGATTTATTTTTCTAACTACGTATTGGAAATTGATTTGATAATTTGGAGATGTAGCCACGTGGGAGCGTCCGTAAACCCTTACTTTATAACATCCTTGAGCCAAGTACACCTTATTGTTTTTATTGCTATTATTGGAGCTTAATCTGTTGCTGTTGTTGTAGCTGTTGCTGCTATGGCGGTTGTTTGTGCTTGCTGCCATGAATTGATATGAGGTAACATATTTTTATAGAAGATTTCAGAGAATCATAAATTGAATTGATAAAAAGAGAAGAGTTGAGAGAATTTTGGGGAAGATTGCAAAATTAGGGTAAGAATAGAGAGGGAAAATCTGATTTGTACGGTGCAAATAGGCAAAATAGAGGAGTTAAAGTCGGAATTGGTCTAGTCAACACCGGAAAATGACAAGGGGTTTGTTTTTGCAAAAAAAATGGGGGTTTTGGTTTTTGTTTTCAAAAATAATAATTTAAAAGGTCTTTTTTCGCAAAATTGAACTTTTATAAGATTTTTTTGGCAAATTTTCCTATAATTAATGAATTATAATTACAATTATGATTTATGGTCTATGAAATATGATCTATGGTTAAGATTACTAATCTATAGATTATGATTATGATTAATATTTATAACTATGATTATGATTAATTAACTATAATCTACGATTATGATTATGAATAATGCTTTTAATATTGGGATTTATGATTTGCGAAAGTTTGACTTAAGTTGGTTTTACGAAATTATTATTTGATTTAGAGATTATTATTTCCAACAATTATCCTTTTTTAATAATAATAAAAATAATTTTATGTATTTCCAATATGACAAACAAAATTTCTTTCAAAAGAATAAATTAACCCTAAAAAGGCATAGATCACCATACTCCAACTTGAGGGGACGCTAGTGGTTAATATGTTGTTAACGGCCATGGGCCACTTGCATCTCATAATTGTAATAAGTAAGCTTGGCCCATATGTAAATGAAGCTATTAGGTGTACACAAATTATTAAGATAGCGGTTTAATTTTAACTTAAAATTAAGCTACTTTAAACCCACGTTTCATTAACAAGCCCACTAGATTTAACTCTAACTCAATACTATTTTTGGACATTTCGCACAAACTTAGTCGCCCCTTCTCTTCTCCTTTCTTTATTTTACTTTTTGTCTCGAACTATAACAATTTTTTCCAGAAAAAACCATCAGACTTACCGAATGAATTAAACTAGTCATCAAATGGATTAAACTAGTCAATGAATGAATTAAACATTGTGATTCAAGAAATGTATTAAACAGGTCATGAAATGGATTAAACTAGTCACTATTTTTATAAAGACCTTTTGTTCTCTTTTTAATATTGCACTGGACCGTTGGCTAATTTTGATTAAAAGTAGGCAAACTCTTAAAAGACAACATGTGAGGTGTCTATTTAACGGCTTGTGCACAATTAATGAAAGTAAGTAAAACAATTAAACCTAAATATGTCGGAATGGATCACTAATACTACTTCCGTTTTAGAATAGATGTTACACTTTATTTTCATGGACTCCTAGGCAGTTTTTGGGTATGAGAGAAGTAGAGAGAAAAAGTAAGTGGGGACCATGTGATTGGAAAGAGATAGAGTGAAACTTTTTGCAAAAAAGGAAAGTATAACATCTAATTTAAAACTTCCTAAAATGGAATGTGTAACATCATTAGTGAAACGGAGGAAGTAGGTATTTGGATGATTAAATAGGGAGGAAAAATATTTTTATTCGCCACGTGTAGTCAATTCAACAAACAGAATCTACGAGTGTTGCAAAAGTTCTGCAATCGGCCAACCTGCACTACTAACAAAATTCACCAATTTACAATGTTGTAACGATTCTTCAATCTGCACTATAAATAGAAATACTAGCTGAGAGGAAATGGTAGAGAAAAAAAAAGACTTAGCTCACAGCATACTGAATATTAAGAGTTGGTGCAAATTTGGGTTTAGAACTTGAAAAAAAAAATGATGAAGGTCTCATTTAAGCTTCTTGTTGTTGCTGTTTTAGCATTATCCATAGTGCTCAGCACTACAACAGGTTAATCTCTTTGTTTCCAATAACTTCTTTGTACTTATTAATTTATTTTTTTGCATGATTTAATGTCTCACAATATCCTTCTTCGACTTGTAAATAAATGTAAAATTTGATTTTTAACTTTGACCATAATATTTACTTATCTACATAAAGAAACAAAATTATAAAATAAACTCTTCTTAGATTATCTTAGTGAATATTTCAAAATATTAAATTTTCGTACTTTTTTATTAATGTATAATTTGTGATACTAGTAGTTAAAATCATACATTAACAAACTTAACAAATGAAGTATCAAAAACTGAATTTCCTAACTTAGTTGTGATACATATATACGAATGCAGCTGATCAAGTGGTTGGAAGGATGTCATCCACAACACCGAAAAGGGCAAAGATTTATGTTATAGAAGAAGTGACAATGGCGGAACCAAACTGTGCTAGTAAATATGACTATTGTAACGATCTCTTTGGGCCAAGTTGTTGTCAAAACCAGGACCTTATATGTGTTCAAGGCCCTCTGGTTGGGGGTCAGTGTTACAAGAGATGGTAAGATTAACACAACTATAATAAGCCCATATGAGGCCTTTAGCTTTTCAATTAGTAGCTATATGCTTGTTCTGTTGTTCACTCACAAGTCACAAGCTAAGTAGGGCAACTGTAATATAAATAAACGTTGTACGCGATGCATGTAATAGTGTACGTGTGTGTCTTTGGCAGGGCAAAATCAGTTATGGAAATGATTACTAGTACTACTTTATCTCGATTGATATTCTAGATGTGATTGTAACCCCAGCCCGTTGCCAAAATTTTGGCCTAAACGAGGTTTTTGGGCCTATTAAGCTGATCTTTAGCGATCGACTTGTAGGTCTATTTTTCACTTTTTTTTGGATGGGCCTAGATGGTTTATTTGGAGTACCTTTTCAAAATAGTCAATAACTTTATTTTTCTTTGCTTCACTGATTTATTTTAAGACTATCATAGAATAATTAAGAGAATGGATCATTTTGAAAAGGTACTCAAAATAATTTGGATTATTGTAGAATAACATTTATTTGGAATAATTTTGAGCAAAAAAGGGTCGTAGTTGAAATTATTCCTGTTTTGCATTATAATGTGAGGTTCTTTTAGTCAAGATTAAATATACCTCCACGATGTAGTAGTTTAATTAGCATAGAACTTGTATAGTTGATTATAAAATTTTATATTAATACCGTAACTTGTGAATTTCAAGCTCATTATTCTATTCCATTACATTCTATTATTTGAACTCGTGTATTTATATTTAAAAAAACATAGCTTAAATGTCTACACAATAATTACATGAACAGAGGGTATGCGTACTTCTTACATTAAACTTGTGCTGCTAACATTAAAGTTGTTAATATTTGCCAAAATGTCATTAATGCATGCACGCGTACCCCTTTATGTTAACATGTACCCACTTACTTGATTTTCACGGTGAGTTGAAAACAGTTCTCACTTGATGTTAGAAGCACTCGTACCCTCTAATCGTAATATGTACTATTCTAAGTCTTATACGTACTCCATTTTTTCAATCAAAACTATCAGTTTTCAGTTTTTAGCAAAGTATAAGTTTTTAGCAAAGTATAAGTTTTTAGCAGAATCCGACTCTCTCTATATATATAATACTAGTCTTATATGCACGCATTGTGTGCAAAATTTTATTAAAATTTTTGAATTTATTGTATAATTTTATCTAAAACCACGACATAGTATATAAGAAAAAATATTCACATAATTTATTAATAATACAATAATATAATGACAAATGTATAAAAATTGCAGAAGTTGAATTTTATACAGCTAATGTAATCAACTTATTAAAACCTTAGAATCCAGTATAAAATAAAACTATACTAAGTAAGAATATAATAATCAAAAATACATTTTAGATCTACAAAATCAAACTTCAAACATCAAATGGTTAGAACTTTGTCAAAGAAAACCCTTTAACAAATACACAAAAGAAATAAATGTGAAGAGTGGGGTTGACAAAGTGAATGCTCCGGAAGTAATAAGGAGTTGGAGATAAAATATCTGGAAGTTGACCATATCTTATGCTGTCATCCATTTCTTTTCGCCATCAACCTCTTCATACTCCATCATCATATCAAAAACTTCATCTGATCTTCTTTCTCTTTGCTCTCTTTCTCCCTAAGTTGTTTTCTCAGTTGCTATAAATCTTGTCGCCCGAGATATTTGAGGTTGAATCTCTTCCAGTGATCGAAAATTAGGCTTCAACGACGAACTGTTTCGGGAAAATTGAGCAAATGATAATACAATTATATAAATCAAAAATGGTTTTCGGAAACTGTTGAAGCTCTTGGCCCCATGAAACATCACATGTGAGAGTCCCACATTGATTAATTTGGAGAGAGATGTTCACCTAATAAGGCTAAGGGGCCACTCCCCTTATGGCCATATGGTTTTAAGGTGGAACCTCCTTGGTCTTGTGAAGTGGATTATCTCTCCTCTTTATGGGTGCGGCCCAGGCCCATACTTAGCATGTTTGATTATATATGTATTAGTAATGGGCTTCTAATTATACTTAGCTTAACTGTATAAATGTTAGTGTATGTATGTTGCTTAGTAGGCCCAATTAGAGCCTAACCTCTTAGGTTGTATTTAAGATACACTAATTGCTCATTAATGATAACTTGACAAAACATTAAAACCCTAAACTACTCCCTGCCGTGACATGGTATCAGAGCCAGGTTGAATACCGCCGGAAAACTGACCGGAAAAACATTCGTCGACGACCGTGCTTGCCTAGTCTCACCCGCGTGAATCACTTGGCAGACGAACCACATGGGAGGCGACGAAAAGAAGGAGATCGTAGGGGCGACAGGAGCGTGGACTGTGACCGCTTCCTCGCCGTACTATTTGGGCTCAGGTGACCAGCCCGGAAACTATATCACACATGTGATATTCACCGGCGACAATTATGTCGCGTGGAACAGAGCCATGACGATTTCCTTGCGTGCGCGAAGGAAGTATGGCTTCGTAGATGGAACTATACCTAAACCTAGCGACCCGGACGGCGTGCTTGACTGGGATACGGTTCACTCCATGAATGTGTCATGGGTGTTGAAGAGTATGGAGCCTAAGATAGCGGCTACCATACCGTTACACGAGAACGCTAAAGATTTGTGGAATTACCTTGAAAGAAGGTTTTGTGTGGCAAACGGGCCAAGAATTCAACAGATTCGGCAGCGATTACCGAGTGCAAGCAAACCGAATCTATGTCCATTGATGCGTATTACACCAAGTTGACTGGATTATATGATGAATTGGCTCGTTTGAAGCCAATGCGATCATGTGAGTGCAAGAAATGTGAGTGCGGGATGGCGTTGAAACTGTCGAAGGACCGAGAGGAGGAGATTTTCCATCAGTTTATGGTGGGTTTGGATGGCAATAACTACGGCACTGTGCGTACTAATCTACTTTCCCAACAGCCCTTGGGTGATCTTAATCATGCATATCAGACATTGGTTCAAGAGGAACAGTCTCGTGGGCTTGCTCGTGGTAAAACGGCGGATGACAGCGTCCATGCCTTTCACGTGAACTCTGAACGTGTGAGGGGCAGATTTGATCGAGTTGACAAATCTAAACTCATGTGTTCTCATTGCAAGAAGCAGGGACATGAAGTAAGTGGGTGTTTCAAGCTCCATGGTAACCCTCCGTGGTACGAGGAGCGCATACGTGCCCGCAATGCTGCTCGTGCTACTGGTTCTGCCGGAGGTTCAGACGGAAATAGTGGGTTGCAGCAGCCCGCCTATGGCGCGACATCGCGTAGCTCGAGTGGGGCTAAAGCACATGCCGTTTCGGGTGCACATTTTGGCACGTCGGAGGGAGGTGGCACTCCACTAGCAAACCTCACATCCGAGCAGGTTCAAGTACTCATGAACATGATTAATAGTGAGCAGAATAATTCTAGCATTCAACGTATGGAGGGTAAGTCGACTTATTGTTGGCAATGGATTATCGATACTGGTGCTTCTCATCATATAACTGGAACTCTTTCTTGCTTGTAGCATGTGCGAAACATTAGAGCGTGTGCCGTCGGTCTTCCTAACGGGAGCACGACTTTTGCTACGCAACAGGGAGATGTGTATCTCACTGATATTCTCATTTTACGTGATGTCTTATTTGTAAACGAGTTCCAGTGTAATTTGATTTCTGTATCTCATATGCTCGCTGATAATTCATGTACTATCCAATTCACTAATGTTATGTGTGCTATACAGGACCAAACCTCGGGGACGCTGATTGGAGCAGGTGAACGGCGAGGGGGCTTTACTATTTCCGCAAGGTGGCTGTAGCTCAGGCAGTTGGAGTTCCTGATTTGGGCATTTTCGACTTGTGGCACCAAAGGTTAGGTCATCCTTCGGAACGAGTGTTGAAGCTGCTTCCTCCCATTCGTTCTAGTTCTGCTCAGAAACACTTGAATAAAATTTGTGATGTTTGTCCTTTGGCAAAACAGACACATGATAGTTTTCCTGTTAGTATTCATAAAGCTAGTCGTTTGTTTGAACTAGTGCATTGTGATTTATGGGGACCTTATACTACTCCTTCATCTTGTGGTGCTGTCTATTTTTTGACCGTGGTGGATGATTATTCCCGTGCCGTTTGGGTATATTTGTTGGAAAATAAAACTGATGTTTACAAATATTTCTCTTCTTTCTTTGCCATGGTCTCTCGTCAATTCGATACTAATGTCAAAATAGTTCTAAGTGACAATGGGACAGAGTTCAATTGTATGCATGATTTCTTTCAGAAGAGCGGTATTTTGTTTCAAACCTCGTCTGTTGGGACTCCTCAACAAAATGGACGGGTTGAACGAAAACACCAACACATCTTAAATGTTGGTCGTGCTTTGATGTTTCAGGCTAATTTACCTGTTCAGTTTTGGGGTGAGTGTGTCTTAACAGCAGTACATTTGATTAATCGTACTCCTTCGAGCGTGTTACATGGTAAAACACCTTTTGAGATGATATATGGTTGTACTCCGGAATTTGATTATATGCGTGTGTTTGGATGCTTGGCCTTTGCTCATAACCTAAAAGCTAAACGTGATAAATTTGCCCCCCCGGGGACGAAAATGTGTTTTTCTTGGGTATCCCACCGGAAAGAAAGGTTGGAGAATGTATGACTTGCAAAATGGGGACATTTTTATATCTCGTGATGTTCAATTCTTTGAAACCACCTACCTGTTTGCTAAACAGCCCACAAATGAGAACAACCCAACTCCTATCCCCAATGAGCCCAGCCATCCTCTACTCCTTGATGAACCTGCTGACACGGCCCACTCTCTCCTAACCGAGCCCAGTCCACTACACACTGAGCCCAGTCCATCTCCACCTTCCCTCTCAGCTACTGCCGTGCCTGATCCTACCCCCAGCCCACCTATCACCTCTTCCGCACTTGATGAGCAGCCCAGCCCACCTTCGTCTCCTCCCCCGAATCTGCAGCCCCTTCTCCGCCTGTGTTGGGTCGAGGTTTTCGCGAGAAACGCCCCAGTGTTATGCTTCGGGATCATGTCACTTATATGGCTCAGCTTCCTTGCCCCCCTTGCTCTTCGTCAGCTCCGTCATGTCCTCCAGGTACACGTTCTTACCCCATAGCTAATTTCGTGAATTGTGATAATTTTTCATTGCACCACCGTGTGTTTCTTGCTGCAGTTGATGAGGGTGTTGAACCTCGTAGTTTTTCCCAGGCTATGAAATTCTCTGGTTGGCGTGAGGCGATGCACAATGAGATTCGTGCATTAGAGGACAATGGTACTTGGGTTATGACCACTCTTCCTCTTGGTAAAAAGGCACTGGGCTGTAAATGGGTGTACAAAATCAAATACAATTCTGATGGGAGTGTTGAGCGTCTCAAAGCTCGGTTGGTTATTCTTGGTAATCATCAGGTCGAGGGGATCGACTACAATGAAACTTTTGCCCCCGTTGCCAAAATGGTCACTGTTCGCGTTTTTCTTGCTGTTGCTGCAGCTCGGAATTGGGAAGTTCATCAAATGGACGTTCACAATGCTTTCTTACATGGTGAACTAGACGAGGAGGTGTATATGAAACTTCCTCCTGGCTTTAGTAGCCGTCCTGGTCAGGTGTGTCGGCTACAAAAGTCTCTCTATGGTCTTCGTCAGGCTCCTCGATGTTGGTTTGCTAAATTGGCTAGTGCTCTGCGTACATATGGCTTTTCTCAGTCCTACTCTGACTACTCTCTCTTCACCTATCATCGAGGTGATGTGTCCTTGCACATACTGGTATATGTTGACGATTTGATTATTTCGGGCAATGATGCAGGTGCTCTCAGTGCTTTCAAGCAATACTTAGGTGTATGCTTTCGCATGAAGGATCTTGGTCCCTTGAAGTACTTTCTCGGCATCGAGGTCGCTCGTAGTGCGGATGGGTTCTTCCTCTCTCAACGGAAGTATGCTCTTGACATTATTACTGAGACAGGCCTTCTAGGTGCCAGACCTGCAGATACTCCCCTCGAGCAGAACCATCACCTGGCTCGTGTTGACGGCACTCCCTATTCTGACCCCGCACAGTATCGTCGCCTAGTAGGGCGTCTTATCTATTTGGCGTTCACTCGGCCCGACTTGGCTTATGTGGTACACGTCTTGGCTCAGTTTATGCACGCCCCTCAGCATCATCATTGGGACGCAGCCTTACGGGTTGTGCGTTACTTGAAAGGCAACCCTGGTCAGGGTATCATTCTCTCCTCTCCATGTGACTTACATCTCACTGCTTGGTGTGATTCGGATTGGGCTAGTTGCCCTCTGACTCGTCGCTCGGTCTCTGGTTGGATTATATTTCTTGGTACTTCCCCGATCTCATGGAAGACTCGGAAACAGCACACCGTTTCACGCTCATCCGCTGAAGCTGAGTATCGTTCCATGGCCGATGTTACCGCGGAGCTTAAATGGCTCCGTGCCTTGCTTCATGGTTTTGGTATTTCTCATTCACAGCCGAGCTCCTTACTTTGTGACAGCAAATCTGCACTCTACATCGCACAGAACCCCGTGTTCCATGAGCGTACTAAACACATTGAGGTCGATTGCCACTACATTCGCGATGCTATTCAAGCCGGATTAGTCACTACTTCACATGTCACCACCACCGAGCAGCCCTCGGACATTTTCACCAAAGCTTTGGGTGTGCGTCAGTTCTTGTACTTGCGAGGCAAGTTGGGCATTCATGATCCCCATGCTCCAACTTGAGGGGGGGGTGTTGGATTATATATGTATTAGTAATGGGCTTCTAATTATACTTAGCTTAACTGTATAAATGTTAGTGTATGTATGTTGCTTAGTAGGCCCAATTAAAGCCTAACCTCTTAGGTTGTATTTAAGATACACTAATTGCTCATTAATGATAACTTGACAAAACATTAAAACCCTAAACTACTCCCTGCCGTGACAGAAACCAAATTGCAAGAGGTGAATAATAATAATAATAATAATAATAAGAGAATAAGTGAATAATTCTATTATGAAGTTTTGATTTCGGATCGAATTCGATAAGAAAATATGGAGAAATGTACCTTAGATTAAAATTTGGGGGAAAAAAAGTTGGTGGTGAAGAGAAATGGATGATAGCAATTGAAGCCTTTGAACTTTGAAGCAACCGGAGACGAAGGTTTTATTTGAACTTTGAACCCGCTATTTTCTCAACAACTGGAGACAGAGTTGTTTTGGAGGTGCTTTGGGGTGATTTGAGGAGTTGGATTAGAGGGGATTGATTGAACAATTAGGCCAGGATTGTGTTTGGGGGAGAGCATATATATTGTTTTGAGTGAATTATTTCTTTTTTGTTTTTCTACTTTTGTGTGAAGATAAGAATTGTTGAACGTGGGTTAGTAGGCATCAGTTAGAATTTAATTTACTTTAACTTTTGATTTATTGTTTTTAGTTGTTGAACGTGTGTTAGCAGTTAGGATGTATGTTTTCTTTTTTATTTTTTTTTATTTTTTGGTTTCCCCCACCTGTTGGCTTATATAATAGAGATATATATCAAACATGTATATTGTTCTAAACTTTGAATATCAAGCTCATTGTTGATATTCAATCTTGGAAAATAATAGTTTTATCCTCTTTCTAGTAGATTTAGGGGGCGTTTGGATTGGGGGTTTCAAGAAAGGGAAAGGGAATGGAAAGACCCGATTCCTTTTGTTGTTGTTTGTTTCACCATTTTGTTGATTCCCTTTACCCTCTTTTCTTTTTTGCTAACCCCCAAAGTCCTTTATTCTGATTCCCCAACCCCCCTCCACTTGGAAATGGGGGTAAGGGAAACCCCCATTGACCACCACAAGCACCTTGAACTTCAGCCCACCAACCGCCACCACCTTGAACCTTAGTCCCAGCCTGACCATCTCTGACCACCCCCGCCGGAGACCTCCACGGCGCCGCTGGAAACCACCATACCGCCACCGGAAACCACCACAACGCCGCCGGATTCTAGCACAAATCATCCAATTTTCTTCCCCAATCACCGAAAACCACCTTAATTCCCCAGAAACCTAGCAACCACCCTCGAAAAACCGCCCAAAACCCTCTCGAAATCCCATCAAAACCGACAGAAACCTCCTTGAAATCCCTTCAAAACGCCATATACTCCATCCCAAATCTCCACCATATACTTTGAGGCTTTGGGCGACCGGTTCTGGGCGGTTTTCTGCCCAGATCTCCGCCGTCTACATGCCGGTTTGTGCGAAACAGCTTCGTGCGACGATCTTCTGCCCAAATCACCAAAGTTTATGGCGCGCGGAGAAGGGAGGGGGGTTAGTTGTCACGGAAAGGGAGGGGGGTTGGTTGTGATAGAAAGGGAGGGGGTTGGTTGTGACGGGAAGGGAGGGAGAGAGAAGGAGGGAAGGGGCGCAGAGACTGGTGGTGTAACTGGTGTTAGGGTGAAAAGGAAGGAGAGGGGTGGGAGGAAAAAAAACTTACCAAACAAGTTTTACAGGTAAGGGTTTGGGTTTCCTTTCCCTCCCTAACCCTTTCTTGATTCCATTCCCTTTCCCGAGTGCGAACCAAACGCCCCCTTACTATCTACGGTTTCCTCATTTATGATATTTTGGGAAGCAACGTTTAGATATCAACCCCCCCCCCTTTCAAACATTTTCACAAATAATAATATTCGCTCAACGTATATATATTAGATTAGTTGTTTTCCCCAAATTTTAGAAATGATTTAATACATTTATTTATAATTGTCTTCAAAGCCATATATGCACGCGACGCGTGCCTTGTGCGAAACATTAATATGTAAGGATTTGGGAAAAACTATATTGTAATTAGTATATACATATTTTTCATACTTTTAAAAATAATCGTCAAGTTTTAGGTATTTTATTTTTCTAGAGGGTGTAATTGTAATCTGAAAAGATTTTCAATAGTGAAACAATTTAAATACATAAAAAAAGAGTAATAAATATTAGAAAGTAGATTAACAATAGTGATTTAAAAACAAAATGCCAAAAAAAACAAAAAATCTTACAAAAGATTAATGGATAGTATCGTTAGCATCATCATTCATGAGTAAAAAAAATACATCATCCCTTGCCCTCTACAACATTCTCACTCATCCTAAAATATTTTATCATGTTCATGATTAATTTCATCAAATGCACCTTCACTTATGATCAATCAATTACTCATATATTTGAAATTAAAAAAATTCAAAAGTGTATAAAAATATAGCAAATTGGGTGTCTATTTATAGATCTCAAGTAACCATTGATATTTTTTAAAATTGTTTTTACTTTGTAGATTTTTATATTTTTTAATTTCAAGTTTTAAACATTTTTTGTTAAAAATCTGATAGCTAAGTTTGAAAATAAAACTTAATTACTTAATAACTTCCTTGATTTATTTTATTTGTTTTTTCTTTTCTTATTTTTGGTGTCCACCCTCCCCTCTTCCCTTATAGTATAGAGATATTCCATTCATCCTACAAAGCTCTATACACTATCCTTTTTCATCCTTTTAGAATGCTTTATACACTTTCATTTTTGGATATGATTCACTAATATTTTATCATGTCTACCTTCACTAATAGGACCACCACTACAGTACTTTAATTATCAAACCTATCCCCACCTACCTTTCTACTCATTATTTTAATGCATAAAACCCAACCTACCCAAACATCTTGGGACCTACATTATCTCTTTTCTAAATAAAATAATATCATACTAACTCCTATTATATCTACCTTTTTAATAAAATACAATTGATAATGGCCAAACAGTAATTGATAACCAAACAATTCATAACCCAAATACAATTGATTATTTTTATCTCATCGCAAAATATTACTTCCCTTATTTTAGATTTTTATATATTAGTATTTTTTTTAAAAAAAAAAGAGTAATACTAGTACTATACAACTGTTAGAAAATACCCTCTTCATTTGTTATCGCTTTGGATATTCTTTTGCATTTCTGAAAAATTAAAAAAAAATCGCTTCAATTTCAGATTAAATTTTACCTACTCATTGTCTTATTAATTTTCCTTTCTTTACAAAAAAATAAAGTCTACATAAATTAGAATTTTGATGAGAAAAAAAAGAAATCTTGCACTTACATTAAAAACAAATATTTCCTTAATTTATTTCTCATAATCATTATGATCTTTTCAGAAATATCGTTTCGTATTTAGGGAATTTAAATGTTAAATTTCCCATTTAAATAATGAATAAAGATCTATCCATTTTTTGAAATATTCTCTATGTTTTTTTATATACTTGTTATTATTTTTTATTCTCGGTGTTAAATATTGATGAAAGTTCCTTGATACCATATTCATACGCAAATCCGATGGTGGACGCGCAGCTACGTAGACGTAGGTGCGCCCACCTGAAACACATACCAAAAAGAACAAAACGCAGCAAGAAAGAACAACCCAACTGATGTCTGACACGGAATGAACATCAGACACAAAGAAATATACATTAGAAAAGACAAACAACAATAAACAAACCACAAGCCCAACATCCTGCTTATGTTTGACACGGAATGAACACCAGTTGTCAATCAATATACATGGGAAAAGACAAACAACATTTAGTTTTGCTAAGAAATAGTTTTGCCCCTTGACTGATGTACATCAATGAGAAATAAATGAAATTTGGTTTTTCCCATTTACCCCATAACTAATAAACAACATTTCTCATACAAAAAACCCATGTACACATTAAATGAACAAGCCATTATTCTCTAGATAATTTTTTGTATAACTGAGAAATAGAGTTCGACATTGGTAACAATTAAAAAAGAAGATGGACAATATTTGTAAACAACCAGAAAACAAACATCGGTTGGAATATAAAGTACAATTGGCAAAACTAAATGAACATGGTAGATTTCATGGCTTGAAATTATGTTACACATAATACTTTTTTTTTTAAATGACGAACAATGTAAATAAAATGATGTACATGAAAAGCGTCCAGAAAAAATTTATGATTTGAAATTATGTAGCAGAGAAAACTATTTTTAAAAACAAATGATGACCATTGGATATATGACGATGTACATAGAAATTCATTATGTATGATTTATTTTTCATCTTATTAGTACACACGTTCATCGTGTCTACTTTAATGTTCATGTCTGGCTGCAGAGTGGAGATGAGGAAACTATGATGTTAAGTTTATAAACAGATACATCCTAAAACGCGCATCTGAGCTGCATCTTCCATTACCGCCCCAGGCGAGATCACCTTTCAGCTTGTTAGTCTACGAGGTGCTTGAATGAACTTGTATTGATAATGTTTAAGTACTTATTATCAATGTTCATTATGTTTAAACACTTAGTAGTCTGCGAGATCATTATCAAAATTTTGTGCAAAAGTTCATCTACTTGGTACAAAAGTTCATTTTGTTTGATATGTATTGTTATCAATGAAATCTTGTATTGTCAATTGTTAATTTGTTATCAATGAAATTCTGTATTGTTAATTTTCAAGCACTTATCATCAAAGTTCATTATGTGTGATTCATTAATGTGGCTTCTCTAATGTTCATGAATTGTTATAAATTAACTTTGATATTGAAAATTTTCAAGTACTTATTGTCAATGTTCACTATATTTGCTTAATGATGGTTCATCTACTTGGTACACAAGTTCATTGTGTTTGATCTAATGTTCATGCATTGCGATCTTTTATTTTCTGTTGCCAATTGCTATATAATCTTCATTTTAATAGTACACATGTTCATTATGTCTGCTCTAATAATGTTCATGTATTGTTACTAATTAACTTTGTTATTGATAATATTTAAGTACTTATTATCAATGTTCATGGTGTTTGCTCAATTGTTCATACTTATAACTGGTACAAAAGTTCATTGTGTTTGCTTAAATATTCATTAGATGAACATAACTATTCATAATTTTCGATTTGATGTTCATTCATCTAGAAGTATATATCTAGATTAGTATTCATTCATTTGACATGTAATAATCATTTATTCATATCTATAGTTATTATTCCTTTTTGACCCGACGATTCAATAACGTCAATTAGGATGAATTGGATAAAGAACTGTGAGAAATGATTTAAGAATAATACGAAAATAAATAAAAGCAAATATTCTTATTGATTTCGAAGAGTGAGTACAATGCTTAGCATAAAATGCTGTAAAAAATATACAAAGGGCATCTTCACAATATTTATACTTCCTCTGTCCCATATTACTTGATACACTTCTCATATTCGTCCGTCCCATATTACTTGATAAACTTCTAAAAATGGCATGGTTCTACAATAAATATATAATTTTTTATTATGGGATGGGTCCTATATTTTACTTTTGCCAATACACCCATGCCCCACATTTGTCCCACATTGTACTTTATGAACTTAAATAATACCAACAACTAACTACTCACAATAAAATAAACAAGTCAAAATAACACTACTAAAACTCTGTGCCGGTCAAACTGTATCAAGTAATACGGGACGGAGGGAGTATTATCTAACTAAATAAAGAACGGCCGCCAAGAAGCCCTAAAGTCTCCTTAGTATAATGGGTTTGCCTTGATCACCTATCATCCTCACACTGGACTGCGCTTTCTCCATCTCCACCCCAACGTACATGAATTCACGACTAGGGTTTTGGCCTTTTAAGTTAGGGGTTTGTTCTGCAGAATAGGTTCTATGATTTTGATCTATGTGGCTGGGGCTTTCCCTTAGTAGCGGCCTTGGGTGGTGGGTGGGGTTTGGTTGTAGCAAGTGGTGTATTTGGTTTATCACTTCCGCACATTCATGAAGTAGACAATGAACATTAGATAACAAAGAATGAATATCAAAACTAATGTACAATTAAATAAAATGAGCGAACAATAAAAATGAACTAGTGAACAATGAACAACGAGAAAGCAATAATGACAAACAGTGAAATACTAGTGAAATATTAAATAAAATGAATGAACAATTGTTATAAAGAATGAACAACTAAACAAAATGAATGAACCATATAGGTAGATGAACAATTGAACAAATGATGAAAGATACTGAACATTAGAAAAAGAACTAGTTAACAATGAATAACAGGTAAAAACTAGTGAATAATGAACAACTAAAAAGTACTAGTGAACAATAGGAATGAACAATTGAATTCAATGAACGAACAATTGAATTAAATGAAATGATCAAATGAACAATTGAGTGAATTCAATGAATAACTGAATAATATGATATGATTAAATAAACAATTAAATAACAAGAGTGTACAATCGAATTAAGAAAAATGAATTATTAATCAAATGAACAGTAGGAAGAAAATACTTAATTTCAGAATGAATAGTTGAAATAAACAAATGAACAATTGTTCAAATACTTAGGTTTTTTTTTAGGAAAAATTGTCAAGAACCATCTAATAAAGACACTTTTTTTGAGAAAACCACCTAATAAACGTTTTATTATGAAAAACCACCTAATAAAACACTTTTTCTTTCCAAACACCACCATTTAAGACCAAATAAGTAACTCATTTGACCTTGTAATCAGTTCCTTCCATTTGCATTCAACTTAAAATGACTCTTCTGGAGTTACTAATCTGTCGATAAGTCGTTTCGAGGGTAACGAAGTCATTAATTTGGTCTCAAGTGGTGGTGTTTTGAAAGAAAAAATATTTTATTAGGTGGTTTTTTATAATAAAACGTTTATTAGGTGGTTTTCTCAAAATAAGTGTCTTTATTAGGTGGTTTTTGACAATTTTTCCTTTTTTTTTATGTTTGTTGTTTGGTTGTGGTGGTGCTTCTGTCTCTTCAGTTCTGCGATGGAATGATCTATGAACTGAATTAAATAAATATATCAGGGATAAGATATCAAATGAATATTTAACCATATTAGATGAACATAAACACCTAAGGTGAACATTTAAACACCTAAGATGAACATTAAAGCACCTAAGATGAACACCAGATTACAGTAGATGAACCACATCCCCCTCTTACAAATTAAAGTATATTCAAATGAACATTAAAACATAAAAATGAACCCCCATGCATGGGGACAAGATATCAAATGAACATTAAAACAATTAATAACTAAAATACCTTAGATGAACACTTGAACACATTAGATGAACCACACCCCCCACGCTTTTCAAATCAAAGTCATTTCAAATGAACATCAAAACATAAAAGATGAACTACATATTAAAGACACGATTTCAGTTTAACATTATAAGATACCAAAAGATCCCATATTAGTTGAACATTATAACATTTTGGATGAACCAAAGATCTCAATTTCAAATGAATATCATTCCAAATGAACATTATAACTTCCCAAGATTAACATTTGAACATAACAAATGAATCCTGTGTCAAAAGAGCATTAGAACATTCCAGATCAACATTGCCAATTCAGATGAACATAAACATATATAACAGTGAACAATTGCCTAAAATTATGATATTCTTTGTGGTTGGGTTGTGGTTGTGCCCCTGGATCTTCAGTGCTGAAATGAAATGAACAATGGAGTGAATGAAATGAATCTATATGTTATAAGATATCAATTAAACAAATATCTGAAGAACATTAGAACATTTCTGCTGAACCAGAAAGTCCATTTCAAAATAACACCATTTCCAGATGAACATACAAACATTCAAGATGAACCAGAATACCTCATTTCATCATATCCAATGAAACCCTTTTGAAATGAGCTTTACAACATAATGGATGAACCAAAAACTCTCCTTTCAAATAAAGTCCATTTCAAATTAACATTATACTATTCCACAATGAGCAATAGAACATATCAAATTTACCCTATGTCATAAGAGCCAATTTTAGTTGGACATTTCAATATACATAAAGAACCCATTTCAAAATAGCATTTGAATAGTTAAAGACCCAGACTTTACATCAATAACAACACCAGCGATACACAAAAATGGACTACCCAGAATAATGGGAATCTGGGCATCCTCATCCATATCAAGCACCACAAAATCAATAGGAATGTAGAATTTTCTGACCCTAACAGGAACGTCCTCTAAAACACCTAAGTGGTATTTTATAAAACGATAAGTCATCTGTAAAGTGATTTGTGTGCATTTAAGTGTTCCCATATTCAGTTTCTTATAGACAGATAAAGGCATAATAGAAACAGAAGCACCTAAATCACACAAAGATTTATCAATAAAAATAGGTCCAAGATGGCAAGGAATAGAAAAACTACCAAGATATTTCAACTTAGGTGGAGTTTTATTCAGAATAAAAGCACTATACTCTTCACTAAGAGAGACACGTTCTACCCCACCAAAGTCTCTTTTCTTAGTGATCATGTCTGATCAGTCAATTTTAGTGCATATTTGTAGGGCATTTTAAGTCTCATTGCATGTAGTTTTAGAGCATTTAGAGCTAGGATTGCATGGTTTTTACTTCCTTTGGATTTCAAGTGTACTTCATGAGGTGTTTGGTTGTGTTTGATGTATTCACTACAACAAAATCAGGCATAGGTAATAGTCAAAAACCATTGCCAAAAATAAAATATTGTTGCTTTATATCTAAGGCAACAGAATTGAGGCGTTGCATTTACCTCCGTGGTCTATTCTTTTGGCAACAATATTTGATTCAAAAGCAACAATTTTCAAAATGCAAGGGAAAATGTACCTAAGGCAACAGTTTTGCTAAGACAACAAATGAAAACTGTTGCGATTTTGGCAACAGTTTTAACTTGTCGTCTTACATTATAACATGCAACAGTTTCCAAATGTTGTCCACCTTAATAATATTATAAAAAATGTTGCCTATTATATCAAAAGCAACAACTATGAATCGTTACCAAACTAAAATATGTTTCTCATGGGTGTTAAAAGCATACTTATTTGAAGTCATGTAACCATAACATGTCATATACAAATTTTAAGTCCCTGTTACCTCATCAATAGACCATAATCGATTATGGAACTTTACACTAATCAATACTCATCAACAACTTTCCTAATAAAATTTCTTTAAATTAGTTCAAATTCATAAAATAACAATATTCATTTAAACATAAATTGTAAACTCCAATCCAAACTCCAACATCCAAAATAAATCCAAATAACATATTGGAAAGAGTATACAACAAAGGTTTAACAACAATCTAATAAACATAAGAAGGAAAATCATGTCTTAAATGCATAAGCTAAAGTATCATGAAGTTAATTAGACTTCGTCTTTGTCTTCATCCTCATCTTCAACATTTTCTTCTTCCATATAGTTCGATCCTTGCAATATCAAAGGAAATGACATACTATTAAATCAACAACATATATTTGAACAAGGGGAAAGATGAACACGTCAACTACAAACGAGGCCAACAAGAGCAGGAAGAAGCCAAGATCAAAGTTTAAGAGGGGTCAGAATATATGACAACTACTCCCAACATTTTCTCTGATCTTTCAAAAATGTATATCATGAGAAACACGAACTTAATTTCAACTTAGTTTGTTGAGAAACTAAACTGAATTTGGGAAAGAAGTGTAATTGATTACTAGAAAAATATAGTAAAACATAGTAGAGACAACACTCTCAACATCATTTGAGCTAGATGTGAATTTGGTTGTCTAAGTTTAGCCTACTTTCGAAGTTCCTAAATGAGAGAAAAAGTATCTGTACAGAATAACATGGTGCAAAATTATATACATACATGAAGTTAGGATCTTGAAATTAATTTGTTTCCAGGGTCCCCAGGCTTACACTTTGTCCTGTTTTCCTTATGAGTTTCAGTAAACAATTCACTAGTGTTAGATCTTTGGTTGTGTTTCTTGCATGTGTTTCTTGCTTGTTTCTATATACATACATTTAGTATAAGACAATATTCTTTGCAAATGTAAGTTATTTATAAAGTGAAATTGGGAAAAAAAAAATTATACTCACCCAATTTTCTTTGACCCAAGCAAAACCCCTTTGTCGTACAGTATGCACAATATCCTTCTCCTTTCCCACTAGACGATTTGAGGCCACTAAATCTATAATCATTTCATAAGACAAGAAATAGACATATGTGATGATAGGGGAGGCGGGTAGAAACCGCTAAATATTTAAAAAATGCCATACCTTCACTATGCTAAAGTTTTAACAATGCCGTAAACTTTGTCTTTGGTATCCGTTTTGGTCGGTTCTTCATCCTTTTTGTATCATTTTGATAGTTTAGGAAATGCTTTTCTTCAAATGACACTTGTAGCCTGTTCAACAAACTCCAACGGTTCCCAAAACCCATTTCTTCCCCTCAATAGAGACATTATAATGTTTCTAAAATAATGAAAAGCATTTACTATAGTAAGCAAGTTAAAAAGGAAAATAATGCAACAACAATGAATATGAGCATTGAACACCGCTTACTTTTCCTCTTAAATGTGAATTAGGAGCTACTTTAAAAACATTTGCTTTGTAGTCAAAAATTTTCTTCAATTTACGTCTCTACATCAAAACCAGATAATCCAACTCTTTAATTTTCACTATAACTACGAGAATACTTACTCGGAGATACATCATCGACAGGGGGAGGGGGTGGCAGACCACAATAGACACAAGAGGGAGAATATAAAAATTGACGTGAGAAGCATTTATATTTTCAGTTTTTCATTATTTACTTAGATGAGGAGTGAAAATAGAAAGAGCTATTTAGACAACTAAATTGACTAACTTACCATGACATAATCCTACAGTTCCTCTTTTTATATTCGAGATCATTACTAGTTTTCAGTTCTTGGGTCTCAAATTACAAAAGTTTGTATTAGTTGCACCATGAATAAATCTAATGTACATCGATGTTACACCCATACATCCAAATGCATTCATAGGAATTTGGGCAGAGAATCATCTTTAGCACTCCAGTAAAGGAGACAGATTGCTGATAGGCAATTACAAAACTACTTATACCATGACAGGAATTAAAATGAGAATCTAAACCATAAGTTATGTTGCAGAAAACACAGAAACAACAAAAGCTCCTACAGCTCACAAGATAAGGGATGTGCATTTTAAAGTGTTTTTAGTTACTTGCCTGCATTAATGAACTAGAATTACAAGTTTATAGGAACCAAAACCAAAACTGACTATCTACAAAGATCCCAATATGCTATATAAAAGATATACATGCCACCTAATCAATCACAAAACAAATCGTTCAATCTTCCCAAATATGGACCAAATCAACGTTGCGCACAATATAGATATACATGCCTTTTTCCAATTATACTCACCAATTCGCTTGGTGATGCTTTTCTGATTAAGTCTATTAGTATCAGATAAATTGCTTATTGAAGAAAATTTCTAAATTGGGCAAAATCTATTCCACTAATTAATCGATAGAAGAAAAAAATTCAGAGGTTTGAGATAAATTACCAATTCAGATTGACCGGATATGACCATTAGATAGCAAGCATTGGAGGAGAAATTGAGGTCGCACAACAACACGAATTGATGTTTTGGCAATAAGAACTCAAGCAACGTGGGTGTTCATCAGTTGAAAGAGTTGAGGGAGTTGAAGGAGTTTGAATGTGGGGGTGGTTTTATTTTTTCGCATCAAACACTGGTGTTTTGGTGGGAACTGCCATAAAGAGGGCGGGAGATGTTTAGATTTTCTTTATAGTTCCTTTGTATTTTGGGCTAATAAATATGTCTGATTTTTAGTAGAGTAAGTAGACCATAGGTGATACACATACATTTGGGTCTTATATACACTTCCAAAAAAAAATACATATCCAATACCAAACTTGGCTTGGTCTAGTGGTAAGAGTTTTGCCCCATGACTTCAAGGTCATTGGATTAAATCCCACTATGGGCATTTAGGGGTAGGGATTCCTTTACCATTCCCCCCTATTCTCAAGTGTCTGGCCTAACAGGACCCGAGCGGGGTCTGGACCACTTCTCCTTACCAAAAAAAATAAATATATAAAAATATATACTTCTAATGAAAACTTTGTCACATCATTGTTAGCCAAAAAAAAAAGAGGGAAAAAGGAGGGGAAATAATTTGGCTGATGGCGCCACAAACCATGGTGTGGCGGGACTCTTTATTGTAGGCGCCAAACAGGCATTTAATGCATATTACTCCCAGCCGTTATTTGCTAACTATAATATAGGTTTTGGTTACTAATTAAATATATTTTGTTACTAGAAAAAATACAAACTTATAACAAATGTAAGTTTTAACTATAAATGCGGGTTTTTAAAATTACTCCATCCGTCCCCTTTTCCAATACACCTTTTGACTGGACGCTGTATACAAGACGTGTATTAAAACCAATATATCTCTAATTACGTTTAAGTAAAAATTATAAAAATTATATATTATGAAAATATACATCGAGACGAATCTAACAAGATCCCACATGACTATATATTTACGTTTTGTCGTACAAGATTAGTGAAACAGAATCGTTTACCTAGAGAGATACTTAGTATATATTCTCCTCATCTTATTAAAATAAATTTTTGCACAAATAAGTTATCAAAACACGTTAACTCTAGCAAAAAAGTTAAATTTTAATTTCGACTAATAAACTTTTAGTAAAAAAAGGTTAAGTCTAACAAAACTAAATTCAGTAAACAAAATATAAGTTAAACGAAGTTGTCAGTATTTACAAAAATGTCATCAATGAAATACGCATACCCATTTATGCCTCAAATGTACCCATTTTAAACTGTTTTCACGGTGAAAACCAAGTAAAAGGGATACATGTTAACATAAAGGGATACGCGTGCAATTATTAATGACAATTTTGTAAATACGGGCAACTTTGATGTTAGAAGCACGCATATCCTTTAATCGTAATATGTACCCTTTTAAATCTTATAGGTACCCCTTTTTCTCAAGTAATTAAGGACTGACAGTTTTCAGTTTTCAGCAAAGCATATATATATATATAAATATATATATGAATAGGATCCGGTGAAAACTGTTTTCACCGTGAAAACCAAGTAAAGGGGGTACATGTTAACATAAATGGGGTACGCGTGCATTCATTAATGGCATTTTTGTAAATACTGACAACTTTGATGTTAGAAGCACGCGTACCCTCTAATCGTAATATGTACCCTTGTTAATCTCATATGTACCCCCTTTTTCCTACATGTACCCTTGTTAATCTCATATGTACCCCCTTTTTCCTACTAAGACTGTTAATTTTCAGCAAAATATAGGTATTTAGCAAAAAACTGAAAACTGACAGTCCTGATAGGAAAAAGGAGGTACATATGAGATTTACAAGGGTACATATTACGATTAGAGAGTACGCGTGCTTCTAACATCAACGTTGTGCTAATATCAAAGTTGTCAGTATTTACAAAACTGTCATTAATGATTGCACGCGTACCCCTTTATGAGTCCTATGTACCCCCTTTACTTGGTTTCACGGTGAAAAAAAATTTCACCGGATCCTCTTCCTATATATATATATATTAATTGAGATTTTATTCTAATTATCTATATATTAATTTAAATGGAAGCACGTACGACGAGAAGAAAAAAAGTCTTTCTTTTTAAATTCAAGCATAACCACTTGTTAAGGATAGAAGTTGACTCAAGTGGTGAGCCTTACCATCTTCCCTAACTTAGTTTAGGAATCAATTCTTACTCCACTTGGGGGTATATGGCTTGTAATGGGCCTCTAGGTGGGGGCCATGTGCGAGGGCAGCCCAGTGAATTATTCTTCTTATCTCAATATAATATCATACTTATAAATGAGATTATATCTTGAAAAAAAGCATAACCACTTGTTAGCTACAACATGAAGGATAGTCGTGCATTTAGGGTGATACTATGAATAAATATATTGTGGCAAATAAGAGAACCTTTTAGTAAATTTTGTAAATGAGAAAGTTTAATAAAATATTGACTTGAATTATTTGCAACATATTATAAGGTAACATCCCAAATTATGTTGTGTATATTAGTGAAATTGTCGCCAAGATTGGCAACATAAGTTTATAGTTGCATTATAAGGCATCAATTTTGATTCTGTTGTCTTTTTAGGTAACAGTTTCGAAAACATCGTTGCCATAAATAAGAATTACGCAACACTAAAGTAGTTGTTGTCTTATTTATTCTATGGCAACAGCATTCTTACCGTTGCTTTACAATCAAGTAACACTTCATATAGTGTTGCAATTTTTGGTGTTGCCTATTCTCATTATTTTTGTGGTGAGAATTGACACGTTTTGGAGTTGTTTTGTGATCCTAGGATTTGGCGCATGTTCGAGTAGCTCAACTACGAGATTTGGATGCATGGTGCATTAAGATGAGGCCTTATGATGAAACTTGGCTCGTGATTTGAAGAAGACAAGGCACCATAGCATTGGCGCTTTCACCACGAACGGGGGCCCTTGTAGGAGCACTTAACGCAATAAAATCTTATATATAGAATTTTAAATGGACATAACTTTTAAACCAGAAATTGGATGAAGGTAATTCCAATTGGAGGTGAAAGATCGTTTCGATAGCTTTCCAACGATATATTATATGCCTCAAACAAAGCACCCGGAGATAAAGTTATGATCGTTTGAAGATGAGCTGTATGCGTCAGGTCACCACGGCCGTGGTGATTTTGCCACGACCGTGGTGCCTGTTTGGGCTGGAAGCAGTCTTGTTCTATGAGTTTCTACCTCAAAGAAATAAAGCCACCACGACCGTGGCATTTCTGCCACGACCGTGGTGACCTGTAGGTGGGCTTTTTGCCCGACTTTTGCGAGTTAATTTTAGGAAACATTATAAATACTTTATGTTTATTACTTTGTAGGGGTCGACTAGTTTATGTTATTTTCTCCCTAGAAACATATAGTTCTTATTCTCAAACACTTAGATTACTCTTGATTACTTAGTTTGAAGATTGAATTCTCCATTAATTCAAGTATTATTCTCTTAACCCTTATTTATTTCTCCATTATTGTTATTCATGTTTGCTTTAATTAATTGCTTTTGTTTAATTACCATGATCTGTGAGTAGTTTACCATCTAGGGTTTGGGTGAAAGTATGGATTAAGGGCTAAGTATTATGTTCATGTAATTAATTCTTTCCATGTTAATTGTGCATTGTTCTTGGTGTTTTGACACCCTAGGTTAGACCTTGATCACGTTTGTTCTAGGGCATTAGATTTCAATTCCCCTTAATTGAATATTGTTTTCTTTGTCATTCCCATGAATCAACTTAATCCCTATACCAAGATATTGGATAGAGATTAAGAGGATCCTTTAGGGGTTTTCCATATTTATTGAATCAATTACTCAATTGACCAAAGACCATTCGAGAGAGGATTTGGTTGATTGAATAATTGACTAACCTTGAGGACCATTCGAGAGAGGACTCAAGTGCATTAGAGGAGAACTTAACCTTGCATGATCTACATAGTCCTTAGTTGCATTGTTTATTGTGTCTTGTCCGGATCCATACAAGTAACCCAAGCTCTAGAGTCTTCCCTATATCTGTTATTTTTAACCATTTCATTTGTTAGTTTAGTTAGATTTATCTTAGTAGTTACTCATTACTTCACTATATACCAAAGAACTCTTTAGACTAAGTAGAGTGAACTTGTTAGATTTAAATCAATCCCAATTTCCCTGTGGATCGACCCTGGACTTGCCTTTGCTACGTAGTTAGGATTGACTTTCTTGGTATAAATTGTGTTTGCTAAGCGGTTCTTAGTGCCTTAACGATACACTAAAAATCTCTTATCAATGTCTTTTAGGAATTTGGCATAAACAGGGACTTGGGTAATTAAATCTGTGAATGGAATCGTTACGTAAAGGTTCTTGACCATAGCCAAGAACTTACCAAATTGTTGATCGACCTTTGATTGCTGCATCCTGTGAGGAAAAGGTAGCCTTGGTGTAAAAGGCGCTTCAGAAACCTTCTCCTTTTTCTTCCTTGTCTGTTCAGCTTCCTCAGATAGTTAGACCTCAGACGTCGAACTCTTCCCTTTTCCTTTTTCTACCACCTTCTTCCCCTTAGTCTGGGCAGCATCATTAATAGGCAATGGAGGAGCGTCATAAGCAATGCCACTACGAAGAGTGATGGCATTCACGTGCTCCCTCTGAATGGGTTGCCCAGACAAGGGTCCCTGCTGCCTCTGAGCATTGTTTTCTGCCAATTGAGCATTCTGTGTTTTGAGAAGTTTAATGTGCTTCTCTTGGCCTCTTCGCGTCTCCTCATTAGTCTTTTGCATGCTCAACATCAGTTTCATCAATTCAGATGTGGTAGGCTCTTGTGGGGCGATATTTTGTGGAGGTGGGGTTTGAAAATTTTGTGGGGTTTGGAAGTTATTAGGGTGATGGAAGTTTTGTGGTAGGGGTTTATGAAAACTAGGTAGGTTTTGATAGAATGATGATTTGGGGTGGTTTTGTTGTGGTGGTTGAAAATTTTGGTGATTTTGGTAGTTATGTGGAGGGGGGAAGTTTTGTTGTCTCTGGTGGAAGGCATTTGCCTGCTCCATCTGATGTTGACTGAACTGATAGTCGTGCCCAAAATGACCCTGAACACCACATATCTCGCAGTAAGATGAGGTAATGGGCGCCACGGAAGATAGGAAATCATAGCCTACATCCACTTCCTTATCCAGAAAAACTCCTTCTACAGACGAGTCAACAATACTTTTCATCTGAGGCTGCAGACCATTGTAAAATATCTGCGTTAAAAACCATTTGTCCATGTTATGATGTGGACACTCTCTCTGCAAGTCTCTGAACCTAGCCCACGCTTCATGAAGTGTTTCATCAGGCTCTTGGGAAAACGTGGCTAGCTTGTTTATGATTTCTGCTGTCTTTGTAGGTGGATAATACTCTCTTAGGAAAGCAGCAGAAATTTCACTCTATTCAGTATCTTTCATGTCGTTCAACCACTTTTGTGCTCTATCTCTCAAGAAAAATTGGAACAACAAGACTTTCAACTTGTCTGGAGTGACACCGACACGTTTGATGGTTCGACAAAGTTGTTGAAACCGCTGCAGATGATTTGCCGGATCTTTAGTAGGATGCCCAACAAACTGATTTTGCTGAACCATGCTGATGAGTCCAGGCTTAATTTCAACGTTCGCTGCGGTGATGGTGGGCATAGTAGGTCCAGTGGAAAGACCATCTGTGTTGGGCACCCCATATGACTTTAGTGATTTAGATATAACTGAACTCGAGGTGTCTGATGCAGAGGTGTTCAGCTGAACAGACTGCTTTTCCCTCTGAATTTTCTTTTGACGTTGGCTGATTGTCCTTGTAAGATTGCCCCTAAAACTAATTAAAAACGAAAAAAATAAAGATAGAATTTCGACGCCGTGAGTGCGTAACCCGATCGGGTCCACAGAAAAAAAATAGGTTAGCTTTACTTCTCCTCAAATACGCAGCAGCACAAAGAAACTTGAAGGTGGGCCTCACCCGATGGCATCGGGCCGCAGCTGCCCGATCAGGCAAACAACATGTAGCCCTTGTACGCAGACCAAAGGCAGCAGCAAAATGGAGTTGGGCCTGGCACCCGATGGCATCGGGCCACGGCTGCCCGATCGGGCCACAACATGCAAGAGCCCAGTGGCTCTCCTTGGCGTAGCGTACGCATAACAACACTTTCTTGGCCTGGCCTCACCCGATCGGGTCGGGTATGGATTGCCCGATCGGGCTGAGCCTAAGTTTCAACCAATTGTCTTCGCTTCTTCACCCGATCGGGTCGGGAAAGGTTTGCCCGATCGGGTCCGAAACGTTACCACCCGATCACAATATTCTTCGCCCGATCGGGCCATATTTCGCCCGATCAGGGTACGGGGTAGCTCCAAGTTTAAAGGTCTCGGGACCTTCTAAACCATCTATAAAGCTCGTGATGACTTCTACATGCCTCATAATAAGTCGCAAAGCCGTGGTTGCTTCCAAATAGCTCGGAAATAAGGAGAAAACTTTCTAAAGCCTGCAATTCAACACTAAAACACAAAACCACGACTATATATGAAAATTAGTGTAAAATAGCTCCAAAGAGCTCCATTGATGCACGCAATAGCTCATAAATAGGGGAGAAAAATCTATATAAATACGTGATATCAGTAGATGATATAGCATGTTTCGAGGTTGTTGATTGAATTAGAGTGCAGTGAGATATCATAATCAACCCTCGAAAATGAAAAATGATTGTTTTACGCAAAAAAATAAAATTTAGATTGTATTTTGCCAGAAAGATTTAAAAACTTGTTCTTGACAAACTTGTGGTTATAAAAGCTTGTTTCTGACAAATTTTCCTTTCTTTTAAAGTAATTTTCCTACTTATAGGTATAGCACTTGAAATTTTGGCTAAACTGTGCACAAAATCTTGGATATACTTTCATATGTAGTGTTTTCATATCAATTACACTTTTATCATTTTGTTGTGGGATCTTGACTATAATCTTCCAAAATCTTTTTATTACATTCTAGGAATTTTACCCATACGAACATAAGTTCTACAGTAAGTCTTGTGTGCGGCTTGTCGCACGATTAAAAAATCGTGTGGCGCGCATACATTGACTACTACTTCATACAAAAGTGACAAACAAAAAGTTTCTAAAAGTTGATATTATGCAATTAATATGCTATTACCATAAATGAGAAATGATGAAATATAAAAAGGAAAATAGTAGAAAGATAGCTTGATTGATAACCGTTATGCTCGACTGTGGCCGAACATGTACGTTTAAGATATTTGCTCCTCTTCGGCCTAACATTTGTTTTTGGATTTTAATTGGAAAGGAGTTTTTGGCATGAAATTTCTATCTAATATTATTATTACAAAGTATTTAGGGAGGCTAGAATTGCTTCATTTGCCATTTGCTTTGCTCTAACTCCATCCTGCCTAAATGCTTTTTGGAAATTCAAATTACAACCCAGTTTTAAGTCTTTAACCATTCTACAAGGAACTAAGAGGGAAAAGAAAATAAACATGTTAAACACCACATACGTAGTGTTAAACAAGAAAAATAGAAATCAAACAATAAAACCCACTAACCACTAAAGAAAGTCAGTAACTTCCCCAAATACAACTTCCAACACACATCTAGTTTATCTTTCGGAAAGTCATTAACTTCCCGAGAAACACTTCCACCAGACATCCATATTTCATTTCATGTTTTTACTTCAATCCTTGCAAAATAAAGATCAGGTAATTTAATATGTAAGATCTCCGGCTAAATTTCTATGTTTTGTTCTAAGATCTTATACAATAGATATTTTATAAGACCAACATCATATTACCGTGTGTTTTTATATAGGATACATTTCTCAAGCCCTTTATACCATGAGGAGTGACAAGGTCAATATGAAGTTCTATTATCAAAACAATAGAAAAGGTAAATATAATCTTCTTTAAGGCAATTGTGTTATGCTCACCCAAAATTAAATGTCTCTGTAAAAATAATCCAATTTCACAGGAAAAAGTCAAATAAACCCATAAACTTATTTTAAGTAAAACACGCAATAAGCGTGATAATATACCCAGAGATGCAACAAAATCCAAGAGGAAAACCACAAAATTGTTGATAAGTTACATTATTCTAAATATAAATTGATTGAACCCTTAAAAATTTCTAAGTAAAACATGCACTAAAAGAATAATAAGGCCGAAATTCAAGCCCTTAAACCGAAAAAATCTAATATTATTATTACAAAGTATGTAGGGATGCTAGAATTGCCCTATTTGCTATTTACCAAAAAATCTAATGTTATCGACAAAATACATCATCCTTGTGGGTTAAAATGGAGTGGTTTAACTGCAACTGTGAAGTCTACAGAAAAAGGTTTTGCTGAAGTTTGAGTAAAGGGAAGAAAAAGGAGAAGTGCTGGAATTGGAGTGACAATGAGTGAAATATTGGGTGAATATTGAGTGAAAGAAAGACAATACCAGACAATTTTCATATTGCTACAGAAATTAGTAGAATTACTACTTCTATGACCCGTCTTTTGATGAATCCACGTTTATAAACCTAAAGTGGTATTTATAGGCTGCATATCCTTATAACTTTGTTAACAGTTAATGGTGTTTTTGCTTTTGGTAAATTAATTAAAGATAGTTCATATTGATTGATTATTTTACTTTGGATTAAACACCTTAGAGGATGGTAAACGAATCTTAACAAAAATTCAAAAAACTAAAGGCGCGGAAAAGGTAGTGAAACATATATGCCATTTCCACCAAGGCCCTGTTCTTTTGGTGGATTAAAGGGAAATTAATAGTAGTTAAGTTTAATCCAACTTTATTAATTTGAATCCAGTTTAATTCAACTTCATTAATTTCAATGCGGTTTAGTTCCACTAACTTTTTCAGTTAAGTTTATTACGGTTTAATTTCACTCAACTATATAATTTACATTATTTTTTTAGATCCTTCTTATTATTGTCATTATTACTATCACTATTAATATTATTGTCATGATTGGAAGTTTTTGTTTAATTGAGAAGTTTCTAAAAATAGTTAGAAGCACATCTTATGAGATCACATTGCATAAATTTGATATTTATATAATGTTAGTATGAAATTTGTAAGTTGATTAAATTTATAACAACTAATAATAACATCAAAGTTGACAAGCATTTCTATATATTCCTTAGAAAATACTATCTTAAACTGTATTTATTTTCCAATATTTAATAAAAATTATACTACCGTTCATTTACATTGGTGTCCCCTTTATGATGTTGTATCTCAAATAACATGTGCATTAGTACAGGCACAAACTAGTTTAGGTTATTTTAAAGTTTGAGATAAACAACAATAAAAAAAAGCTACAGAAAAAGAATCTTATAGCAAAAAAGAGTTCCGATAAATTGAATTTGAAGTACCAAGCCAACGAAATAAAACATATGAATGAAACAAAAAGAGAATAATGAAAAATAAATAAATTAAGATTCCAATATTTGATTTGGGAAGGAAGGACGGTTTGGATGTATAAACTAGTTTATAAGTTCGAGTAATGCTCTATGTATTTTTTTGTGCGATACTAGTTCATTTATTTATATATCCTTATTACTTCTTATCAGGCCATTTGTTTCGACCTTAGTTTTGGCGTGCAATTCTATATGGTGACCCTATGTTTTTGCAAATTCTACATGGTGGAATTTTTTTTTTTGGAATTCTCTTTGGTAACCCTAAACTTATTATTTTTATTTGCTATAACCTTTTCTCATTAAAAAATAAATTTTTAATTAAAAAAAAAGCTCTTCTTCAATTACTAAAAGTGATTTGTGAATTAGAAAGTTGATTTTTAAAATGAACAAATAAAATAAACCATCCCCCACCAGCTAACCCACGCCACCCCCTTCCCATAGAGCAGCCCCTCCTCTCACCCTCCCTAACACTCAAATTGGACAGTTCCCTCCCAATTCACTCAAATTGTGCTTCATCTTCGCAGGTGCAATTCTGAAGTGATGGGTTCCATGTGTAAGTTTTATCATGGTTTCGCTTTCGTTTTGCTTAATTTAATGTGTACATCTACAATGTCGGATGAGAAAGCCGAAGGCTTTGAGTTCGGTGTGAGCTAGAGGATGGTTAAGTCTGTGTGAGGAGAGAGAATCTGGTCACCATTGTTGAATGTTGATGGAGGTTAAGGATTACAGAGGTTTATCTTCTTGTTTGTTCAGTTTGAGGCTAGTTTACTAGCACAATGTGAAACAATGAGTGTTGAGAATCTTGACAGAGAGAATAATCTTTGCAATACAGATTTCGCCGTTGATGAATGGAGGAGATATGAAGAACAATGGAATTAAGGAGATGATGGTTTGTTTTATTCGGGTGTTGAATTAATGGAAATGATAGTTTTATAATCAAAAACTCAATTTTGTAATTCAATAATATTTTTTAATTGAAATATAATTTTTTTAATGAGAAAAGGTTATAGAAAATAATAATCATGAGTTTAGGGTCACCAAAGAGAATTCGAAATAAAAATTGTCACCATATAGAATTTGCAAAAACATAGGGTCACCATATAGAATTTCCCTATTGTTTTTTGGCCCTTGCCTACAACTTTTCCCTATTTTATATAGCGTAAAATATAATGAAGGTGTCGAGGAATATAGTCGCGCTGCTTTAGAAGTTATTAATCTCCCTAATGTTTCTTTGTATCTGTAGCAAACTCAATGTAAAGATCCCAAATACTATATCCGTTTTTTTTAATATGCACATTTCTCCATTTTGAGGTGTTTTTTTTTAATTGGCACCTTTCTACCTTTTGCCATATATGGAAGGTTGGCCCACCTAATTATTACACTTCTCTCCTACTTTTTCTTTCCTTCTCTCTATCTTTTTCACTTTTTCCTTACTTTTACTAACCTTCTCTGCTACTTTTGCACTTTTTCCTTGGTTCTTGTAAAAACCCTTAGGTGCATATTAAAAAAAACGGAGGGAGTATTTGTTTATTTGAGCAGGCTTCTCCATATTTTAGCTGACTATGCACACTTTAAATGCCGTTTTGAGAATTTTTGATCTTTGCAGCAATATTTCATCTGCATCGTTATCTATCAGCAGTAATAGTTATCTATGATATTACCACGCTGCAAAAAAAAATGCGAAACGTTAAGTGTCGGCTTTGTCGATATAAACTGTTCTTTTGACGAAGTTGATGCTTTACCAAGGTAGTCAATATTGTAGTTACCTAACCATATTAATTGAGTGTGGATCATGAATGAACTGCTAGATCTTTGACCATGATCACTTTGTTCCACGTGTCTATCTCACCCTTCATTTCTACAATTGAAACATCGAAAATGGACTCCACATCATATGTATGTTCACTCCATTCACATATAACTTGTATTTTATTGTTTAATCTAATTTGTAATTTTTTTTTTGACGGTAAAAAAAATAAATTACAAATTAGATTAAACAATAAAATACAAGTTATATGTGAATCGAGTGAACATACATATTTTTAGATAACGCGTTTTATAGTTGTTAATTCTTTTTTTTTGCCAGATAAGAAAAAATATATAAGTCAAAAGTTAGAGAAAGAAACCTGAACGAGTATTGAGAATAATGATTGGCTAACCTGTTTAGGTTGCCTGGCATGTTATATATATAGATATATAAAATATTTTTACAAAGAGTCTAATTACCAAATTACCCTAATACACCCCCTCAATCTTTACGGGGAGGAAGCACGGATAGATTGGAACGATGTTTACAAAACAACTCAGAAGAAAGACCCTTAGTAAAAATATCAGCAACCTGCAACTGTGTCGGAACGTGCTTGACCTGAATTCCACCTTTAGCAACCATCTCACGAACAAAATGATAGTCAACATCAATATGCTTACTACGATCATGATGAACAGGATTGGCAGTAAGATACATAGCAGAAACATTGTCACAATAGAGAATGGTAGGCCGTCGATGAAAATACCTTAAATCAGCCAACAATTGACGTATCCATATTGTCTCGGCCGCAGTGTAGGCAACAACACGATACTCAGCTTCAGTAGAAGACTTCGAAACAGTAGGTTGCTTCTTTGAGCGCCAGGAGATCAAATTCTTCCCAAGGAAGACAGCATAACCAGTAGTAGAACGCCGAGTGTCAGGACATCCGACCCAATCAGCATCAGAGTAGGCAACAGTCACAGTAGGAGAGCCAGTACTATGAAGAAGGGGCAACGAGGGAAGAACGCTGAAGAAACGGCGTTCTAGGGCTGACGACAGAAGCATCGGCAGTGCTGGTGGTTTGGGCGGCGGACATGGTGGATGGTCGCTGGAGAAACACCGACCAAAGGTGGCTAGGGTTTCGGATAAAAGAAAAAAAACTTAGGTTTTTGTGCGGAAAAATAAACCTAGGCTCTGATACCATGAACGAGTATTGAGAATAATGATTGGCTAACCTGTTTAGGTTGCCTGGCATGTTATATATATAGAGATACAAAATATCTTTACAAAGAGTCTAATTACCAAATTACCCTAATAAAACCAATTAGGTTGGACCCTTCACTCACAGGCTTGACTGAAAAGACATAGCTATACAAGCTCATCATTAAGAAACAAGATACTACTCAAACCTATTAAGCCAATCCTTATCAACTTCACATAACCTCCTTGGAAGACATTGGAGAATTCTACCTTTCATCATCATTTTAATCTTCTTAATAATAATAGCAGGCTGCCACACCAAACCATTCCAGCAGGCTTCATTCCTTGCCCACCACACAAACTAAAGCAAACTTGTGATAACAGCAGCAATCACACCTCTTCTGACAAATAAACAAATCTGCCAAAAAAACTTGACTAGAATTGGAACCCAGCCATTCCAGGATAAGAGCTAAACAAGACTTGGCATAGTTACAAAGGAAAAACAAATGATCATGAGATTCCTGCCCATCAGCACACAGTTGACAAGCCATATCCTGAACCACACCAATCTGATACAACCTATCTTTTGTCCACAATCTACCAATTATCACCAACCAAGCAATCATGCAATGTTTAGGAATACTCAATCTATTCCAGATAAATTTGTCCCAAAAGACCCTTTCCGGCTCCCCTCTCATTTTGGTATACAGTTTCTTTATGGAAAAAGAGCTCATAGTACGATCAATTCAACCTGAGTAAAGAAAACCTTAATATCATCTTTGGCTTTACACACTTGCTTCCAATACCAACTGCTGGTACTAGGTGGAGTATAATCCACCAATTTTCATCCTTAATATAGACTCAGCTAACCCATGATCCAAAGAGAATCCTGCTTGCTAGTGATAACCCATACATACTCGGCCATAGCTGGTATATTTCAATCAACAACATCCTCCCAAGCCATATTTCCAGCACTGGAAGAATAATATTGCCATGTCCACAAAAAAGCTCTGCACACTTTCTCTATTTCATGAAGAACAGATCTAGGAATAATAAACAATTGTGCCCAATATACATGAATACTCATCACAACATAATTAATGAGCTAAAATCTACTAGCATAAGACAAGTTTCCGCTACTTCAAACCTTCACCCTTGCACACATTTTCTCAACTAAAACACCACAATCAACAGATGAAATCCTTTTAGCACAAATAGGAACTCCTAAATACTTGAAAGGAAGTTTACTATGTCTAAAGCTAGAAACATCTTTAATCCTTGTAATAATCTCCTCACTCACACCAGCAGTGTAGAGCTCAGATTTTTGGCTATTAATATTCGGTCCAGAGGAGGCTATTAAAAGCTTGTAGCATCAGATTCACAGAAGAAAACTCTCCAGCACAACAAAGAATAACTTCATCAGCAAAGACCAAATGAGATAACTTGATGGTACTACATCTGGGATGGAATTTGAAATTTGGTCTATCATTCAAAGTTCTCATAATTCTAGACATATACTCCATGCAAATCACAAACAGAAGAGGAGACAGATGATCCCATTGTCTCAGTCCTCTTCTTGATTCAAAAAATCCTTGGAGAGACCCATTAATCATCAAAGAAACACAAGGAGTCTTAGCACAGGTCATAATCAGAGATTTAAAATGATTGGGAAAGCCAAGGGCAGTCAACATCTCAGACAAAAACTCCCAATCAATAGTATCATAGGCCTTTTGCATAAGTAACTTAAGAATACAACTTGCACCCACATTTTTCCTCCCATAGTGTTAACCAAGTCTTGGCAAACCATAATATTGTGCACAATGTACCTCTCTTTCACAAAAGCTCTCTGATTCTCAGCCACAATGCCAGGCAAAACTATTATTGATCTATTACAAAGGACTTTTGTGATACATTTATATAACACATTATAACATGCAATAGGTCTAAATTCCTTAACACTACTAGGATAAGAAATTTTAGGAATAAGAGTTAAAAGAGTTAAAATAATTGTTATGAATAGTTGAGCAAAGATTAGAGCAAATGTAGAAGGTAAAAAAAGTTAAGAAGAAAACAAACCAAATCAACCAAACAATATAACACAATTATGGAGTAACTTTGTCACCTCATACCAATCAATAAAGGTTTTCTATTACTGAACACAATTTTATATCAATCGATAACAATCAAAGAGAAAACACACTCTAGTGAACACTTGCACTTTATGTGGTTAAACTCACAAAAACCTCTACCATGGTGTTTTTGTCGCTAGCTTTCTCTCAAATTCTTATAATGCTCTTGAAGGCTATGAATCTATTCTAACTAGGTTAAGGATAACTATGGATATTTTATACTCCCTTGGTCTCATAGGAGAGGCGCCACAAAAATCCTGAAACCTAATTGCAAAAAAGGAGCACGTGAGAATTAAGAAACTCACGAACTGCAGAAGCGCTCGTTCGAGCAACACACTGCTTGTCCGAGCAATAATGTGCTCGTCCCAATTGACATATTTCCAGGGCCTTTGCTCGCTCGAGAACATTTTTGCTTGTCTGAGCTGCTCGCCCCAACTCCGACACTTGCTACAACAATAATCACTCCTTTATTTTCGCATGTATTGCTACTGATTTCATGCCTTCTCTTTACGATAACACAATTGGTCTGCCAAAATATTAAAGGAACTACTGTTCTTTTATATTTTTCATATATTAGCCATATGAAGGTATGCTAAAATAACAAATATAATCAACAAAATTAGGGATAACTCAGTTGGTGAAAGCATGACTCCCAATTTAACGAGGTATTGAGATCAATTATAATCTCACCTTTGTGCCCTTGTGCACGAAGAACTAGTTTACATGCATAGACATAGGTTGAGATAATTTACATACATAGACATAGGTTAAAACTAAGAGAGGAATTCTTAATTCGTAACAATTATAAAAGTCTTTTCTTCATAATATCATGTGGTTGTAGATTCGGTAATGAATAATAGATTTGTATACAAAATATGAAATTTTGCACAGGAAGGATATCAACATTATGTATTAAGTATTAACCCGAGCATATGGGACGTTCATTTTTAATTTCAATATAAAAATTTGTGATAAATTAGAGTCCCTCAATTCTTTTGTATTCCGTTTCAATAAATTATTCAATTTTTAATCTTCTTAGAAAACATTAACCTTATTTTAGCCTCAAATCACTATATATTTACTTTTTTTTTTTCAATGTTCATTTTGCACATAAACCAACTTTAGAATATTTTACATTCAATGGCCCACCCACTTTCCTTTATCACTCTTACTTTTTCAAGAACAAACAAAGTTGCAAATCAAAACTAAATATTATTAAATTAGCAAAATTTCTTTGCCATAATATGACTTATCTTTTCCCTTAAGTTCAAATAAGAATGAAGCAAAAAATAGGAGGGAGTATACCACACCATTTATTAATCAAACAACTAATTAATAATTATTATGAAGAAGGGTGTTCATAATAAACTTGACACCACTCTTAGCTAAGATAGTGACTCATAACCACGTAGTAAATTGCTTAGCTTATAGTATCACCGAATTTGAAGATTTTATAGTTGAAAATTTACCAATATTCGTCTACACGCTATACATCACTATCCCTCAAACTCTCTTCTTCCTTCTTCTCTCTAAAATCTCACACTCAAACCCCCCAAAATATTTATATATGCACCCACAATCCCAAAACCACAACCTCTCTTAGTACTACTTGTTACAAATATTCCTCTTTCATCTTCCCATTTGATCGATAGTCAAACCTCAAATTATATCTCTCTCATCTCTTATAATAATACTCTGTACCATCAAAAATGCCTAACTTAAATGTTACTCTACTTATGCTATGCTTGCTAATATCAGCCTCCAATATTGGTTGTCATGCTAGAAAGCTTCTTATAATAGAGGAGGCGCACCATCAACAAAGGAAGACATACTACTTATATGAGAGTTTACTTCTCTCTGCCCTACCAAAGGGCGAAACGCCGCCATCGTCACCTAGTAAGGACCATTCTTCCACCACCACCACCACTCTTTCCGATGAGAAACTCTCTACTCGGCACCTCGCCGCCGTTGATCGGATACTATGGTCCGTGCCTAGCCCTGGTGTTGGTCATTAATTCATTTTTTTCTTTACACTAGCTAGTTAGCTCTCTCTTACATTTATACTTCTAGATTTTGTATAGATGATTAGCTATATGGCTAATCATAGCTATATATACTTTTTGTGTTCTTTATTTTTGTCTTGATTATTATTATTTTTGTTTCTTACACTATTTGGTTATAGGAATTGTTTCTGAATACCTTTCGATACGTATTTCCTGTAACAAATGGAAAGCTATGAATAAATACATATCCTTAATTGCTTACTTGGTCTTTTTTTTTTCCGGTAAGTTAACTTGCTAGATGTCATAAGGGTCAAATATGACTATGACAAATCTAAATTATTAAATGACCTAGAATGATTTTAGAATTAATTTTTGATTTTCCAAAGTTTTCTGAATTGCTAGATTTTTATGGTTGTCAATTGTCATAATTAGTATGATCACTCATGAATCAACCCTTTATATGATTATTTGATTATTGTATATAGAGGTAGAGATGAAAGTATTACTTAACATGAGAGATTTGTAAAGAAGGAATTATAATCCTATAATTTGGGCACCCAGTTCACTTCCACAATAACTGTGATTGAATCTTAGTGATTTAACCTACCATGAATTCTTAATCAATTTAATCGCAGTCCATCGAAGCAGAGTCTTACAGATCATCCTATTATTGATCATCCCATTAATTTCCTACTCCCTCCGTTCCCATTTGATATTTTCATTTTCTTTTTGGAATGTTTCTAAAAGTTCTACCTACTTTAAATCTTTTCCATTTTTAGAATATTTATTTTTCCATCTTACCCTTGAACAACCAAATATTTACTATACTTTTTTATTTTTATTTTATCATGAACATGGTCACTTTAAAATGATTTATTTCCCAACAATCACCCAATTTTCTTTCTTTTACTTTTTCAAAAGAAAAAAATTAATAAAGTACACTTGATACAATATAAAATTAAAAATATTCTCATCCACCTCAATTTGCATTGGTTTTCCCCTCATATTTTAAATGAAAATATAAAATGGGAACGGATGGAATAGTTTCGAGTGACGAAGCAACTTCTGTTTTTGACGTATTAAGTCACCTATGAACATATAAGAAAACAGGACATAAGTTAAACGTTTGCATCATTTAAATGTGATGGTGGAAATCATATGGCAATAGCTCATGCAAATTTACAGAAGAATATCTTACTACATCATTCCAATTACTTCAACAAGGGAGTAAAGACAAATTTTCTGCCTATTTTATTTCTAAATATATATAAAAAACTTAGGGGGTATATATTGACGTAGGAAGGCTTGCGACAAAGTTCGACAAAGAAGACAATCGTCAAAAACAGGGGAAACGATTTCTACTAGTCGGGCTCACGTTGTCAGAATGCTTAATAAAATACCTTTTCAGAAAGGTAACAGCCCAACTAAGCAGACACTCAGTTATGCTGTGACTCATAGGCTTTTTAAGCCATCCGAGTTCGTTTAGGGCCCGAAAACAACATTTTAATTATTTCTGTTTTTAGTTTTTTACCTAATTGCGTATTAGGGTTTTGTTTAGACTATTTAAACGTTTTTAGCCGTCATTAGAAGACACTTTTCAATTGAATAATAATATTTCAGAGTTAATTCTCTTTTGTGGTGCATTTGAATTCCGGAGTTTTCTACAGGTTTATCGCTTGTAAACCTGTTTGTTCGTTTGAGGGATTGCATTTGCTTTTCCTTTGATAATTCCGACTGCGTCATATATATACTTAAAATGTTTTAGATATGATAAGGTCGGTTAATGTGTTATGACCAAGTCCAATGAGGTGGAAAATAAAGGTTAAAACGAATGATGTGTTTAATTAGGTCTAATAAATCCACTTCATCATACAAGTACGTAGCAAGTAAAGAGAATATACCCTTAGAATATCTATTCTCTTAATAGAATAACTTGATTAAAATAACTTTCACAAGATTATATATACTACACGGGTACTAATTAATCTAATGTGCATTCTGTAGAAAATTTCTACTAGATTCCACAATTCTTTTTGATGGATTTTCATGTTTTGATGGCAAGACTCAATCGAAAAACATGTAAAGGTCCATATATATGTTGATTTCGAAGTGTATGGATATAATAACATTATAACTACTTATCATATTCAATGCGGATGTCAATCCACTTAATCGGTAAAGTATTTGCAATTAGTACCAAAAAAAAGTATTTGCAATGAAATCTAAGATCCGGGAATAAATTTCATGTGCATCATTGTCCTTTGTATAACTTTAAGTGTACAAACCAATTAAGAAAATATGCATGTTGAAGAATGAAGATGGAAGAAAATGAAGTTTCATAAATTTGACTACAAAATGGTACAATGGGTTAATCATTCCGTGATCAATAATAATATGATGTTTGGCAAGACATAAATGTGCGACTTTTTTCGGCTAGCTAGAAGTATTAATGGAGTATATACATTAAATTCGCATGTTTCATGTAGTGTAATTAGTTGAGCATGTCACACAAGACCCATAAATTGTCCTATTTTTGTTTGAGGGTAGGCAGCTTCCAGCTTTCATTAGATTAAGACTTAGTACGTGTAAGCGTCAATTATGTCCTTTTAGTCAAAGAAATTGCTTGAGATGGCATATACATTTTTGCATTGATTTTCAGCTGCTATACATTTGCATTCTTTTTGCTTCTTTGTGCCAAATTTACATATGATTTGCAAGCTATGATTCTTTTCGGTGTTTAGAAAGTGACGAAGCTCAATTTTATAGATAATATTTGATATGAGGTCCCGAGTTCTATCCCACAAGACTTTGTTAACTGAATGATTAACTGATAACTATAAATCATAATATGGAATTTTATGTAAAAGCTCGGTTAAACTTACTCCTTTCTTTCCACAACACCGTCCTTTCCATCTAATTCACATACTCCCTCCGTCCCAAAATATAAGTCCTGTTTTGTTTTGCACAGTCTTCAAGGCGCACTTTTGACCTTTTATATCTTCAATTTCGTATTAGTAAAAAATATAAAAAGTTGATATTATGAAAGTACATATTATGATGAATCTAACAAGATCCCACATGGTATATTTTCTTGTATATATTAAGAATAATATTTGGTCAAAGATTTTAAAGTTTTACTCCCAAAATAGAAAGGCGACTTATATTATCGGACGGAGGGAGTAATACATTTACCACTTCTTTTGCTTTTATTGGTCAACAACTCATGATTTCCATTAAGGGTAAATCGTTTATTTGCGTATGAGAAAGTTTGAAGATTGGAGTATGTAGTAGATTACTATTATCATTTCACAATTTTTTGGATGAATATATGTGGAACTCATTGCAAATTGACATAAGATATATACCACATCTTTAAATAGATTAGTATTTTTTCACATCCTATTAGTCCTAAGAGAGGTCTAGAATTGAGTTTGGTTGGACGACGAACCGTTTACTACCTAATAGATAGGTTAAAGGACACATATTGTTAAGTTGAGAATAATTAGGTGTGAATGTCTTGTTATTAATGATTAAGGTACAACCCTATATATATAATACAATGGCTGGAGAACAATCTAACCCTAGAATATTAATCAATCATATACTATACTTACCTAATAACATACGATAATTTATTATTTAAGAACTCTATTTTGATAAACTTTCTCATCTGTATTCTTTATCTCTAAGACATGTCCTCTCCGTCAAAACCATTTTTTTAGGTATACTTTTTATTGTTCTTTACATTCAAATATAAGTGCCTTCATGTACAACTGAATTAGGATTCGTGTGCATCCAACGAAAACTATAGGTACATCCTAATAATGATACGTGTAGCTGTTTTCACTAGGGTCCTTCCTTGAGATATGAAAACCTCTAGTTAATTCTTGTTTCAAAAAAAATTATGATTAATGTACGCCATTTTAATAAAGATATGTTGACATTCTAATTATGTCATATGAAAATCCAAAAGGCATATACACATCCTAAAACACTATATTCACATCCGCATGACTGCATCGGTGACTATACATCTTAGATTTTTAAAATCATAATGAGGGGAAAGTGTACATTCTTATAACAATACCTTTTACATTCTATTTACTAAGCTATTTATATATCCTAATAAAGGTAAATTTATATCCTAATTGGGTATATATTCCAGTTCGAATGTTTGTTCAACCTGATGAGCATATTTGAATATCTAAATAAAGTTATGTGTGTATGATAATGACTAATGAGTATACAAGCAAATTTTTAGATCTAACTCATGATTTAAATTTAAAGGATGAACGTCAATTTGTACAACTTTTATCACAGACCTGGTTGTAACACGAGTATAGTAAACTTGAGGCTATTTTTTGCTCTTTGTTCATTACTCATTTGGACATCTCCATATAAGGAAATATTCAATGCCCTATGAACAGTAACGAGTAAAAAATTAGCTTGAGTTTATCATGCTAATCACATACGAATATATGATGGATAATCATCACTTTACTACTTTACTCAACACCAAACCGTGTGTTGTTTAGCCTTTTTCTTAAGAATTTAAACAAATTGACGTCGGATACACGCATGATGGTGTAATGTTACCAAAAGCAAGTGATATGTATCTGTTTGAATGGCTTATAGATGAAAATTTCCACATTTAGTTGCTCCTATCTTTGCAATTAGATTCAACAAAAAAGGGCTAATTGGGACCACGTATTGTGCTACGAGAAAACAGTAAAGACTAAAGACCCCACATGCCTCATTGCTCGTAGACTTCTAAGAGAGAGAAGAAAGGAATGGACCTTTTACGTTTACAAATTAAACGTTTTGCTGTGGAGGCATGTGTGAGATACGAGTCATGGTCGGTGGTCATCTTCAAGCTTGGAAATTTTGTGAGATTTTGTTGTCACGTGATTATTTAATACTACTAGATAATGCTACTGCTTACCTTAATGCCCCCCTCAATTCTTATATGCAGCTAGCTTAATTATTACTCCCTCCGTCCCAAAATAAGTGCTACATTTTGACCAAAAAATTCTCAACTTTGGGACGGAGGGAGTACAATATTACTATGATGTGATCAGCCTTTGACTATGGTCCTGTCATGATCTCATCTTTCTATCTTCTGTCTTCTCTTTTCCCAAATTTCGCTGGTCTATAATACTATTTTTTGATTCGGTTGTTGGTTTACTAATAAGACAAGGAGTGTAATTTAGTAATTTCTCATCTTACATATATATATTTTTATGCTAAATTAGTACTTCCTCCGCTTTTTATTACTTGCATTATTTTACATTTTTGAAAGTTGTAAATTACTTGTATCATTTTCTTTTTGGAAAATAGACCCTCTCTACCTCTCTCCAATCACATGGGTCCCCTTTTTTCATTCTCTCTATCTCTCTCCTCTCCTTAACTCTTGTACATATGCTCAATGAGACAAGTATAGAAAAACGGAGGAAGTATAAGAAGAGAACACAAGTAGTAGAGCTAGGGTTGAGTTGGATTAATTTCAACTTCTATTGGTATAAACAAGTTTATATAAACGGGCTAAGATTTTTAGTCTAATCTGTCTAAGTAGTTTATGAATTGAGTTTTTAACCCAAATAATAAGGAAACTGTCATTTTCTATTCTTTTTCACAGATAAGTGTATAATATGGCAAAATTAGGGTTAATATGAAAATCTCAGATGATAGTTAAAAGCATGTTCTAAGTATAACTAATAAGATTATATTTACCAAGTAGTACTTGGTCTAGTGGAAAGGATTGTATCCTTACAACCTCAAGGTTGGGGGTTCAATCCCCACTAGGGCACTTTGAGGGTAGTGATTTCTCTTACCCTTCCCCCTACTCTCAAGTGTCTGGCCCAATAGGATCCGAGCGGGGTCCGGGCCACTTGTCCTTACCCAAAAAAAAAAGTATAACTAATAAGAGGAGGAGTATTAGGGCTTAATGAAACTCTAATTACTACCTATCAAAATACGAGGCTAGCAAGGGGAATATTTGGGCCTCTCTGGGCTTTCACTCCTATTTTTACGTGGCCCTAGGCCTATGCATTTAGGCTTCTTCATTGGTATTATACTTCCTCCATTTCTTTTTAACTGCAACGATTGGACATTTTTTCTCTCTACTTTATGTCAAATCGTTGCAGTTAAAAAGAAACGGATGAAGTATATGGTTTTGCATTTAATGCACCGGGCCACTATAAAATAAATATCAACTTAAGTTTATTATTTAATTTATCATTTTCTGATTCATATTTTATTAACCTAAAATAATTAATCACCTTATTATTAGTTAGTATATAGCCTATGAAGTTTAGTTAATTCTAGCAATTTAATATGTTTTAACTAAATAAAACAAATTGTATTTGGTTTCAACCAAAAGATTACAATCGTTACGAAGAAATAATTAATAATGTTAACATGCATTGTTTGTTTATTTGTTACTTATTACTCCCTCCGTTTCTTTTTGTTTGTCCTACTTTTTAATCTTTCCTTATATGGAAAAATTAGATTACCCATTTACCCCCTACTTTATCACTTTTTGATCCCACATGTACCTGATAATCTTTTCTCACCTACTTTAATCACCAATTTATTATAAAATAAGCGGACTTTTAAATTGTTGTCCCCACCCACATGGCTATGACATCACTCTCCTTGGCATTTGAAGCTACAGTAAATGGGACAAACAAAAAGAAACGGAGGGAGTATTTCATACTTGATTTTAGGATACAATACCTAACAGAATGGAATTATTCAAGAAAGTGGACTATGCTTTTCCCATCGTCAAGAGTTGGCTTATGATATTATTCTTCATTTCTTTTAATTTGGTTTTGGATCGAACATTTCAAATCAACTTCAACATGAATGGAATTGAAAAGACTCGATTTGAATTGCATTAAATGTTGAATTCATTAGGGTTGAATAGCAAGTAATAAGAGCCTAAGACACATGTTATTATGACCGAAAGGGGAAGGTCAAGTTTAAGAAAACTAGAACGAATAGAAGACGTCCAATAGAAAAGAAAAGGGGCAATGCGCTCCTTCTAAATTTGTAGGTGAAGGGGCCATTTCTTAAACCAAGTGCTTTATTGCATTGGGACTAGCTACTAGAAGAGGAATTGTCTTATTTATTTCAAAGACAAGAAAAATAGGAACATGGCTTCTTCTTTTTGTAAAGACTTGTGTAGTAATTAAAAAGGTCTCATTACTTCAAGATCATGGTGTTAGAATTCTAGTATAGCTCTAGTATTTATTAAAATATGTATAAATTGATAAATAATAGGAGTCTCGGAGAAGTGAGAAGAGGAATTGAGGGTCTTCAGTGCTGCAAGATGGTGTCGTGCTAGTAACGGAGTTAGAATTTTTAATTCGGGGTGCATGACAAATAAAAGAAAATCATTATTAAACTTTACAACGCAAAACGAGACAAACTCCTAACCCTAATTAACCCTAAAATAACCTTTTTTTAACGGAATGTTCATGGTAGGGAAGATTTCAAACTACATATGTACCATTAAGAAGTCAAAAGATGGAAGTGTACCAGTAAGAGAAGCCAAATCTAGGAGTGTACCATTGAGAATTTCCCGAGTTTTAAATTTAGAGTAATTTGAAAAATCAACCTTTTAATAATTTTCAGGAATGTTGATTATTGAGAGTGCAAAATACTTAGGTTTAAGAATGTTATAAGTAGTTTTGTTATTTAATTAACGTGGTTCAGGAATGTTGACATAAATTAAGATATCCCAGTTACTTTGGTTACTTTGTATTTTCGGACTTTGATAATAAATTTAGGTTCTTTTTCTTGGATTCAATTGATTGTTTCACTATTGGGAACGCGATCTCATCATATGGTATCAGAGCTACGAGAGAAATTTTGGCGTGAAATTTTGTGGGCACACTGTAGACATCTACGAGAGACGTAGCCGCAACAACCTTCGACATCAGACGTAAATTCCTAGTAGTTTTGAGGAAATTCAAGGTAAACATTGAACAACTCGATCTCCCAGTTGAAAACATCTTTTTTGGTGATTTTTGAGACTAAACTGATCTATATCAAGTCTAGTTTTCTGTCCTAAAATTTCATAAATGTTGGAGTTTGTTTGATATTGGTTCGAGACAGATCTTGTAAGTGGGGTAAATTTGTGTTGAATCTGGCGCGACTGAGGTAGGAAAAAACTGTGAATTATTGGTTTGGAATTTTGAAGATGCAATTTGGTTGAGTGTTCTAAATACCTATGTTCACATGCTCAAAAAGCTTCACTTGATTTAAAGTTGGTTTTCTTGAGTTTTCATTCTTTTTCTTTCATCAAATTTCTAGACAATTTAGAAGCAGATTCATGGTTGGTTGTTCGTGATTTCATTGTTGTGTTCTTGAGCTTATTTTCGATTTATTGGAATAAGTGGCATAATATAAGTGTTCAAGATTTAGTTTCTTGTGGAGTCTTGGAGTGTTTTTGATTAAATATTTATTTTTCTTGCCTTGTAAAATCGACTTTTGGATGTTTTGGAGGGTAAAAGTTGAGTTTTTTTTCTTAATCTTGAAATTGTTTCATTGTGGAGATGGAGGAAATAAGAAAAGCTTTAGCTGAAATAGGTAAAGCTTTAGCCGAAATAGGAAAATTTAGATGACATAAGAAAGATGGCGTTTGGTATACGTCATAAACCACAAACCACTGATTTAAAATTAAGTGAAGTTGAACATACAAATACAAATGCTTTGAGGGCTTTGACTGAAACTATGCCTAAGAAGCCAAACCCTAATTATGAGAGTATGTTGGGTCTGATTATGAGGAACCTTATAGTAAACCTGTAGTAAAAGCGATTTTTCTTAATGATAAAGGGCAGAAAATGGATGATTTTATTTGTAACGGGGACCCTGAAGAATTACTTGAATGGATTAGACAGTTAGCTAGAAAAGGTCTGTGAAATAAGGGAATTGGATGATATGAAAATGTTTAAAATTGTTGTTGTCAGACTGACTAGATATGCGGGAATATGGTATGATAATATTGAGGCAAAAAGGGTAAAAGAAGGAAAGGAAAAACTTAAGAGTTGGCTTAAGTTAAAGAAGAAATTCTCAGGGAAGTTTTTGCCTGCTGATTAGGATCAAAGAAATGATCTGAAGATGAATTATATGTCGCAAGATTCCATGTCTGTGAATGAGTATATGCATGAGTTTGAAATATTATGTCTAAAATCAAAGTTATTGATCAAGATGGCAATATGAAAGGAAAAAGGAAAATCAACCCAAAGGTAGTCAACAGATTAAATTAGTGGCGCCTAGGGTTACTTGGCGTGCAAGATAATAAGACTCCTAGGGTTTATGTGTGGCGCCTAAGATAGTACTTGGAAAAGATAAGATTGCTTGGAAAGATAAGATAAGGTGGTTGCTGAAAGATAAGAATTGCAACAAACCTTCATAATTCTAAGGGAGTTTGTTAGAATCTAACTAGAAGAGGATAAGGGAAGATATTAGGCGCCTATCTTAAGGTTTTCCTAATTGTTTTCGGTTTTGTGAGGGTGGTGAATGTACTATAAATATGTCATATGATCAATAAAGTTTAGGATGCATTATTCCGAAAGGCAATTGTTTTCTTAAGTTATAAATTTAGAGTGAGTTTAAAAATAAACCTTTTAATAATTTTCAGGAATGTTGATTATAGAGAGTGCAAAATACATAGGTTCAAGAATGTTCGAAGTAGTTTTGTTATTTAATTTATGTGGTTTAGGAATGCTGACATAAATTAAAATAAGAAAATTTGCTTCTAATAATGGAACCTTTTGGCGATTCGCAGATAATAATGCAACCTTTCGATTATTCTGGAATAATTCAAAGGAAGAAAACCCAACATCTCTTACTTTCGAGTCTTTGGATGTAAGTAATTTGTACACAACAATGGTAAAGATAACTTAGAAAAATTTGATGCTAGAAGTGATGAAGTTGTTTTCATAGGATATGCTTTAAATAGTAAAGCATATAGATTATATAACAAAAGAACAATGTGTGTTGAGGCAAGTGTCCATATAATATTTAATGAAACTAACTCATTGCAGAAACCATGTTATAATAATGATTTTGAAATTGGATTGACTCGTTCTGAAGAGTCAATCAACCTAGATGAGGAACTAACACCTACAGGTGCTGATAAGAAGCATAATCCTGAAAACGAGATGATTGTTCCTGATCCTGATTCTCAGGGGGAACAGGCAGATGAAGGAACTCCTGAATACATCCAGAGAATGAATCAACTGAAGAACCTCAAGTTGAAGGAACGGGAACAAGAAGACGAGATCCCAGCTCAAAAGCTTCTGTGAATGACAGAACCTCGAGATCATAATGAAGCCTTGATAGAGTCTGACTGGATTAATGTCATGCAAGAGGAACATAATGAGTTCCAGAGGAACAAAGTCTGGCATCTTGAGACCAAGTCTAAGAGCCACAAGGTAATTGGGCGGAAATGGGTCTTTAGGAACAAGCTAGATGTACATGGAACAATCATAAGGAACAAAGCCAGACTTGTAGCAAAAGGGTATAATCCACAATAAGGTATTAATGAAACCTTTGCTCCTGCTTCTAGAATAGAAGCTATAAGAATTTTGATTTCATTTGCTGCATTTTTGGGTTTTAGGTTGTACCAAATGGACGTCAAATGTGCTTTCTTAAATGGATATCTAATGGAAGATGTCTATGTGGACCAACCTCCTGGATTTGAAAATCCTGATCTTCCAAACCAAGTCTATAAGCTAGATAAAGCTCTTTATGGGCTGAAACAAGCTCCTAGATCTTGATATGAAATACTTTCAAAATTTTCTTTCACATGATTTCAAAAGAGGCAAAGTTGATAGGATCATGTTCCTTCGACCATGTTCCTTCGACCTAAAGGAACATACATACTAGTAGTACAGATTTATGTTGATGATATAATTTTTGGTGCTACTAATGATTCTCTATGCAAGGAATTTGCTGATTTAATGAGTAGTGAGTTTGAAATGAGCATGATGGGAGAGTTGAACTTCTTTCTTAGATTGAAAATCAAGCAAACTGGTAGAGGAACAATAATTTATCAACAAAAATATGTTAAGGAACTACTGAAAAAATATGGACTAAAACAAGCAAAGACCAACCATACTCCCATAGCAACATGAACAAGGTTAGATGAGGATCCAATTGGTAAAAATGTAGATCAGAAACTATACAGAGAATCTCACTTGACGGCAGTCAAGAGAATTCTTAGGTATTTGAAAGGAATTGATGACCTTTGTTTGTTTTATCCTTGAAGTGACATCTTTGATCTAGTTAGCTGCTTTGATGCTGACTATGTTAGGGACTTGGTAAACCACTAGAGCACCTCTGAAATTGCGCAGATCCTAGGAACAAGCTTATTCTCTTTGCACTCAAAGAAATAGAACATTGTTGCTCTCTCCACAGTAGAGGGATCAAGCAACTGATACGTGATTTTGGTATTAAATACAAATATGTTCCTATTCTCTTTGATGATATAAGTGCTATATGGATTTCCAAGTACCCATGCACCATTCTAGGGTTAAGCATATTTATATTAAGCTTTATTTCTTAAGGACTATGTTGAAAATGGTTTATTTAAAGTTGTATTGTGTCATACTTGAAATCAAATTGCTATTATCTTGACCAATCCTCTCTTTAGAGAAAGATTTGAAAAGATTCGCTTAGAACTAGGGATGATCAGAATAATATGAAAGTGCCTGTATATATTGTGCCCTGCAACCTTCATGAATTTTTATTCATACACCTTTAGTTAAGGATAAGGACTCACATTAGTCTCTATAATATTCTCCTTATTGTCCTCACTAGTACATTGTGTAAATAATAATGGAGCATATGTATCTTAGTTTGAACTTTGAAGTGTATCATTTACATGAGTTCAAATATTTTCATTCTCTCTCTTTTATTTTTTTCTTTCATTTTCTTTTCTTCTTTCATTTTCATTCATTTTTCTTTTCTTTATTTTTCCGAATTCTTCTTCTTCCATTCTCACTTTATTCATTGCAATGGTTCAACTAAAGATTAAGTTCAAAGCCTTAATTCGAAAATTTAATATCTTAAGAGAAAGGGAAAAACCATAAAATTACCTGCTTCATAAAACCTCCCAAATATCCCATCATCAAACCCTCACTTTACAGCAATTTACTACTTTTTCCAAAACCATCAACACCAAAGAAAAACATCAATCATGTTCTCCAATCTCCCAAATCCTTCACCAATGACACCCTAAACGGAAAGAAAATATACAATACGTGCATGAGGAAAAGATGAATGTCTTTTGTTCTAAGTTTGAAAATGATGATGGTTGGTATCTACAAAGAGTATGTGAAGGGAAAGAACAAATATACATGGAGCAAATAATGAAGAAATTATGAATTTCTTTGTGGACACACCCTCTAACCTCTAAATGGACAAAAAGACCTTAGCCCCTTTCATAAATTTCTGATTCGGCAATTCCTTCTTCCCCGTACCTCCAAAGGAAACCAAGCTAATTTATTATATCTCTCTCTCATATATTGTCTTACAAATAATATCATATATATATATATTTACCTGCCTTGATTATTACCCACCTAACCCACTACATTTCTCACAAAAATTGCATAGCCTATGGAAATTTGATTTCCTTTCTTCTCAAAATGCAAAGTCAAACTCCCCTCTAAACCCTCCTTTAAACTTGAACCAGAAAATTATTTACCAATGACATCCTCTAAAGATTGAGTTTGAGAGTGAGATATGTAAAATGAGAGTATGAGGTGGAAAATACTAGGGTCAAGGTAGAGAAAGTTGAATCGGCAGTGAAGAGCCAGAGATATGAGGAATAGAGTACTAGGGTCATACAGACATCAGGTTGAGTCAGAGATTGGCAGAACCTAAGTTCCCAAGGAACCTAGGAAGAGTGACATTTGCGAGAAGATTTATTGTTACATCTTTTACTATCCGCAAACACTCCTGATCCCAGTCCCTTCCCTCTATCTAAGGTTATTAATGATTTGAATTTTTGGACTTGTACTTAATTAACCGTTGAGCAATTGCACTATTTTCTTTTCATATCTTTTCTTTCTTATGTCCTCCTTAGGCACAGGATCGCTTGAACGAACTTCATTTTTTCTATTTCTTCATCCATATCCTGCATCTCTTTTGACTATTTGAAATTTGTTCCTGATTTCTTCTTGCTTTGATATGTTTGTTTGTGTTTTAAATACTCTTGGAATGTTTGGATGGTTAATATTATGAGATAACAATGTTAGATCTACCGACTTGACTTTAGATTGTTGACTCTACTAGTGTTGCAGGTTCACTACTTAGTTTTGATGATGACAAAATGGGTAAGAGTTATTGGCATGATTAGAAAATTCTGAAATTACTTAGTTCCTACTACTTATCTTGATTATCTTCTTCTCTTCCCTATATTCATAGAATTAAAGTTATAGATATTCTTTTATTTTGTTATTCTTTCATTCTTTTATTAATTTTACTATCTTTTGTCAATTATTTGCCATCATCAAAAGGGGAAATATTATTGTATTCACTGTTTTAATGATGACAAATAATGTTTTTGGACTTTATAATAAAATTTATATAATAATTAGTTTAAGTTTAACTTGTGGAGAAATGGTTAAGAGTTTAACCTAATCAAGTTATTTCAATTAATTATTATATTCACTCAAATAAATAATGTATTAGAATCTTTTAGGTTTATTATTAGACTTAGTATTTTCTTAGTATTTAATTTCGTAAATAATCTTAGTTTTATATTTATTTTATGTGTTTTGAATTAATTAGTTTATTTATAACTTATGGAGAAATAGTTATGAGCTTAACCTAATTAAGTTATTTAAACTAGTTGTTTATGCACTCGATTATTATATATGTAATTTTTTCTTTGAATAATCCTAATGTTGTGAAATATTAATTTGAATAAAATTAATTTCCATGATATTTTTAGTGTTAGTTTGTTAGTTTTGTACAGGATTGAACTAGTCAATATAAGTATGCAACAAACAAGCAACAAACCGTGTGGTATAAAAGAGGAAACAAATTCAAACTACCTAGCCAGCTTGTTCCTGAAATCTAGGAAGTCAGTTCCTATAATCCAGGAAGTCAGTTAGTCAGTTCCTATAATTTAGGAAGTGAAGCAATAACTCATACTACAATTGTGGAGAAATTGCTAACTGAGCGTGTAACAACCTAGCAACAACATGCTGATTATAAGAGCGTGTAACAACCCATGCATACTCAGCAACAATCTAGTTCAGCTGCAGTCCCTAAAAATCAGGAGGATCTGAACGACAGTTAGTTAGTTGCTGATATCTAGGAAGCCCAACAAACTTCCTAGTCTTCAGCTCAACAACTAGCTAATTGCTGATTTGTTGGAGATTGTGGTTGCTAGCGACGTGGACTTAGGAAGAGATAATCATGCACATGAAGACCAATTAATGGGCAGATAATGGGCTACATTCATGGACCCATAACTGATAGGATTTAGTCGTATCGCCTATTCAAAAATAAACCTACAGACCTCTAACTAGGTAGTCAGTGGAAGCAGGGTCGAATCCACAGGGAGACAGAGTTTCTAAATCAAAATTTAACCAATTCAGCTACTCCAGATGAAATCAGGAAGGAAATAATTAAACTAAGGAATAGACTACGGAAGACTGAATAAATCGAGGATTAAACTATGGAATAAAAGTCTAGGGTATTAGGTCGGTCCACCATGCTTATACCAATCAAATAGGGTCAACTACTATCAAAACCTAAGTCAAGAGTCGGGGGATTAGAGCCTATGTTGAGCTATGGTTAAGACTCAACGCTCATAGTTCAACATACGCCGTATGTTCACTAACGTAATCAGAACTACTGATGTGTCCTAGGCCTCTAGTCGTAAGACGGATCTGTGCAAACAACTATTAACCACAAGCAATCAATGAAATTGTACACTGACATTAATTACTCAATAAGAACAAACCACATCACAATCACCCTAATCAAGCCCTAGAAATTGATAGAAATCTAAATCACAATCATGGTATAAACATGGCTTTCCTATCTAACACCCTAGAAAGAGAACTACTCACTCATAATTGAATTGACAACAATAAGACTAATATGAAACCCTAAGAATTGCATCATGAACAATTGAATAATTAAACTAAGCAATCAAAGTAATTAAAGAGATAAAGAGTAGAGAAGAGTACCAATTAACGGAAAGCAGGAACTTTTATTGAAATCGAAATAGGTTTGATCACCTCTACATTAATCTAAAGTGTTTGAATTAAACTAAGAGCAATGTAGAATAAAACTAGTCTAAAACCTAATGAAAGATGAATAAAAGATGAATGAAAGATAATGAGGAAAAGGTATTTATAATACCCCTCAAGTTCACTAAAAACGGAAACAAAAAGTGAAAAAGCGCGATAAAAGCACCAGACCCGATCGGGCCCGAGCACAGTACCCGATCGGGTCCACATACAAATTCGCCCAACTTTACTTCTGGGCTCTGGCAGCAGCAGTGCAGGAATAAAGCGAGAAAACGGCCCACCCGATCGGGTCGGGCGGTAGTCACCCGATCGGGCCAGGCGACGAAATGTGTCAGCAAGTTCCTCTCGAAAGCAGCAGCAGAATGAGACCAAGCAGCACTCCACCCGATCGGGTCGGGCGGTGGTCACCCGATCGGGTCTGGGGACATGCTTCCTCGCCCGATGCGATCGGGCAATCCTCGCCCGATCGGGTCCGCAACTTTTATACCCGATCATAAATACTTCGCCCGATCGGGCTATTTCTGCCTGATCAATACGCGGAAAACTCCTTTTGACTCCTTTGCTCTCTAATCTTCACGTTTAGGGGTCTTGGGACCTCCTAAACTATCCATAAAGCTCGTGAGCCACCCTACGTGCCTCATAACATCTCGTAAAGCCGTGGTTGCTTCCAAATGGCTCGGGAATAAGGAGAAAACTCCATAAAACCTGCAATTCAATACTAAAACACGAAACCACAACTGCATACGAAAGTTAGCACAAAATAGCTCCCAAGAGCTCCAATGACGCACAAATTAGCTTGTAAATAAGGGAGAAAACTCTATATAAATACGTGATATCAAACTCCCCCAAGCTAACCCTTTGCTTGTCCTCAAGCAAACAGCACATGAACATGGAATAGATTACCTCACCCCAAAGATAGAAACAAATCAAAGCTCAAAACATTTTCAAGACTAAGAATCGTTCAAGCAGGCATAATTCAAGTTTGGCTAATCAAATCCATCCAACCACCAATCATTCAAGCAATTTATCAAATTCAAGCATCCACAAAGCATACAAGTCCTGAAAAGGCACTCACAAGGGTGTCACTCCTCTCAATTTTGTGGCAGGCAAAGAAAGTGCCGAACACTCACCAACCCGACCATAAGTACCCTTCCCACTCACACTCTCATGTGTTTAAGAAGGTTCAATGACGCTCATCCTAGTCAAGTCGACTCAATTAGCAGAAATACTCTTTAACTTTGACAAACTGACTCGAAATCAATCAAATGAACAATGCAGACATAAGCTCAAGAGGACTTTATAGGGTTTTAATGGGGCTTAGGCGAGAGGTAGGGGATACTTTTGGGTAATGTGGTGGAAAAACCAAGAAAGGGGGAGCATAAATCATTCAAACAAGGCCTAAGATGGCCTACACAACTCCCAACAATCACCATAAAACCATGTAAAGTAACCCAACTCTCATAAATCAATGAAAAGCTCATAACAAACCCAATTTTCTAGCAATGGAGCGAATATTCTTTTATGAACGTACGTGAATGAAAGAACTAGAATTCTTTTGAATTTTCATTTCATTTTTCTTTCATTTTTCTGATTTTCATTCACGCAACTCTAAACTTGCTTTCTTTCTTTTCTCTTTCTCACTCTCAAACCACAGCAAATACACTTTTAAATTCCTCAAAAACCAAACTAAACCAACAAACCAATCTCAAACTCAACCCATACAAAAGCTCCCCCAAGCTAGGCTTGGAATAATATCAAGTGAAGGCTTTTGGCTCATAATAGGGGTTTAAGTAACACGAAACAAGTCATTAGGCTCAGCGGGGCTAAGGAGGATAAAAGTATATCAAAAACTCACTCTGAAGCTCAAGAATAAGACAAAAGAACGCCTCTATCACAGCACATGCTACAAGTCATCTAAAATCAGACAAGTACGAAGTCAAAGTCAAGATCAATCCACTAAAGAGGAACTAACACACAAGAATAGACTGGATAATAATATGAATCCAATAGGCTACAAAGAGGCCTCACAGTCTAACCAATTCAGGTATGCAGCACAAAGTGGTCTAATATAATCCAGAAATGCTCGAAATCATAGCAATCAAACATCAAATCATAGCCTCAAGATCACAAATGCCCAGCTATCCAGAAAACAAAGTCAAATCAATTTCAAATAGAGCACAACAAGGGGCACAGGGAGGCAACTAAACCAGTCATGGGAACCATATTTTTTTCATTTTTTCAGTATTTTCCGAAAGCAGTAAAACTATTCTAGAAAGCAGTAAAAGAGATAGGGAATACAAACACAACTCCTCCCCCAAGCTAAACTTGGCAGTGTCCTCAATGCCAAAAGGTGATAAGGACTATGCTAAGAGGAAAAACAATGTTAGTACCCTCACTCTCGCTCACAAAAAGGAAGAAAAATAAAAAGAAAAGAAAAAAGGAAAGAAAAGAAAATACGAGTTGCCTCTCGCACAGCGCTGGTTTATAAAGGTCCCGCACGACCATAATCCTCCCTCTCTCAAATAGGAGGGGCTTGGCAGTGAGTGCCACCCTCATCAAACATCTTTCTCCTCCAAATGTTCTTGACAATGCCTCCAGACGGTGAGGCAACCTTAGGTGGAATTTGAACCTTCTCCACCCCTACTTCATCTAAAACCTTATCCCTGCAAAAAGATTGTTCAAGCATAGGAGCCTTAACAGCATTGGTTAGTTTAAAAATCACTTTATCATCACCAACACTCAGAGTTAAAGACCCAGACTTGACATCAATGACAGCACCAGCAGTACACAAAAACGGCCTACCCAAGATAATAGGAATCTGGGCATCCTCATCCATATCTAACACCACAAAATCAACAGGAATATAGAATTTCCCTACCCTAACAGGAACATCCTCTAAAACACCTAGAGGGTATTTTATAGAACGATCCGCCATCTGTAAAGTGATTTGTGTGCATTTAAGGGCTCCCATGTTCAGTTTCTTATAAACAGACAATGGCATAACAGAAACAGAAGCACCTAAATCACACAAAGCCTTATCAATAAAAATAGGTCCAAGATGGCAGGGTATAGAAAAACTACCAGGATCTTTTAACTTTGGTGGGGTTTTATTTTGAATAAAAGCACTACACTCTTCAGTAAGAGCGACACGTTCTACCCCACCAAAGTCTCTTTTCTTAGTAATCATGTCTTTCAGAAATTTGGCATAAACAGGCACTTGGGTAATTAAGTCTGTGAATGGAATCGTTACCTCAAGGTTCTTGACCATAGTAAAGAACTTACCAAACTGCTGATCGACCTTGGACTGTTGCATCCTGTGAGGAAAAGGTAGCCTTGGTGTAAAAGGCGTTTCAGAAACCTTCTCCTTTTTCTTCCCTGTCTGTTCAGCTTCTGCAGACAAATCGACTTCAGACGTCGAATTCTTTCTTTTTCCTTCCTCTACCACCCTCTTCTTCCCTGCAGTCGGGGTAACCTCATCAATGGGCACTGGAGGGGCATCATATGCAATGCCACTACGAAGAGTGATGACATTCACATGTTCTCTCTGAACTGGTTGCCCTGGCAATTGTCCCTGCTGCCTCTGTGCATTAGATTCTGCCAACTGAGCAACTTGAGCCTCGAGAAGTTGGATGTGCTTCTCTTGAGCCCTCCTTGTTTCCTCATTTGCCTTTTGCATAGACAATATCAGTTTCATCAGTTCAGAATTGCTAGGCTCTTGTGGGTTGTTTTGTGGAGGTGGGGTGTGGAAATTTTGTGGAGTTTGGAAGTTATTGGGATGATGGAAGTTTTGTGGTGGTGGTCTTTGGAAATTTTGTGGGGTTTGATGGTATGAAGGTTTAGGGTAGTTTTGTGGAGGTGGAGGTTGATGGTTTTGTGGGTTTTGGTAGTTATGTGAAGGGGGAGGGTTTGTGGTCTTTGTTGGAAGGCATTGGCCTGCTCCATCTGAAATTGACTGAACTGACAGTCATGACCAAAGTGACCCTGAACACCACATACCTCGCAGTAAGATGAGGTAATGGGTGCTACTGCAGACATAGCATTGATGCTCATGGGTGGAGGTGTCGGACTAGAAGACTTCATTAGCTGCTGAGTTAGTTGCGCCATCTGAGATGTAAGCAATGAAATAGCGTCAACTTCAAGTACCTTCTTAGTCAAACTCCTAGATGATGTATGGTCATTGTCTGCAAGATTTGATATGAATTCATAACCCTCATCAACTGCCTTGTCTAAAAACACTCCTCCTGCAGACGAATCAACAATACACTTCGTCTGAGGCTGCAGACCATTGTAGAATGTCTGCGTCAAGAACCATTTGTCCATATTATGGTGTGGACACTCTCTCTGTAAATCTCTAAACCTAGCCCACGCTTCCCTTAATGTTTCATCAGGCTCTTGGAAAAACGTGGCTAGTTTATTTCTGATTTCTGCTGTTTTAGTAGGTGGGTAATACTCTCTCAGAAATGCAGCAGAAATCTCACTCCACTCGGTTTCTTTCACATCATTCAACCATTTTTGGGCTCTATCTCTCAGTGAAAACTCGAACAACATGACTTTGAGTTGATCTGGAGTGACGCCGGCATGTTTAACGGTTCGACAAAGTTGTTGAAACCGTTGTAGATGATTTGCCGGATCTTCAGTAGGATGCCCACCAAACTGATTTTGCTGGACCATGCTGATGAGTCCAGGCTTGATTTCGAAATTTGCTGCGGCAATGGTGGGCATAGTAGGTCCAGTGGAGAGACCATCCGGGTTGGGCACCCCATATGACTTCAGTGATTTTGACATAACTGAATTCAAGGTGTCTGTTCCAGAGGTGTTCAGCTGAACAGACTGCTTTTCTTTCTGCTTTATCTTTCGGATCCGCCTGATTGTCCTAGTAAGATCGGGGTCCGCTGGAATTGGGGAACCGTTTCTTTGGGACCTGGGCATACAAAAGAAACAAAAAGCAGCAGTAAAACGTACCTCGATTGAAACAGTGAAGTTCCAATGAGGTACAGAGAAGTAGACCAAATAATTAAATAAAAACTTAGAGAACTAGCCGTCTCCCCGGCAACGGCGCCAAAATTTGATAGGATTTAGTCGTATCGCCTATTCAAAAATAAACCTACAGACCTCTAACTAGGTAGTCAGTGGAAGCAGGGTCGAATCCACAGGGAGACAGAGTTTCTAAATCAAAATTTAACCAATTCAGCTACTCCAGATGAAATCAGGAAGGAAATAATTAAACTAAGGAATAGACTACGGAAGACTGAATAAATCGAGGATTAAACTATGGAATAAAAGTCTAGGGTATTAGGTCGGTCCACCATGCTTATACCAATCAAATAGGGTCAACTACTATCAAAACCTAAGTCAAGAGTCGGGGGATTAGAGCCTATGTTGAGCTATGGTTAAGACTCAACGCTCATAGTTCAACATACGCCGTATGTTCACTAACGTAATCAGAACTACTGATGTGTCCTAGGCCTCTAGTCGTAAGACGGATCTGTGCAAACAACTATTAACCACAAGCAATCAATGAAATTGTACACTGACATTAATTACTCAATAAGAACAAACCACATCACAATCACCCTAATCAAGCCCTAGAAATTGATAGAAATCTAAATCACAATCATGGTATAAACATGGCTTTCCTATCTAACACCCTAGAAAGAGAACTACTCACTCATAATTGAATTGACAACAATAAGACTAATATGAAACCCTAAGAATTGCATCATGAACAATTGAATAATTAAACTAAGCAATCAAAGTAATTAAAGAGATAAAGAGTAGAGAAGAGTACCAATTAACGGAAAGCAGGAACTTTTATTGAAATCGAAATAGGTTTGATCACCTCTACATTAATCTAAAGTGTTTGAATTAAACTAAGAGCAATGTAGAATAAAACTAGTCTAAAACCTAATGAAAGATGAATAAAAGATGAATGAAAGATAATGAGGAAAAGGTATTTATAATACCCCTCAAGTTCACTAAAAACGGAAACAAAAAGTGAAAAAGCGCGATAAAAGCACCAGACCCGATCGGGCCCGAGCACAGTACCCGATCGGGTCCACATACAAATTCGCCCAACTTTACTTCTGGGCTCTGGCAGCAGCAGTGCAGGAATAAAGCGAGAAAACGGCCCACCCGATCGGGTCGGGCGGTAGTCACCCGATCGGGCCAGGCGACGAAATGTGTCAGCAAGTTCCTCTCGAAAGCAGCAGCAGAATGAGACCAAGCAGCACTCCACCCGATCGGGTCGGGCGGTGGTCACCCGATCGGGTCTGGGGACATGCTTCCTCGCCCGATGCGATCGGGCAATCCTCGCCCGATCGGGTCCGCAACTTTTATACCCGATCATAAATACTTCGCCCGATCGGGCTATTTCTGCCCGATCAATACGCGAAAAACTCCTTTTGACTCCTTTGCTCTCTAATCTTCACGTTTAGGGGTCTTGGGACCTCCTAAACTATCCATAAAGCTCGTGAGCCACCCTACGTGCCTCATAACATCTCGTAAAGCCGTGGTTGCTTCCAAATGGCTCGGGAATAAGGAGAAAACTCCATAAAACCTGCAATTCAATACTAAAACACGAAACCACAACTGCATACGAAAGTTAGCACAAAATAGCTCCCAAGAGCTCCAATGACGCACAAATTAGCTTGTAAATAAGGGAGAAAACTCTATATAAATACGTGATATCAATAACCGCCTAGTGGAGCAAAATTAGGACTGCTGTTATCTCTTATAAATAGTACAAGAAAATCAGAATGAAAACTAAGACTTTCCAGACTTTCAAGTTCAAATCTTTAGAAAGTTTTCATTCTATTTATTTCTCTTCATAGAAAAAATATTGTATTCGTTTTTTGAGTGTTGGGTGAGAGAAATTACAAGAGAGAAACTTGTGTAATCATGAGAGAAAGAGAAACAGAAAACTTCTAGTGAAGTCAAGTGAGAATACTTCGAGTGAAGTCGAGTGAGAACATCACGTGTTCAGGGGAAACAGGGTGACTCGGAACAGGGTCAAGTTCCCAGAGGAACATAGTGAGAAGAGATTTATAGTAGGTTTCCTAGAGAAGTTTGGAAGAATACCTCGTTAAATATATCTCTCTGTGTTCCTACTCTTTGTTCCTACTCTCTTTATCTTATTCTTTTTTATTTTTACATTCCGCAAAAAGTGTCTAAAATCCCCACAACTACAATTTGCCCCCCTCTTATAGTTGTTCTAGTGTTCATACTAGACTAACAATTAGTATCAGAGCCTGGTCCTTCAGAATCAGTTAACAATGAGGAGGCAGTTCCTGCCAGACATGAACACTATGGGAGAAAAGACAGACGAAGGCTACATTCAGTTCTTCCCTCAACGTTGTTGATGTGATGTTGTGATGATGTGATGTTGTAATGTTATGATGTTGTATTGTGAAGCATTGATTTATTACTTTGGAAAGGTATTTGGATTTGGGAAATGAGTCTCTTTTGATATCAATGATTAATTTGAGTATAATGGTATTTGAAGGAGCTTGGATTGAACTATGATGTTGTTAATGTTTCTGTCATTATGTGACTGAGATATGGATACTGTAATCGATGTTGATTATTATAATTAGCTTATTAACTCTTACTTAACCTGGGAGGACATCTAGTTACTCTCCACTGATTGTGGACCCCCCATTATTTATATTTTGCATGTGAATAAAGCTAATAATTTGGGTGGTTTTAATGGGCTAAAGTGTGAGATAGGCTTTGACACTTATGGTTTTATTTCATCTTTTATTATTATTTCCTACTTGCTATCATTTAAGGATTTCATCATTATGATGACTTGGGTTTGTAAGAAACTTATGACCTCACTTTAGATAATATTTGGAGAATGGTTTCATATTAATGAAATTAGACACCCATATTTGAGTTTAGCAAGTGACACTCTAATCAATAGTAGTTCCGCTACCGTTCATTATGTAATTATCTTATCATTTTATTTTTTTATTTTTTTATTTGATTTAGGTGTTACACTTTTAGTACAAACTCAATTGGTTGGAATTTCCAGCTATCTTGGTAAAAATTTGATATCTTTATTTCCTCCCCAGCAAATTCTTTTTTTTCCGCAAGGAATCGTGATGTCTTTCTATGGGATCGCGGGCCTCTTTATTAGCTCATATTTGGATCAGTCTTGTCATGAAAATCGTATTATAGTTCACTTTTCTAACCTTTCAATTTCCACTTACCAAAGAAACAAACTTTCACCCAGCTATAGTTCAAATTCAAATTTATATGATTTTAAAAAATTAATATATATATATATATAATACTCCCTTTGTTCCATATTAGTTGCAATAGTTTGACTTCTATACTATTCATATGCCTTACTTTGACCATGATTTTTAACTATCATATAAACCAAATGTTACTAAATAAGATGTTCTTAGATTTATCTCGATGTATATTTTATAAATATCAATTTTTCATAATTATTAACAATTGATAGTTAGACATATCAATGGTCAAAGTTGTGTATTGGCAAGTGTGCCAATCAAACTGTTGCAGCTAATATGGGACGGAGGTAGTATTATTATTAATTTTTGAATCAATTATAAGGATGATAATAAGGTATCTCTATATCAGGGATTGACCAAAGTCAGATACTAACATAAAAGAAAATTAAATTAAGGAAACATGAAACTAGAAAAAAAAACTAAACATAAAAACTAAAAACCTCAAAACATAGAAATAGAAAATTAAAATTACAAGCTTCTCCAGAAAGCTATGAGTATGTTATGCAGATGACTGAGGCGGTGGAAAGCAGTGTCCAACTAACTTGTCTGGGAAAGACGGCGGCTTCCATGAACAGTATTATATACTATTTTTTTTGGGAAGGCAATGTGGAGGACCTTACCAAATCTCACCTAACACAATTTCTTGATCAGGTATTTTTGGGTCCGACATTTAGGAGTAGGGGAATGGTAAGGGAATCCCAACCCCCAACTGCCCCTAGTAGGTCATAACCTTGAATTCATGAGACCAAATCCTTAACCACTAGGTCAAGCCTTACTTGATAGTGTTATATATAGTTAAGCATGATTATAATTATCATAAAAATTGATGTATATATTCAACAACTAGAATTTAAAAAAAATAAAAATAAACCAAGTACGAATTTTTTAAAAGAAGACCATTACTAAATACCATTCAAACAACATGCATGCTTGACTTTCTTCTTTAGAATTCAGCATCAGCCATTATTAACCTGAACCCAATTGATATGCTTGTATACTCATCCCTTAGCACGATATTATACTTGTCTTTAATCTCCATTCCTTTTTCCACAATCATAAACTAGATACATAAATCAAATTTAGCGAAACACTCACCCATCTCTTAAGGTCTAAAGTTTACTAACTCATTCGAAACCAATTCAGTTTACAAGAACCAAGAAGTTGAGATGCTAGTGTCACAAATCGTATTCAAAACACTATCTTGTAGGAGGTGTCCTACGCTCCAGTGCACTTGCTTCTAGAACAAGTGGGAGATTGTTGGAAATGTTCAATAATCAAGTGCATATTTTATTATTAGTTATAATATAATAAGATTTTATTAAGACGTTTATATCTAATTAATATTAAGGAAGTAATTATGCTTTGCTAGAAGCCAATATTTACTATTTGAACTTTTAGTCCTAACTTAATATTAATTGGGTCCTATTGGGTCACAAAATAAGTAACTATCTGAATCAATTAATCACGTGGACTAATGATATGATCATAAGCCCAAAAGGTTACAAGTTGGACTTGGATTAGAATTAACTAAACCTAATTGGATTAGGAATAGGGAAGATTATTCTATATAAGTAGAGTAAAGGGCACCTAAGTGATTTAACCACATACACTTCATTGTTATTGTTGTGCGCATACTTAGAAGATAAAGTTATCTTCTAATTCTTCACTTTACACACGTGAGAGATCAATATCAAAGAAACTAATTGTTCTTTAATTTCTTTGGGTAACACTAAGAAAAGTTCTTGGAGATTGTTGTAGCAAACAAAGATTGGGCAAAGAGTTACTTATGGATACCAATAGAGGAAGGACAGTTGTGCTTCTAACGTCTTACCGTAATTATTCGTCCAAAGGAATTCACGTGACAAAGGTATAATCTTTACTCGATAATTAAAGTGTTTCATACATATTAATATATGGGTCTTGGGGTTAGGTTTGATAAATAGTTTATCACGTTCTGCACTATTAAGAGTTAATAGATTAAAAACCTAACATTGGTATCAGTCGCTCCTTATATTAATTTGTTTTGGGCATGTTTAATTGTTGTTTTTATTGATGATTATATATGAATTAATTAAGTATGTAACATGATTATTAATTTGCATGTTAAAAGATGTGATCTTTATAATTAAACTTACATTTTTTTCTATGTAAAGTTATGAACTTTAGGGGAGGAATCATGTAAGTTAATATTTAAAGTTAAGAACTTTGGGGAGGAATTAATTAAAGTTACGGCAAAAGTTGTTAAATTTCATAAATTTAAATAGTTTAGATATATGAAGTTTGTTTTAATTGATAAAGTTATGAACTTTAATTGTTTTACATGTTTAATCTAGATTAGATCTAAAAGTTAACATGTAAATAATTTGATTGATTAAAACTTTGATTTTAATTTACAATTTGTGGGGTCTAATTTTAAGAAAAGTGAGATCTGAAAATTTTATTTATTTTCAGATTTTGATTCCTGATTTATTTGGATTTTGATCCAGATTTTTTTTTAATGAAAATATTGGTTAGATTGGATTTTAATTTTATCTTAGATTTGATCTTATCATTATAATGCTATCTCTTAACCATTAGATAATCTTCTAAAATATTAAAATCTGTTTAAAATTATCTTTTCATAAATTTAATTATTTTAGGAAACAAGTTTTAAATCTGATTTTATAAATTGATTGAATTAATAAAATCGTTTTGAAACAAAGAAAACTCTGGAACAAATGGATCAGATGGACCGCAGCTAGCCAGCTACACTGATTTGATGAGTCAAAATTAGGCCGCGTCATACTGATCTGTCCATAATGGGCCGCTTGCCATCTTGATGTGCATATGCAAACTGATGAGATCATCAACCTTTTGGGCTGATAAAGCGCATGGCCATCCTTCCTCTCGTTGGGCCAGTCTGGTTCCCAAAATTAGGCCGGACTGCCGGTATTTTAATTTTTTTATCCACTTTAACTCTAATAATGATTATGATTTAAGTGGGAGTATTATTTACTCAATTAAAATTTAAATAATATTTTATTGACTTTGAATCAGTAATTACATGCAGATTAATATTGAATAAGAAGTGGATTATTTTTCATGTTATACTTTAATTAATGAGATTATGAAATTATAGTTTACATCATGTTTTAATTTTAATTATGAATTATTATTATGTATGAATATTACATTTGCTTTGGAAGATAAATATGTGAATAATATTCATGATATTATTATTCCGTGAATGATTGAATGTTGGTGACTGGTATGGCCCAAATTAGGATAGAAAATACGGTTTGCATGCCATTAAGTATTTTTGTAATTTAAATACGATCTGCACATCGTGATGTATTGAATGTAATAATTAAAGTAGTTTATTTAATATTCTCTATCATTTAAAGTGCAACTATCCTATGAAGTCCATGGAGTATTGAAGAACCAAAGGAGGATGAAGATCCAAGTTTTTTCAAGAAATGGAGTCCTGAAGATTAGATCTTTAGGAGTAGGGGCCATACTAGGATCACATTTATTTTCCGCTTTATTAATTTAATGCTTTTATTGTTGTATGTGGTATAGAAGCATGCTTTGGTTATTATGTGTTTATTCTTTTATTTAGACTTCACTTATAACTTGAATGAACATTAATAACCTATGTCCCTTCAAACTAATATTGAGTCATTTGATGCATTTCCATTAGTAACAACTATGAGCCCTTGGATTGTTAAATAATAGGTTTTGCCAACGCAAGGTGTCATTAACCATCATGGTACATAGTGTGTGAAAACGGTTTGACTTAACAAACTAGGCTATAACAAAGATAGCACTTTGATGCATAGAGGTAAGAGTTGATATGAGATAGCATTTACCGACCAAGAATTATTATGAATAACTAGTAAACGTTACTTACCTAGATCATTTAATTCTAAGGTGTCAAGTTAAAGCTTGCTTAGGACTATTTGTAATAGGATCTTGGAATCACTAAATTCTAAAGGGACTTTATAATGAATTTAGTGGAATAATTTATTGTTTTAAAATTAGTTTAATGGTGAATTGATCTTAATAATCATAAGACTAAGTACTTTACAACCTTTTATTTGTAGATATGGCAAATCACTCAAACATTCTGCGATTTGTCCTTGAGAAGCAAAAACTGAATGAAACTAACTTTCAAGATTGATATTGAACCTTAAGAATTGCTCTTAGGGCCGAAAATAGGGAATATGTCCTTGACCAACCTATCCCCACTATCACTGAAGAGTCGACCCAAGAAGACAAAAATGCCTACTTGGTTCACTTCAACCATGCTAAAGAGATCACCTGCCTGATGTTGACCATCATGTCTCCTAGCTTACAGAAGCAATTTGAGATGATGGATGCATACAACATTATCTAACAACTAAAAGCTTTGTTTGTATCACAAGCTAGAACTGAGAGGTATGAGACCTCAAAGGCGTTGTTGGACTCCAAGCTTGGGGATGGAAACCCTATAGGTCCTCATGTCCTCAAGATGATTAGTCTTTCTAAGAACTTACAGTGACTAGATGTTCCTCAATGCAATGAGATGACAAATGACATTATCCTTCATTCCCTTCATGAAGGGTATATATGATGGCTTCGTTCTGAACTATCATATGAATGGTATGGATCAAACTCTTTATGAGCTGCATGGGATGCTTAAGACTGCCGAGCCAACTCTTAAGAGTGAGCGTAAGAAGGAAGTTCTGATGGTTCACAAGGGGAAAGGTAAGTTCAAAAAGGAAGGAAAGGGCAAGAAGATCCAGGTAAAGGGAAAGGGCAAAGCTGTTGCCAAAAAGACTTCCAAGCCTGGAGCCACCCCTGACCAGAAGTGCTTCGACTGCAATGGTTCCGGTCACTGGAAACAGAACTGTAAGAAGTACTTGGAAGATAAGAAGAATGGAAATCTGAAACCATCTTTAGGTATCTTTGTGATTGAAATTAATCTTGCAATCTCTACGTCTTGGGTATTAGATGCCGGTTTTGGTTCTCACATATGTTCGAATATGCAGGGACTTAGAAAGACTATAGAACTCGAAAGAGGCAAGGTTGACCTACGAGTGGGAAATGGAGCCAAGATAGCTGCATTAGTCGTAGGGACTTATAGTTTGTCGTTGCCTTCAAGGCTTATTTGGGATTTAAATAATTGTTATTACGTTCTTGCAATAAGCAGAAATATTATTTCTGTCTCTCAGTTAGACTTTGAAGGTTCTAGTTTTATAATAAAGAATAATAGTTGTTCTCTTTATAAAAGTGATCTATGTTATGGTACTGCCCAATGCATGAATGATCTTTACGTACTAGATCTAGACAAACGCATTTATCACATAGAGGAGCCTAAAAGACTAAAGGGAAAATTAACAGGAATAATCCAAACTATTGCTCGTCTTCTGCTATTAATCCCACCTTTAATTATTCTCAAAATAATGTCAAATTTCACCCACTCTTCTCAAAACAATCCCACTTGACTTGCAACTTGTTAAACAGGTTGCAAGTTCCACGTGTCATCCTCACATTGGCCAAAAAAATTTAAAAAAATTTAAAAACCCTCCCACCCACTGCCACCCCCCTTCCCCCCCTCCCAGCCACAACCCCCTTCACAACCGCCACCCTCTTCCCCTGCACGCCAAACACCTTGAAAACCGCAACCCACAAGCCGAAACCACCCCACCACCTTCCCTTGCACGCCGACCAACCCGAAAACCACAACCCACGAACCAAAAACTACCCCCCCTTGTCCTGCACGTCGACCACCCGAAAATCACAACCCACGAGACGAAAACCACCCCACCCCACCCCCTTCCCCTGCACGTCGGCCACCCCTGCGACGCCGCCACTCCCTTCCCTTTCCCCTCGCAAACTCCCCTAAAACCGTTATATTGTGTTGCGTTTTGTAGGTGGTGATCGGTTTTCATTTATAGGCGATAGGGGTGGGTGGGGTGGTTTGGCCGGCATTTGTAGGTGAAAGGGGTGGGGTTGGGTGGTTTAGCCGGCGTTTGTAGGCGAATGGGTGGGGTTTGGTGGTGGGCTCGCTGGTGTTTACCGGTGAATGGTGGGAGGCAGTGAGGGTGGGGGTGGGGTAAGTTTTTTTTGTAATTTCTTAAAAAAAAAAATACAAAAATTTGATAATTTAAAAAAATTAATCAATGAACCAATCATAATGCGCCACATCGCATGGTTAACTTGTTTATTAGGTTACCATTTCACCTAGGACTAATAGGGGAAGATACCCTAAATACTTGAGATTATTTTGGGAATTACTAAAGGTGGGATTAATTTTGGAAGATGGCCAATAGTTCGGATTATTCCTGTTAATTTTCCCAAGACTAAAAACAAAAGATTCAAATCCAACCTATTTATGGCATAGTCGTTTGGGTCATATTAATCAGAAACGCATTCAAAAGCTTCATAAAGATGGACTTTTGGACTCATTTGATTTTGAACCATTTCACACTTATGAATCTTGTTTACTTGGCAAAATGACAAAATCACCATTAACTGGACATGGTGAGCGAGTTGCTGACTTACTAGGCTTAATACATACGGATGTTTGTGGCCCAATGAGTACAAAAGCTAGGGGAGGATTTAGCTACTTTATAACGTTTACTGATGATTTAAGTAGATATGGTTATGTATACTTAATGAAACATAAATCTGAGACATTTGAAAAGTTCAAAGAATTTCAGAATGAAGTAGAGAATCAACTTGGCAAGACTATAAAAGCACTGAGATCAGAACGAGGTGGCGAATATATGAGTCAGGAATTTGACACTCATCTAAAAAATGGTGGAATACTTTCCAACTTCACTCCCCCTGGGACACCTCAGTTGAATGGTGTTTCCGAAAGGAGGAATCGAACATTATTAGGTATGGTCCGTTCGATGATGGGTTTAGTCGATCTTCCAATTTCCTTTTGGGGTCATGCGATATTGATTGCTGCTCACACACTTAACCAAAGAAACCAGAGGCTATTACTTCTACAATCCTAACGAGAACAAAGTGTTTGTGGCTCGTGGAGGGGCCTTTTTGGAAAGAGAGTTTCTTTCCCAAAAGGCAAGTGGGAGAAATATTCATCTAGGAGAAATTCGAGATGAACAGCCACAAACGACTCTCTCAGAAAGAGTTTAGGAAACTACAACCGACGTTGTAAGTACTGATGTGATTGTGCCTCGTAGGACTAGTAGGAAAATCTCTCCACCAGAGATATTAAATTTACTCATTGATAAAAATTATGAGGTTCTACTATTAGATAGATAAGAACCTACTACCTACAAATCAACTATGGCGAGTCCCGACTCTAAACAATGGCAAGTAGCCATGAAGTCTGAAGGTGCTAGACTTATTCAGTGCAAATTGATTTATAAGATAAAGACAGACATGGATGGCAATATTAGTGTCTATAAAGCTAGACTAGTGGCAAAAGGATTTAAAAAAATTCATGGTGTGGACTATGATGAAACCTTTTCACCAGTAGCTATGCTCAAATCCATCAGAATAATCCTAGCAATAGCCTCATAGTTTGACTATGAGATTTGGTAAATGGACGTTAAAAACGCCTTCTTAAATGGTTATTTGGAGGAGGAAGTGTACATGACACAACCTGAAGGTTTTGTTGATCCTAATAGTCCTAGGAAGGAGTGCAAGCTTCTTGAATCCATTTATGGATTGAAGCAAGCATCTCGGAGTTGGAATATGCGATTTGATGAGTCAACCAAACAGTTTGGTTGACTCAGAAATCCAGAAGAGTCTTGTGTTTACAAGAAAGTAAGTGGGAGCAACATTGTATTCCTAACCTTACATGTGGATGACATATTGATCATAGGGAACAACCTTCCAATGATGGAGTCTGTAAAGGCTTGGCTAGGAAATTGCTTTTCTATGAAAGAGCTAGGCAAGGCACCGTATATCTTGGGCATCTGAATTTATAGAGATAGATCCAAAAGGATGATTGGATCTATCATGTATACTATGATTCGTACTAGGCCCGATGTTTCGTGTGCTTTAAGCATGACGAGTATGTAGATACCAAGCATGTCCAGGTGATGACCATTAGACAACAATCAAGACCATTCTTAGGTACCTTAACAGGACTAAAGATAGGTTCTTGGTTTATGGAGGTGAGACTCAGTTGAGTGTAAAGGGTTACACAGATGCTAACTTCCAAACAAATAAAGATGATTTCCGATCTCAATCTGGTTTCATCTTTACTCTGAATGGAGGGGCAGTTAGTTGGAAAAGTTCCAAGCAGAGCACTGTTGCTAGTTCTACTACTGAAGCTGAGTATATTGCTGCAACTGAAGCGGCAAAGGAAGCTGTTTGAATAAAGAATTTCATTTCTGAACTTGGTGTGGTTCCGAACGCTAATGGACCCATTGAGCTATATTGTGATAACAATGGTGCCATTGTGCAAGCAAAAGAACCAAGACCGCATCAAATATTCAAGCATGTGCCCAGAAAATTTCATCTTATCCGAGAAATTGTTGCTAGGGGAGATGTAAAGGTTTGCAAAGTTTACATGGATGACAACATAACTGATCCGTTGACTAAACCAATGTCGCAGGAGAAACATGAGAAACATTCTGCTGCGATTGGCATCAAACACGTTGAAGAATGGTTATGATGCTAGAGTATTGTATTAGACAATAAGTGTTGTGTTACATTTAATTATGCTCGTTAATGTAATACAAGTTTTATGATTATTCAATAAAGTTTTTTGCTTATTTATTTAATTTATGGTTTAGAATTAAATAAGTCCTAAATAATCCATTGCTCTATATAGGTTGTCAGGTTAAGGATCTGACAAATGAAACCCTATTTTGTGAACTGGTGCAACAAGATTAAAGAGTCCCTAATCAGGTTATTGAATCAGGACATCAATGACCTATAATGATTAGTATGTAGTTTGATTGATGATCATGTTTCATGGATAATTGGAATATTCGGATATTGAGTCAAATACATAGATAGAATATTAGAGAATATTCATTGGACTTAACCCGCCTTGAGAAGTTTTTTTTAAGAACACTCGAGTCAAAAAAATTTCTCAATCTTAACTCGTAAATGAATCCTCATACCTGAGTTTCTCACTAATTTCCTACACTGAGAATTAATGTTCTTTGACTTAGTCTAACGTCATGCCGTAACAAAGGACTATATTCGGCAATTTTATGAATTATATAGTGAATAGTGGAGGAACAAGATGGGATTGCCCTTCCTATTCATGGGTAGTAGTCTCTGGCCACTCGAAGTGTTTGAATTAAAAAATGCATGGCCGTGCTCAAAAGGATTAAGTAGTAATCATTTGTTTTGACAGTTCAGCTCATGATTTCGAGAAACATGTTCCGGCTTTATAAGGATGACAATTGTTCTTACCTTATGTCTGAATGAGACAATAAAAAGGCAAAGGAATTCGGATGCACACTTATGCTAGGACAAGTGGGATTTTGTAGGAGGTGTCGTATGCTCCAGTGCACTTGCTTCTAGAACAAGTGGGAGATTGTTGGAAATGTTCAATAATCAAGTGCATATATTATTATTAGTTATAATATAATAAGATTGTATTAAGACGTTTATATCTAATTAATATTAAGAAAGTAATTATGCTTTGCTAGAAGCCAATATTTACTATTTGGACTTTTAGTCCTAACTTAATATTAATTGGGTCCTATTGGGTCACACCATAAGTAACTATCTGAATCAATTAGTCACGTGAACTAATGATATGATCATAAGCCCAAAAGTTTACAAGTTACCTGCTTCATAAAACCTCCCAAATATCCCATCATCAAACCCCTCACTCCATCATTTCACTTTACAACAATTGACTACTTTTTCCAAAACCATCAACACCAAAGAAAAATATCCATCCTCTTCTCCAAGCTCCCAAATCCTTCACCAATGACACCCAAAACGAAAAGAAAATATACAATATGTGTATGAGGAAAAGATGAATGTCTTTTGTTCTAAGTTTGAAAATGATGATGGTTGGTATCTACAAAGAGTATGCGAAGGGAAAGAACAAATTGAATATACATGGAGCAAATAATGATGAAATTATGAATTTCTTTGTAGACACCCCTCTAACCTCTAAATGGACAAAAAGACCTTAGCCCCTTTCATAAATTTCTATTTCAATTAGTTCGGCAGTTCCTTGTTCCTCGTACCTCCAAAGGAAACTAGGCTATTTATTATATCTCTCTCACACATATTTTCTTACAAATAATATCCATATAAATATATTTACCTGCCTTGATTATTACCCACCTAACCAACTACATTGCTCACAAAAATTGCATAGCCTATGGAAATTTGATTTCCTTTCTTCTCAAAATGCAAAGTCAAACTCCCCTCCAAACCCTCCTTTGAACCAGAAAATTATCTTATCAAAGACCTCCTCTAAAGATTGAGTTTGAGAGTGAGATGTGTAAAATGAGAGTATGAGGTGGAAAAGATTAGGGTCAGGGTAGAGAAAGTTGAATCGACAGTGAAGAGACAGAGATATGAGGAACAGAGTACTAGGGTCATACAGACAGTCAGGTTGAGTCAGAGATTGGCAGAACCTAAGTTCCCAAGGAACCTAGGAAGAGTGACATTTGCGAGAAGATTTATTGTTACATCTTTTACTATCCGCAAACACCCCTGATCCCAGTCCCTTCCCTCTATCTAAGGTTATTAATGATTTGAATTTTTGGACTTGTACTTAATTAACCGTTCAGCAATTGCACTATTTTCTTTTCATCTCTTTTCTTTCTTGTGTCCTCCTTAGGCACAAGATCGCTTGAACAAACTTCATTTTTTCTATTTATTCATCCATATCCTGCTTCTCTTTTGACTATTTGAACTCTGTTCCTGATTGCTTCTTGCTTTGATATGTTTGTTCCTGTCTTAAATACTCTTGGAATGTTTGGATGGCTAATATTATGAGATAACAATGTTAGAGCTACTGACTTGACTTTAGATTGTTGACTCTACTAGTGTTGCAGGTTCACTACTTAGTTTTGATGATTACAAAATGGGGAAGAGTTATTGGCATGATTAGAAAATTCTGAAGTTACTTAGTTCCTACTACTTATCTTGATTATCTTCTTTTCTTCCCTATATTCATAGAATTAAAGTTATAGATATTCTTTTATTTTGTTATTCTTTCATTCTTTTATTAATTTTGCTATCTTTTGTCAATTATTTGCCATCATCAAAAAGGGGAAATTGTTGTATTCACTATTTTAACGATGACAAATAATGTTTTTAGACTTTATAATAAAATGTATATAATAATTAGTTTAAGTTTAACTTGTGGATAAATGGTTAAGAGTTCAACCTAATCAAGTTATTTCAATTAATTATTATATTCCCTCAAATAAATAATGTATTAGAATCTATTAAGTTTATTATTAGACTTAGTATTTTCTTAGTATTTAATTTCGTAAATAATCTTAGTTTTATATTTATTTTATGTATTTTGATTTAATTAGTTTATTTGTAACTTATGGAGAAATGATTATGAGCTTAGCCTAATTAAGTTATTTAAACTAGTTGTTTATGCACTCGATTATTATACATATAATTTTTGCTTTGAATAATCCTAATGGTGTGAAATATTAATTTGAATAAAATTAATCTCCATGATATTAGTAGGGTTAGTTTGTTAGTTTTGTACAGGATTTAACGAGTCAATATAGGTATGCAACAAACAAGCAACAAACCGTGTGGTATAAAAGAGGAAACAAATTCAAACTGCCCTGCCAGCTTGTTCCTGAATCCTAGGAAGTCAGTTCCTATAATCCAGGAAGTCAGTTATTCAGTTCCTATAATCTAGGAAGTGAAGCAATAACTCATACTACAATTGTGGAGGAAGTGCTAACTGAGCGTGAAACAATCTAGCAACAACATGCTGATTATAAGAGCGTGTAACAACCCACGGATACTCAGCAACAATCTAGTTCAGCTACAGTCCCTAAAAATCAGGAGGATATGACTGGCAGTTAGTCAGTTCCTGATATTTAGGAAGCCCAACAAACTTCCTAGTCTTCAGCTCAACAAGTAGCTTATTAATGATTTGTTGGAGATTGGGGCTGCTGGCGGCGTGGACTTAGGAAGAGATAATCATGCACATAACGGCCAATTAATGAGCAGATAATGGGCTACATTCATAGACCCATAACCGCCTAGTACAGCAAAATTAGGACTGCTGTTATCTCTTATAAATAGTACAAGAAAATCATAATGAAAATTAAGACTTTCCAGACTTTCAAGTTCAAATCTTTAGAAAGTTTTCATTCTATTTATTTCTCTTCATAGAAAAAATATTGTATTCGTTTTAGAGTGTTGGGTGAGAGATATTCAAGAGAGAAACTTGTGTAATCATGAGAGAATGAGAAATAGAAGACTTCTAGTGAAGTCAAGTGAGAATACTTCGAGTGAAGTCGAGTGAGAACGTCACGTGTTCAGGGGAACAGGGTCAAGTTCCTAGAGGAACATAGTGAGAAGAAATTTGTAATAGGTTGTACAGAGTTGTAAATGCTATTATAAATAAGAGAAGGCAAGGTTTCTTCCTAGAGAAGTTTGGAATAATACCTTGTTAAATATATCTCTCTGTGTTCCTACTCTTTTTATCTTATTCTTTTTTATTTTTATATTCCGCAAAAAGTGTCTAAAATCTCCACAACTACAATTTACCCCCCTCTTATCGTTGTTCTAGTGTTCATACTAGACTAACAATTAGTATCAGAGCCTGGTCCTTTAGAATCAGTTAACAATGAGGAGGAAGTTCCTTTCATACATGAACACTATGGGAGAAAAGACAGAAGAAGGCTACATTCAGTTCTTCCCTCAACGTTGTTGATGTGATGTTGTGATGATGTGATGTTGTAATGTTATGATGTTGTATTGTGAAGCATTGATTTATTACTTTGGAAAGGTATTTGGATTTGGGAAATGAGTCTCTTTTGATATCAATGACTAATTTGAGTATAATGGCATTTGAAGGAGCTTAGATTGAACTATGATGTTGTTAATGTTTCTGTCATTATGTGACTGAGATATGGATACTATAATCGATGTTGATTATTGTAATTAGCTTATTAACTCTTACTTAATCTGGCAGGACCGCTAGTTACTCCCCACTGATTGTGGACCCCCATTATTTATATTTTGCATGTGAAGAAAGCTAATGATTTGGGTGGTTTTAATGGGCTAAAGTGTGAGATAGGCTTTGATACTTATGTTTTTATTTCATCTTTTATTATCATTTTCCTACTTGTTATCATTTAAGGATTTCATCATTATGATGACTTGGGTTTGTAAGAAACTTATGACCTCACTTTAGATAATATTTGGAGAATGGTTTCATATTAATGAAATTAGACACCCATATTTGAGTTTAGCAAGTGACACTCTGATCAATAGTAATTCCGATACCGTTCATTATGTAATTATCTTATCATATTATTATTTTATTTTTTATTTGATTTAGGTGTTACAGTTTTAGTATAAACTCAACAATCATCAGCCTTGTCATGAAAATCGTATTATAGTTCCCGTTTCTAACCTTTCAATTTCCACTTACCAAAGAAACAAACTTTCACCCAGCTATAGTTCAAATTCAAATTTATATGATTTTAAAAAATTAATATATATATATAATATTATTATTAATTTTTGAATCAAGTATAAGGATGATAATAAGGTCTCTCTATATCAGAATTGACCAAAGTCAGATACTAAACATAGAAATTAAAAATTAAATTAAGGAAACATGAAACTAGAAAAAAAACTAAATATAAAAACTAAAAACCTAAAAACATAGAAATAAAAACTAAAATTACAAGCTTCTCCAGAAAACTATGAGTATGTTATGCAGATGACTGAGGCGGTGGAAAGCGTGTCCAACCAACTTGTCTGGGAAAGACGGCGGCTTCCATGAACAGTATTATATACAATTTTTTTTGGAAGGCAATGTGGAGGACCTGACCAAATCTCACCTAACACAATTTCTTGATCTGGTATTTGTGGATCCGACATTTAGGAGTAGGGGAATGGTAAGGGAATCCCAACCCCCAATTGTCCCTAGTAGAATTTGATCTCATAACCTTGAATTCATGAGGCCAAATCCTTAACCACTAGGTCAAGCCTTACTTGATAGTGTTATATATAGTTAAGCATGATTATATTTATCATAAAAATTGATGTACAAATCCAACAACTAGACTTAAAAAAAAAAAAACAAGTACGAATTTTTTCAAAGAAGACCATTACAAAATTCCATTCAAACAACATGCATGCTTGACTTTCTTCTTTAGAATTCAGCATCAGCCATTATTAACCTGAACCCAATTGATATGCTTGTATACTCATCCCTTACCACGATATTATACTTGTCTTTAATCTCCATTCCTTTTTCCACAATAATAAACTAGATAGATAAATCAAATTTAGTGAAACACTCACCCATCTCTTAAGCTCTAAAGTTTACTAACTCATTCGAAACCAATTCAGTTTACAAGAACCAGTGCACTTGCTTCTAGAACAAGTGGGAGATTGTTGGAAATGTCCAATAATCAAGTGCATATTTTATTATTAGTTATAATATAATAAGATTGTATTACGACGTTTATATCTAATTAATATTAAGAAATTAATTTTGCTTTGCTAGAAGCCAATATTTACTATTTGGACTTCAAGTCCTAACTTAATATTAATTGGGTCCTATTGGGTCACACAATAAGTAACTATCTGAATCAATTAATAACGTGGACTAATGATATGATCATAAGCCCAAAAAGTTACAAGTTGGACTTGGATTAGAATTAACTAAACCTAATTGGATTAGGAATAGGTAAGATTATTCTATATAAGTAGAGTAAAGGGCACCTAAGTGATTTAACCACATACATTTCATTGTTATTGTTGTGCGCCTACTTAGAAGATAAAGTTATCTTCTAATTCTTCACTTCACACACGTGAGAGATCAATATCAAAGAAATTAATTGTTCTCTAATTATTTGGGTAACACTAAGAAAAGTTCTTGGAGATTGTTCTAGCAAACAAGGATTCGGAAAAGAGTTATTTGTGGATACCGATAGAGGAAGGATACTTGTGCTTCTAACGTCTAACTGCAATTATTCGTCCAAAGGAATTCACGCGACAAAGGTATAATCTTTACTCGATAATTAACGTGTTTCATACTTCCTCCGTTTCGCAATACTCGCAACATAAGCATAGTAACCACTATTCATTTACTATTCTTATGTTATATTTTTTCACACGTGTATAAGAAAAAATATAGTCAAGTGGGGTCTTATTTGATTCGTCTTGATGCATACTATCATAATATCAACTTTTTATAATTTTTACTTATCAATAATTAGAGATATTAAGGTTCAAAGTATTGCATTGGATAGTGTGCAAACAAGAAACGTTGCGAGTATTGCGAAACGGAGGAAGTACATAGTAATATATGGGTCTTGGGGTTAGGTTTGATAAATAGTTTATCACGTTCCACACTATTAAGAGTTAATAGATTAAAAACCTAGCAGTGGTATCAATCGGTCCTTATATTAATTTGTTTTGGGCATGTTTAATTGTTGTTTATATTGATGATTATATATGAATTAATTAAGTATGTAACATGATTATTAATTTGCATGTTAAAAGATGTGATCTTTATAATTAAACTTACATGTTTTTCTATGTAAAGTTATGAACGTTAGGGGAGGAATCGTGTAAGTTAATATTTAAAGTTAAGAACTTTGGGGAGGAATTAATTAAAGTTACGGCAAAAGTTGTTAAATTTCATAAATAGTTTAAATATATGAAGTTTGTTTTAATTGATAAAGTTATGAACTTTAACTGTTTTACCCGTTTAATCTAGATTAGATCTAAAAGTTAACATGTAAATAATTAGACGGATTAAAACTTTGATTTTAATTTACAATTTGTAGGGTCTAATTTCAAGAAAAGTGAGAACCGAAAATTTTATTTATTTTCAGATTTTGATTCCTGATTTATTTGGATATTGATCCATAATTTTTTTTAATTAAAATATTGGTTAGATTGGATTTTAATTTTATCTTAGATTTGATCTTATCATTATAATCCTATCTCTTAACCATTAGACAAGTCTTCTAAAATATCAAAATCTGTTTAATATTATCTTTTCATAAATTTAATTATTTTAGGAAACAAGTTTTAAATCTGATTTTATAAATTGATTGAATTAATAAAATCGTTTTGAAACAAAGAAAAATCTGGAACAAATGGATCAGATGGACCGCAGCTAGCCAGCTACACTGATTTGATGAGTAAAAATTGGGCCGCGTCATACTGATCTGTCCATAATGGGCCGCTTGCCATCTTAATGTGCATATGCAAACTAATGTGATCAGCCACCTTTTGGGCTGATAAAGCGCATGGCCATCCTTCCTCTCGCTGGGCCGGTCTGGTTCCCAAAATTGGGCCGGACTGGTGGTATTTTAATTTTTTATCCACTTTAACTCTAATAATGATTATGATTTAAGTGAGAGTATTATTCACTCAATTAAAATTTAAATAATATTTTACTGATTTTGAATCAGTAATTACATGCAGATTAATATTGAATAAGAAGTGGATTATTTTTCATGTTATACTTTAATTAATGAGATTATGTAATTATAATTTACTTCATGTTTTAATTTTAATTATGAATTATTATTATGCATGAATTTTACATTTGCTTTGGAAGTTAAATATGCGAATAAAATTCATGATATTATTATTGCGTGAATGATTGAATGTTGGTGACTGGTATGGCCCAAATTAGGATAGAAAATACGGTTTGCATGCCATTAAGTATTTTTGTAATTTAAATACGATCTGCGCATCGTGATGTATTGAATGTAATAATTAAAGTAGTTTATCTAATATTCTCTATCAGTAAATTGCAACTATCCTATGAAGTCCATGGAGTATTGAAGAACCAAAGGAGGATGGAGATCCAAGTTTTTTCAAGAAATGGAGTCTTTAAGATTAGATCTTTAGGAGTAGGGGCCATACTAGGATCACATTTATTTTCCGCTTTATTATTTTGATGCTTTTATTGTTGTTTGTGGTATAGAAGCATGCTTAGGTTATTATGTGTTTATTCTTTTATTTACAGTTCACTTATAACTTGAATGAACATTAATAACCTATGTCCCTTAAAACTAATATTGAGTCATTTGATGCATTTCCATTAGTAACAACTATGAGGCCTTGGATTGTTAAATGATAGGTTTTGCCAACGCAAGGTGTCATTAACCATCATGGGATAAGTAGCGTGTGAAAACGGTGTGACTTAACAAACTAGGCTATAACAAAGATAGCACTTTGATGCATAGAGGTAAGAGTTGATATGAGATAGCATTTACCGACCAAGAATTATTATGAATAATTAGTAAACGTTACTTACCTAAATCATTTAATTCTAAGTGTCAAGTCAAAGATTGATTAGGACTATTTGTAATAGGATCTTGGAATCATTAAATTCTAAAGGGACTTTATAATGAATTTAGTGGAATAATTTATTGTTTTAAAATTAGTTTAATGGTATGAATTAATCTTAATAATCATAAGACTATGTACTTTACAACCTTTTATTTGTAGATATGGCAAATCACTCAAACATTCTGCGATCTGTCCTTGAGAAGGAAAAACTGAATGAAATAAACTTTCAAGATTGGTATCGAACCTTTCTTAGGGTCGAAGATAGGGAATATGTCCTTGACCAACCTATCCCCACTATCATCGAAGAGTCGACCCTAGAAGACAGAAATGCCTACTTGGTTCACTTCAACCATGCTAAAGAGATCACCTGCCTGATGTTGACCATCATGTCTCCTAGCTTACAAAAGCAATTTGAGATGATGGATGCATACAACATTATCCAACAAATAAAAGCTATGTTTGTATCACAAGCTAGAACTGAGAGGTATGAGACCTCAAAGGCGTTGTTGGACTCCAAGCTTGAGGATGGAAACCCTATAGGTCCTCATGTCCTCAGGATGATTAGTCTTTCTGAGAACTTGAGTGACTAGGTGTTCCTCAATGCAACGAGATGACAGTTTACATTATCCTTCATTCCCTTCACGAAGGGTATGATGGCTTCGTTCTGAACTATCATATGAATGGTATGGATAAAACTCCTTATGAGCTGCATGGGATGGTTAAGACTGTCGAGCCAACTCTTAAGATTGAGCGTAAGAAGGAAGTTCTTATGGTTCACAAGGGGAAAGGTAAGTTTAAAAAGGAAGGAAAGGGCAAGAAGATCCAGGTAAAGGGAAAGGGCAAAGCTGTTGCCAAAAAGACTTCCAAGCCTAGCACCACTCCTGACCAGAGTGCTTCGACTGCAATAGTTCCGGTCGCTGGAAACGGAACTGTAAGAAGTACTTGGAAGATAAGAAGAATGGAAATCTGAAACCATCTTTAGGTATCTTTGTGATTGAAATTATCTTGCAATCTCTACGTCTTGGATATTAGATACTGGTTGTGGTTCTCACATATGTTCGAATATGCTGGGACTAAGAAAGACTAGAGAACTCGAAAGAGGCGAGGTTGACCTAGAGTGGGAAATGGAGCCAAGATAGCTGCATTAGCCGTAGGGACTTATAGTTTGTCGTTGCCTTCAGGGCTTATTTGGGATTTAAATAATTGTTATTTCGTTCCTGCAATTAGCAGAAATATTATTTCTATCTCTCAGTTAGACTTTGAAGGTTTTAGTTTTATAATAAAGAATAATATTTATTCTCTTTATAAAAGTGATCTATGTTATGGTACTGCCCAATGCATGAATGGTCTTTACGTACTAGATCTAGACAAACGCATTTATCACATAGATGAGCCTAAAAGACTAAAAACAAAAGATTTAAATCCAACCTATTTATGGCATTGTCGTTTGAGTCATATTAATCAGAAACGCATTCAAAAGCTTCATAAAGATGGACTTTTGGACTCATTTGATTTCGAACCATTTCACACTTGTGAATCTTGTTTACTTGGAAAAATGACAAAATCACCATTAATTGGACATGGTGAGCGAGCTGCTGACTTACTAGGCTTAATACATACGGATGTTTGTGGGCCAATGAGTACAAAAGCTAGGGGAGGATTTAGCTACTTTATAACGTTTACTGATGATTTAAGTAGATATGGTTATGTATACTTAATGAAACATAAATCTGAGACATTTGAAAAGTTCAATGAATTTTAGAATGAAGTAGAAAATCAACTTGGCAAGACTATAAAAGCACTGAGATCAGATCGAGGTAGCAAATATATGATTCAGGAATTTGACACTCATCTGAAAAATGGTGGAATACTTTCCAACTTCACTCCCCTTGGGACACCTCAGTTGAATGGTGTTTCCGAAAGGAGGAATCGAACATTATTAGGTATGGTCCGTTCGATGATGGGTTTAGTCGATCTTCCAATTTTCTTTTGGGGTCATGCTATATTGACTGTTGCTCACACACTTAACCAAACTCTGTCAAAAGCTGTTGAAAAGACTCCATATGAGTTATGGACAGGAAAAGTTCATAAACTGTCTTTTCTAAGGATCTGGAGTTGTCATGCTTATCTAAAACGTTTAATGGCTGACAAACTTGAACCTTGATCCGATAAGGTTGTCTTTGTGGGTTATCCCAAAGAAACCAGAGGCTATTACTTCTACAATCCTAACGAGAACAAAGTGTTTGTGGCTCGTGGAAGTGCCTTTTGGAAAGAGAGTTTCTTTCCCAAAAGACAAGTAGGAGAAATATTCATCTAGAAGAAATTCGAGATGAACAATCACAAAAGACTCTCTCAGAAAGAGTTTAGGAAACTACAACTGACGTTGTAACTACTGATGTGATTGTGCCTCGTAGGACTAGTAGGAAAATCACTCCACCAGACATATTAAATTTACTCATTGATAAAAATTATGAGGTTCTACTATTAGATAGAGAAGAACTTACTACCTACAAATCAGCTATGGCGAGTCCCGACTCTAAACATTGGCAAGTAGCCATGAAGTCTGAAATGGAGTCCATGTATGACAACGAAGTTTGGAACTTAGTTGATTTGCCTGAACGTGCTAGACCTATTGAGTGCAAATTGATTTAAAAGATAAAGACAGACATGGATGGCAATATTAGTGTCTATAAAGTTAGACTAGTGGCAAAAGGATTTAAACAAATTCATGGTGTGGACTATGATGAAACCTTTTCACCAATAGCTATGCTCAAATCCATCAGAATAATCCTAGCAATAGCCTCATAGTTTGACTATGAGATTTGGTAAATGGACGTTAAAACCGCCTTCTTAAATGGTTATTTGGAGGAGGAAGTGTACATGACACAACCTGAAGGTTTTGTTGATCCTAATGGTCCTAGGAAGGAGTGCAAGCTTCTTGAATCCATTTATGGATTGAAACAAGCATCTCGGAGTTGGAATATGCGATTTGATGAGTCAATCAAACAGTTTGGTTTTCTCATAAATCCATAAGAGTCTTGTGTTTACAAGAAAGTAAGTGGGAGCAACATTGTATTCCTAATCTTATATGTGGATGACATATTGATCATAGGGAACAACCTTCCAATGATGGAGTCTGTAAAGGCTTGGCTAGGAAATTGCTTTTCTATGAAAGACCTAGGCGTGACACAATATATCTTGGGCATCCGAATTTATAGAGATAGATCCAAAAGGATGATAGGACTTAGTCAAGGAATTTATATTGATAAAGTTCTTAATAGGTTTAACATGAAAAACTCTAAGAAAGGTTTTCTACCCATATCACATGGCATATCTCTTAGCAAGAGACATTGAGCTTCCACACCTGTTGAGCTAGAGAGGATGAGCAAGACACCATATGCATCAGCAATTGGATATATCATGTATGCTATGATTCGTACTAGGCCCGATGTCTCGTGTGCTTTAAGCATGACGAGTAGATACCAAGCATGTCCAGGTGATGACCATTAGACAACAGTCAAGACCATTCTTAGGTACCTTAACAGGACTAAAGATAGGTTCTTGGTTTATGGATGTGAGACTGAGTTGAGTGTAAAGGGTTACACAGATGCTAGCTTCCAAACAGATAAAGATGATTTCCGATCTCAATCTGGTTTCATCTTTACTCTGAATAGAGGGGCAATTAGTTGGAAACGTTCCAAGCAGAGCACTGTTGCTGATTCTACTACTGAAGCTGAGTATATTGCTGCAACTGAAGCGGCAAAGGAAGCTGTTTGGATAAAGAATTTCATTTCTGAACATAGTGTGGTTCCGAACGCTAATGGACCCATTGAATTATATTGTGATAACAATGGTGCCATTGTGCAAGCAAAAGAACCAAGATCACATCATAAATCCAAGCATGTGCCCAGAAAATTTCATCTTATCCGAGAAATTGTTGCTAAGGGAGATGTAAAGCTTTGCAAAGTACACACGGATGACAACATAGCTGATCCGTTGACTAAACCAATGTCGCAGGAGAAACATGAAAAATATTCTGCTGCAATTGGCATCAAACATGTTGGAGAATGGTTATGATGCTAGAGTATTGTATTAGTCAATAAGTGTTGTGTTACATTTAATTGTGCTCGTTAATGTAATACAAGTTTTATGATTATTCAATAAAGTTTTGTGCTGAATCAAAGTTTTGTGCTTATTGATTTAATTTATGGTTTAGAATTAAATAAGTCCTAAATAATCCATTGCTCTATATAGGTTGTCAGGTTAAGGATCTGACAAATGAAACCCTATTTTATGAACTGGTGCAACAAGATTAAAGAGTCCTTAATCAGGTTATTGAATTAGGACATCAATGACCTATAATGATTAGGATGTAGTTTGATTGATGATCATGTTTCATGGATCATTGGAATATTCAGATATTTAGTCAAATACATAGATAGAATATTAGAGAATATTCATTGGACTTGACCCGCCTTGAGAGTTTTTTTTAAGAACACTCAGAGTCATAAAAATTTCTCAATCTTAATAAATAAATGAATCCTCATACATGAGTTTCTCACTGATTTCCTACACTGAGATTTAATGTTCTTTGACTTAATCTAACGTCATGCCGTAACAAGGGAATATAAGGACTATGTTCGGAAATTTTATGAATTATATAGTGAATAGTGGAGGAACAAGATGGGATCGCCCTACCTACTCATGGGTAGTAGTCTATGGCCACTCGGAGAGTTTGGACTAAAAATGCATGGTCGTGCTCAAATGGATTAAGTAGTAATCATTTGTTTTGACAGTTCTGCTCATGATTTCGAAGAACATGTTCGGGCTTTATAAGGATGACAATTGTTCTTACCTTATGTCTGAATGAGACAATAAAAAGGCAAAGGAATTCGGATGCACACTTATGCTAGGACAAGTGGGAGTTTGTAGGAGGTGTCCTATGCTCCAGTGCACTTGCTTCGAGAACAAGTGGGAGATTGTTAGAAATGTTTAATAATCAAGTGCATATTTTATTGTTAGTTATAATATAATAAGATTGTATTAAGAAGTTTATATCTAATTAATATTAAGAAAGTAATTATGCTTTGCTAGAAGCCAATATTTACTATTTGGACTTTTAGTCCTAACTTAATATTAATTGGGTCCTATTGTGTCACACAATAAGTAACTATCTGAATCAATTAATCACGTGGACTAATGATATGATCATAAGCCCAAAAGGTTACAAGTTGGACTTGGATTAGAATTAACTAAACCTAATTGGATTAGGAATAGGGAAGATTATTCTATATAAGTAGAGTAAAGGGCACCTAAGTTATTTAACCACATGCACTTCATTGTTATTGTTGTGCGCATACTTAGAAGATAAAGTTATCTTCTAATTCTTCACTTTACATACGTAAGAGATCAATATCAAAGAAACTAATTATTCTTTAATTTCTTTTGGTAACATTAAGAAATGTTCTTGGTGATTGTTCTAGCAAAAAGAGATTGGGAAAAGAGTTACTTGTGGATACCGATAGAGGAAGAACAGTTGTGCTTCTAACGTCTTACCGCAATTATTCGTCAAAAGGAATTCACGCGACACAGGTATAATCTTTGCTCGATAATTAACGTGTTTCATACATATTAATATATGGGTCTTGGGATTAGGTTTGATAAATAGTTTATCACGTTCCGCACTATTAAGAGTTACCAGATTAAAAACCTAACATATCTTTATAACAATATATATATATATACTCTATAATGTTTTGAACAAGTATTATAGTTATAAGGAAAATTATCATTTTGGGTACCTAAGGTTTGACAATATATCATTTTGGGTACCCAAGTTTTCAATAATATCGATTTGAGTACCTGAGGTTTGACAATAGGTTCAATTTAGGTACCTCCATACTAACGGTGTTAACTCACCGTTAAGTGTGACCCACTTTGACCGGTCAAACGACCGGTTAAAAAAATCTTGTCCAGGTCGAATAAACGTTGAAAACCCCAGGCGTTCGGTTTCGGTAGACCCAACGGGTTAAAGGATGTGAATTTGTCAAACGGGTTGGTTAGAATAAATTTTTTTTGAGTTCGAGTCCAATAAACCTTTAAGACTCAGTTCAGTTTCGGGTAGATAATCAACGGTTCTAATGTATTTAAAGATGTAATTGTTGTTATTATTTTTTAAAAAAAAGAGGCAAATCCAATACTACTCTTGAAATAGTTTAGGGTCATTGATCATTTTAAGAAGTGGGTCTACAACTGTCAAAATCCGACTCGAAATCCAACCAGAAAATAATGGTTTTGAACACAATTTTTTTCACGAGAAAGCCGTTTTTTACTCGACCGACCGGAAAATCATTATATCTATAGCAATAGTATCAAATTATGGGAATTTTTTACATATATGACCCAAAAACTAAATAAAAGAAAGATCAAATTCAAATCCTAAACCCGTTAGGTCTACCCGAAACTGAACTGGGTCTTAAAGGTTTATTGGACCCGAACTCGAAAAAATTTTATTCTAACCGACTCGTTTGACAAATTCACATCCTTTAACCCGTTGGGTCTACCGAAACCGAACGCACAGGGTTTTCACTTTTCAACGTTTATTTGACCCAATTTTTTTAACCGGCCCGTTTGACCGGTCAAAGTAGGTCACACTTAACGGTAAGTTAACACCGTTAGTATAGAGGTACCTAAATTGAACCTATTGTCAAACCTCAAGTACCCAAATCGATATTATTGAAAACTTGGGTACCCAAAATGATATATTGTCAAACCTCAGGTACCCAAAATGATAATTTTCCTAGTTATAACTTTGTCCAATAAGATCCATAGGTATAATTTAAAACCTTCTTTTTCGCAAACAAAACAAATTCGGACAACTTATAAGAACACAAAAATTAGGTACTTTACGCGTCTGGATCGTCTAGAGTTTCTTAGAAACTCTACTTGTAGAGTTTGGCAAATCTTGGCCATTGGTGTAGATCTAATTAAATCCCGAAAAGCATAAAACCCAAAAAAGGTAAATAATAAAAGATAATTAAAAAAATTAAAAGATAATAAAAACAAAACCCCCCCACTTACCGTGATACTAGGAGAACAAAATTTTTGTTGATTGATCTTTTTATTCTAAACCATAAAAATTAACCTTTCTCAATTAAGGTTGCTGTCAAAATTTCTTTAAGTAGAAAACCAACAGAATTTCACCATTGACGTGATAACTTATCTCTAGCATTCATTGAAAATCCAAGTGTACAGATATACTCAAGCATTGTAAGTTATATGAAATTCCTATTTTATTTTTTTACACTGAATGATTGTTTAATGGTAATCATATTTATCTTTGTGAATTGTTTTATTCTATGTATTGAATGGCTTTTTGATGATGATAATGCCAAATTAGTGGTGTGTTGATATTGAAGGAATTCCTTTTGCTAGTATTAATAACAATGATGATGTTATGAAAGTTTCAATATACTATGCATCTTCTGTTAATGGATGATTCGTCAACAAATGATGAATTAAGTGCTAATATAGATAAATCAAACAGTTGGATCCCTGCTATCGCCATGGAATTTGATTCTGTGGAGTCCGCATGGAAGTTTTGGGTTGAATATGGAGGGAAGATGGGTTTTCATATCCGCAAGCATTATGAAAACAAAAACAAGAAGACTGGACTAGTGACATTGAGAAGATTTTTATTTGCGAAAAAGGGTTTTCGTTGTCGTGACAAGCGAGATCACCTGACTATGAATCTTAGAGCCGAAAGAAGAGCAAGTTGCAAAGTTCGTTTGGGCATTTCTTTAGTTAACGCCAGTGGACCGTATCGAGTTCATGATTTTGTATCTGAACACAATCATACACTCAATTCGCCAGAAACTAGTTACTTATTGCCATCACAGAGAAAAATAACTGAAGTACAAGCCATTGAAATTGAACTTGCTGATGATTTGGAATTGAGCCCAGAAGAGCTCATGACTTCGTTGGGGCACATGTGGGCGGAACATCTCATCTTGGCTACACTCGTCGAGATCACAAAAATTATCTACGGAGTAAACGACAAAGAGATTTGGTGTATGGGCTGGGACGCTGGAAGTTTGTTAAAGTACTTTCACTTGCAAACAATAGAGAATCCTTCATTCCAATATTCTGTTCAGTTGGAATGTGAAGATATTGTTGCCTTTGACACTACATTCGGCACAAATAAAGAAAATGGACCACTTGGTATATTTATTGGTTTTAACCATTTCAGAAAAACAGTTGTTTTTGGAGCTACTCTTTTATATGATGAAACAACACCAACTTTTTAGTGGCTTTTCGAAACATTTTTATCAACCCATGACAATAAGCAGCAAAACACTATATTCACAGATCAAGACATTGTTATGGGAAATGCCATTGTGAATGTTATACCGGATATATCGCATGAACTATGTACTTGGCACATCAAGGAAAAAGCAACAAAGCACTTGCTAAGTAATGGAGCAGATGTTCTTGGAGAATTTAAAGCATGTATGTATAACTACAAAGAAGAGGCAGAGTTCAAAGAGGCTTTCAATGCATTAGGGGGGAAAGTAAAAAAGACAACTTGGCTAGACTAAATTTATCCCTTTAGAAAAAAGAGGGCAGAATGTTATCGATCTGATGTCCTTTCCTTAGGGATGCGAAGCACACAATTGAGTGAGAGTTTGAACTCAGTTTTGAAATAAAATCTCAAATGCACCATGGATATCATGCGATTTTTTTAAAATTTTGAAAGAGTACTTGGACGTAAGCGTCAAAACGAGATAAATAATGAGTTTGATGTAAAGGAAAATCTGCCAAGAATCAAGATGCGAAGAACTCCTTTACTTAAGCAAGCTGGCCAATTGTACACTCCTAAAATATTTGAAAGCTTTCAAGAAGAGTATGAATGGTCTACAGCAGCCTATATTAAGGATTCTATCCAAGGTCACCTTAGCAATGAATATAGAGTTGCAATTTCCGATCCAGAGAATGATAGCTCTAGTAGTATGGAATACCGAGTACTTGGTGATGCTTTGACTAAAACAGTTTTATGTAGCTGCAAAATGTTTGAGAGATTAAGGATACTATGTGCTCATGCATTGAAGGTCCTTGATGTCATGAACATTAAATTAATTCCCGAGAAATATATTTTAAAACGTTGGACAAGGGAAGCTCGGAGCGGAATTGTGGCAGATAAATGTGAGAGGATTGTTTTGGAGGACCCTCAGTTGGAAGCGACTCGTAGATATAGAGCTTTATGTCAAAATTTTGTGAAAGTCGCATGTCGAGCATGTAACTTTGTAGAAGTATCCTCATTGTTAAATACAGGGTTGGATAATGTTATTGGTGAGGTCGACAAGTTACTTTTAAAGTTGAAAGAACAAAGGATTCAAGTTGCTTCCTTCGTACTTGATTTGAATGTCCAGGTTCAGCCAGCTGTTGTAGAAGACTGTATTCTTGGGAAAGTAACCATGAAGAAAAAGGAAGCAAAAAAACGGGAAAGCGAAGAAAAAGTTGGAATGAAAATTTTCATAATGATAGAAATGTTAGTTCTAAAGCGGGTGAGACAAAACGTAGCAAGAAATTACCAAATCACCAAAATAAAGAAAATCAACCACCCCAGGTATATATGAAAAATGTCTTAATTTGATTTATTTGATATCAATTCCTAAATTTTGTTTATTTTCTTGTTATTTACCAGGTTGAAAGCCAAAGGGCCACATAACAACATTATTTAGCTCTTGGGCATTATTATCAAATTCCTCTAAGTCTCAGAAATAGTTATACGCACCTCCTGGTAAATTTTCCAAACTTGTAAAAACAAGTAAACAACAAAATGAACAGTTTTAGATTTTCTTATTACCTACTGTGTGTGCTGTGATTTAGGGTGAATCTACTAGATGCCAAGAACCTGTCGGTTCATATATGAGTGAGCAGATTTTCTGTGAACAAATCAATTCTCAAACCACTTTTACAGATGCATCAAATGTGAATTGGCTTGGTATATGTTTTTTATTCATGCATTATATCATTATATGTGTGTACATGTGCATCAAGAACTTTGATAGAAAACAATACTGACATGTTTTCTTTTTCTGTGTATATAGGTTTGCAATAATGCGTTGCTTTGGTTCTAAAAGTTGAGCAGAAGATGAAGTCAATCAACTCTCTTTCAGCACTATGGGTTAGAGTAGATTTCAGACATTCATAATATGCAACTAATAATGCTTTTAGATTACTTCAGTTAGTCTTGTTTGCTTTATTTAATTATGAGTTTGAGTGATAATGCAATTCATAGATTTTTGAACTGGCGTAAGCAACAATTTTTGTTCCGATTAGTATTTGAAAGTGTTTATCAGGTGACCAATTTCTTTACATCGATTATTATGGTTTAGATTGTTACGAAGTATGGGCTTTATTGCAAAACCTACCTTATTCAAATGTTCCCTCCAAATGGCATCCTCTTGTTCTTGTTCATATAAGTGGCAGTTTGAATCTTAAAACTAGTAGCTTTGTCTTTAAGATCAGTGTTACCAAATGTGCCGATTGTAAGCAGTCCATGAGGTAAGTCATATAATTTAACTCCTCTTTCTATATTGTTTAGGAAGATCTGCTGAAGTGATCAGCCAAGAAATAGCAGAGCAATCAGAATATAGTATACCATGTGAAACTTATGAAAATGCAGCAAATCACATATAAATATATACATGAAAGGCTATACAATACTTAGTTCTCAAAGAGGTTAGTAAACACAATCCAATGCCTTTTTCAAGAGATTAGTTTCATGGTAAAACACATAGTGTTGTCCGGAGACTGTGAGACAGGAATCAAGAAGTTAGACTTGCTAGAAAAAAATTGCCTCAACAATTAATTAGAGTTTCACGGGAGTTCCTTGATTGACTCAGCATCTACAAGAGCAAACACTGTAGCATCTAAACAAAATTCCGAGTGGACTTGGACATCTTATCCGAATTTAGCAAAATATGTTTAAGAATCATATGTTTTGGCTTTATTGAACCTGTATGGGTTCCATACATATCCTCATTTTGCAAATAATGGACAATTGTGTATAAACCATGTAATAAACCATGTAATATTAACTCATTCAAACTAATATAATATATATGTTTAATGAAACTACACCTCTTAGTATGCAGCTGTGTTGGGACAATGATAATATTAACTCACTCAAACTAATACAATACAAATTTTGACAATAAACCTATGTAGGAGTTGAACCTACATCTTTCTATGTTTTCACAAAATGCTCTTCTATTGAAGTAATAGGCTATAAAAAAGGTAAGATATGGCAAGTTTTAAGGACAGATTTCACACCTAAATGTATATGCAATATGCTTACACTTTCCACAAACAGAGGGTAGACAAAAGAATGCCAAGAACAAAAAAATACGAGCTACAACATAACAGGACTAGGTTCTACCAATTTACAATAAGAAACTAAAAATCTCATACCCAAATATGTGTCAAATGGTCAATCTTAAATTCAAACTTTTACCCACTCCAACCAAAGAATTGTATTATTCACATCACAATACAAAGAACAAAAGCCCTCGATCAATTGGACTAAATAAGAAAACCAACACAGCATAAATTAAAGAAAATGAAAACAACTCAAACTGGAAAAACCTAAATTGAGCTAAAACGTGATTTAGTAGTCAAACCTTGACTCATTGAAGGCTATTGGATGCTCGCTGGAACATTTTTGCTCGATGAACTCGCCGGGAATTTTTGCTCGATGAACTCGCCAGGAAGTTTTACTCGATTAAAAGTGGAATTTCAAGAGCGAAGAGAACCTAACTAACGCATTCTCTAGATAATCGAATGATTAATTTAAGTTGTTGAAAGAATTCAAATATTTTAACCATTTCAACAATGCTTCATCCATGACCATGGCGACCAAGAGGGAGATAGAAAGATTGGGTTTAGTATTTTTTTTAACACTATAAAGTTTGGAGTGATAATGTTCTCCTAGTATCACGGTAAGTGGGGGGTTTGGTTTTATTATCTTTTGATTTTGTTTTATTATCTTTTATTATTTACCTTTTTGTGTTTTATGCTTTTGGGATTTAGTTAGATCTACACCTTTGATAGAAACCAATGGCCAAGATTTGCCAAACTCTACAAGTGGAGTTTCTAAGAAACTCTAGACGATCCGGATGCATACTTTACGGTAACGTAGTGTACTGCCCCAAATTAATTTTACAAAATTCCTAATGTATAAGTATAACCCATGAAAATTGTATTTTGAAATTTAAAGAGAATTGGTCAAGAAAACTCAAACAGTAAGCATCTAAAGCACTGATCTAAATTCCTAATATGTAATGCAAATAATAAAGTAAAGGTTTACTATAGTTTTGATGAAATTATTACCATTTCAAAACGAAAAAATCCATGTGAACGCTAGTCACAGGTGCAACGGGTGCAGCAAAGCGTGACTGGTTCCTGTCTAGCGCATTAATTCGTATGTATGCACTTCAAGCTTTTGGTATATAATCCAACATTATATCTAATAATAACTTAAAAACTTCAAGAACATGATTGATAAAGCATGGATTCAATGTAATAAACATGGATACTCTAATTACAACAATCAAATAAATTCCACAATAATATTTTAGAAGAACACAATTAAACAAATAAACCTCTAAACATGAACATATGATGTGCCAACCCTAAACCAACAAATGAAACTCTCTATAATCCATACTTCAACAAATTATATAATTCTTAAAAACTAAAAATTTCGCACAAACAATATGAGTAGTATGTAAATTACAAGAGAATACCAAGTAAACATTCAACAACGATTCCATGAACATATATTGAAAATCCTAAGCATGAAATATACGAAATCCTGGCATGACGCTAGTTTAACAAAAATATTAACGCATCTCTCTGAACTACAATAATCCGAAACGCTCTAGGGAAACCATTAGTTTACCTTACCAATCGGACGAAAGCACGGAAACAACGTTAAAACTTCACCCACTAAGCGTTCTCCAATAATTTCAGGCAACACTTTATCAGCACAAGAACCAAGCTAAGTAAAGATGATGAAATTGTAGGGAATTTGAGTGGAACAAAAATTAGAAATTTTGAGAACAAGAAGAGATAATTATTTCTCTTATTTTCTCTAGATAGGCCTACGAATAAGGAAGCTAGGAATGGAGCAGAAATTTCTGACTAAACACCTCATTGAGCAAGAGTTTATACTCTTCAAAATCCCTTTCTAATTGCTGATTTTCGGACAACACAAGGGATAAGAGCACTTAGTAATTTTCGTTGTGTCGTCGTTCCGAAAATATTATAAAGGAAAAATTGATTGGAATAATCCAAATTATAGTCGTTCGGCCAAAAATAATCCAAATTATGTTTATTCCCGTATAATTCCAACTATGTGGGAAGGTCCACGACTAACGCTCCCACGTAACTTGTAACCTGTTAGCAAGATTATTATTTTTATTTCTCTTTCCCTTTTTTTTAATTTCAAACCCCATCACCACTTCAGCCACCCCTCCCCAGATTGCCAGATCCCTTCATCCCTACCTCCCCATCCCTTGATTATGTCATCCCTTTGCTAGAAAATTTAGAGACACTTCATCAAACACATTTGGACATGACCATAACATAAGTTCCATGAATTTGATGAAGTTAAGCAAAATAATTACTTGAATTGTTGAAGAAACATGTTAAAGCATCGATTACGTTCAACAGCAACAAAAACATTGAATCTCAATTTCATAGAAGCAATTTAAGCAGTCGATTTTTTGAAAAAGCCTGTTGAATAACAGAGTGCGTAAAAATTGAAATAAAAAAGTCTTATAATTTGCCCCTCTCTCCAAGCCTCGACAAAGCAGCCCGATAACTCATTGAAGAAGTCCAGTTGGTTGTGGACCAATTCAACAGGCCCAATTCAACCCGAGCCGTGTTTGACCCGACCCAATACAATCCATCAACCCAACCTATTTGGACCTGATATACTTTTTATTCCTTGGGTCCCAATTTAAATCCAACATTTCTTATTATTAGAATTACAAACATTTACTAAAGTCGAATGTACGACAAAATAGTAAACCTTTACTTTATTATTTGCATTACATATTCAGTTTGATCAATGCCTTGTGTCAATTAAACTATTTTATTATATTTTTTCTACGTGTAATGATATACTTCTTCTATTTTAAAATGCATGAATCATTTACACTTTAAATAAGAGATTTTGCGGCATATAGAAGTGTATAATAATTGCAATAATTAAGTACTTAATACAAGTGTCAATGAGGTCACTTGAGTATACTTCATTAATTTATGATTACTAGTGTCAATGAGCTCACTTGAGTATACTTCATTAATCTATAATTACAAGTGTCAATGAGCTCACTTGAGTACATTTCATTAAGTACTAAAATACAAGTGTCATTCTAAATCAAACAAAAAATAACAAAGTTATTAAAAAATTTCAGCAATTTACCTCACTTGAGTATATTTCATTAATTTATAACAAAATAAAATATCAACTTTACGACTTCTATTAGAACGAATGTGTCCAGAACTAGGTCTTGAGATCATTAGAAAACTCTGATTCCATCTTTATCTTGAAAGTTTTTAGGAAAGTCTAAGTTTTTAGTTTTTATTTCCTTTATAGCATTTGGCAATGTGATCTTGACAAACCAACAATATAAATTCATGCTTTGGCGTAAAAACCTAGATAATATAACCAACTAACAACACTTTAGTAGAGCTGTCTGTTTGGTTGAAAACTGTTGATTAAACTGCTAACTTAATCGAAATCGAACCGAATAAAGCGAACCGAAAACGACCCGTAACTAAAAAAAGAATTAAACTGAAATCAACTGATTCAAAGTCAAATGTTCTAAACCGAACTGAACCGAAAGATAACTGAATTGTAATTAACTTCATCAAAAATTGTTTTAAACTGAAAGTAACTGAATATTAACAGCAAATAACTGAAAACCGTTTTAAACTGTTATAAAATATTTTGAACCTAACTTAATATTAACCGAAAATAACTGAAAAATAGTTAAATATACACTAGTTGCTTGTCTTTATAAATTATAAGTAGTGATATTCATAATCTAAGTGTTAAATTCAACCTAAATGAAAAATTATTATAACCCAATACAACTTTGTGTAAATAGTACATTGTTAATCCAGGGGAATTTATCTTCCATTAAATATCTTTTCCCTTCTTAATCATTTTAGTCGTGCCCTTTTATTCCATATCATTATCTAAATTTCTAATTTATGGATTATCTCCATCATCATCTTATGAGTTTAAAATATAATATAATTTTGTAATAAGTTTCCTACCGATTAAGATTTTCCGTTTCAACCATGTGTCTTTCACTCAATCCTAATTCCATTAACTTATGTCTTATTTCCACCAATTTGTCATTGAATTTTTTCTTTAATTTCTTGGTCGTGGAACAAACATTGTACCATGCGATAAAATAGGATCACCATTGACGTTGGAATATATGAGTGGTAATAGGCGGAGTAATGGACTAATGGAGTAAAGGTGTATTTATGCTTGTGATCTAATTGAAATGTCGGAGTTAGGAGATGAAACAGAGTCTTTGACCCATTTGTTTAATTTTACAGCATAAAGATTACAAAAATTAACTAACTCTCAATTACTTGGTCATTCCATGTAAGCAATGTCTTATAAAAGACTGTCTTACATTAAGTTTAATGTATTAATGTAAGACCAGCCCAATAAGCCAATTAAAAGTCCAATTACGCGTGCCACACGCTAAGGAGCCCAGAAAAATTGATTTTTTAACTTTTGGACCTAAAACCTTAACTTTTGCATTTTTTAACTTTTCAACCTAAAACTTTAACTTTTGCATAAAAATTCATAACGAATAAGGCTAATGGAGTGAAGGGTATTTATTCCACATATGATATTAGTTATGAATTTTTATGCAAAAGTTAAGGTTTTAGGGCGAAAAGTTAAAAAACGCAAAAAGTTAAGGTTTTGGATCGAAAAGTTAAAAAATCAACTGGCTGGGCTGCTTAGCGTGTGGCGCGCATCATGGGCTTGTCTAAGACTTATTGGGCTGGTCTGAGGTTAAGGCTTAACCAAAGACCGTATTATAGTAAACCAACTCTTTCATGTGTTTGTTGGATAGTAAATCAACTAGAATCTTCATTTTATTGTTGTACTCCAGATCCAGATTAAGAAAAGCATCAACAACAACAAAACATATCAACAATATAGTAAATAAAAACTCAAAAAAAGTGCAAAACTATCAAACATACACAAGATAAACGCGGGAAAAAATTCAAAAAAAAGAAAGAAAACTATTACTAACTCAATTTCAATAAAAAAGACACTGAAAAAATAAATAAAAAATGAGACTACATAACATCAAGTTTTTTTACGCAAAAAAGATGTTGAGCTAAAAAAAAGATCTTTGAAAAAAAAAACCAAAATGAGGAGTATTTGAGGGGTGGGGGGAACAAATTCAAGTATACCCATAGCCAATCTTTGAACCCAAAAATTCAGATTATGCCTCACATTTCAGAGAAATTAAATTAAAGTAGAATAAACGCATAGATTAAATTCTAGTACAACATACAAGAAATGAGATTAAAAAAAAAAACAGAAATTCAACCAAAAAGCAAATAACTCGCACCCAATAAAAGCTAGAAATTCATAAAAAAAACAAAGAAAAACCCCCAAAATAACCATTTAAGTAGAACATGCAAAAACGATAGAACAACCCATAATTAAAACGCCCCAAAAACAGAAATTCGACAAAAAAAAAGTTAATGCTCCAGATAACCCAGATTTTATCTTTACAAAAAAAATCGTAAACTTGAACTAGAACATTCACAAGTTGAAATTAGGGGGAAGGGCGAGATAATGAGTTGAAGATGAAATAAAAGTGTAAGTTGAATCGCACATTATAAAGGTACACCCAGGTGTAGCTTGCGGTAGGTACACCCGGGTGTAGCTTACGGTAGGTACACCCGGGTATTAATGTCATATATTTAACGCGCCCCAATCGTACACAAGAGAAATTATAGCCCAGTTGGTTGCAAAGTCTTCTTAATTACATTGATGTCGGGAGTTCGAATCCTTACATCAACCAATAGTACACCCTTTTAATTTAACTTTTATTTATTTATTTTTCATTTAATTCATACTAATTTGAACAACGTTCGTACTCATTATGAGCATTTTACCATTTTTATGTTAATGAGTTCATAAAACTCAAATGAGTATCTTATTTTATAAATCAATAAATATCATGATTAAAAAATTAAATAAAACCCCAACTCAACTCATACTTATTTGAATAACTTTCATACTCATTCCCCTTTTAATTTAACTTTTATTTTTTTTCATTTAATTCATACTAATTTGAACAACATTCGTACTCATTATTAGCATTTTAGCATGTTTAATTAATGAGTTCATAAAACTCAAATGAGTATCTTATTTTATAAATCAATAAATATCATGATTAAAAGATTAAATAAAACCCCAACTCAACTCATACTTATTTGAATAACTTTCATACTCATCTGGACATTTTCATACTCATTTATAAGCATTTGAGTATATTTAATTACAAAAGTATTTATTATTTTATAATTCAATAAATATCATAATCAAAAAGTTAAATAGAACCACAACCTAACTCATACTCATTTGACAGTACAAACTCATACTCATTTGACCATTCAGTTAACTTTGTACTCATTTATAACGCATACTCATTTAGGTAACGCATACTCATTTAGGTAACGTATACTCATTTGGCCTCATACTCATTTAGGTAATTATTCATACTCATTTGGCTTCGTACTCATTTTGAATATTCATACTCATTTTGACCAACTCATACTCATTTTGACCAACTCGTACTCATTTTGCTTCGTACTCATTTTTGTCCAACTCATACTCATTTGGTGTACATAGAGGTACGTGCACCAAGGTGTACCTTTTACCTTCTCAAGTTGAATTAGGGGGGAGGGGTGGACAGTTGAGAAGAGGCAGAGAGGCAAGGATGGGGGGAGGGTTTGATGAGTGATTGAGGTGAATTAGGTTGGGGGCCTAGGGTTTTGGGTTTATATAGTGGGGTAGTTTTGGAAATTTTGATTGTGGGAATAGAACTGAGGAGAGGGGAAATTTTTGGGTGAATTTTTTGGGTTTTGAATTTAAAATTTTTAAATTTGAAATAAATTAATGCTTTTGGGTTTTGATTTTAAATATTTTGAATTATCAATTTTTTTTAGTTATGTTTATGAAATATTGTGGTGGATGTCTATTAGGAAATAATATCTTGTATATATACTAGTTGTCGTGTACTCCTATTGTAATTAAGTCACTTGTTCCCCAAGCAAGTTACCTACATATTACCAAAGACCCTTGGGTCCAATGGTATAGCTTCCTTTCTCCCACATGGGAGACCAAGGTTCAAATCTTGGTGGAAGCAAATTTCTTATTGTTGGGGGGTTGGGGGGGTTGGGGGTGTATGACTTTGTAATGGGCCTCTGGGTGGAGGCCCTGTGCGAGGGCAGCCCAGAGGATTATTCTTCTTACCATAATATAATCTCATACTTATAAATGAGATTATATTTTTTTTTAAAAAAAGTTACCTACATATTGTACTATATATATCCCTTATACTCCCTCCGTCCCCCAAAGGATTTCCCATTTGCTTTTCTTGAAGTCAAACTTTGTAAACATTGACCATAAATTATAACTAATATATAATATAAATAATTGTCATAGGTGATCTTGTTAGATTTGTATTAATAGGTACATTCAAAATATCAACATTTTTTCATTTTAATTAATAAATAATAGGATATATAAGCGGTCAAAGATGTGCATTGGAGACCGTGCAAAAATCAAATGGGAAATCCTTTAGGGGACGGAGGGAGTATGTAATAAGAGAAGATACGACTATTCTCCCCTACAACTCTCTACCTCGCTAACCTTAATTTCACTAGACCTGGCAAAGCTGACCCGACCCGAACGACCCGACCCGAATGACCCTACCCGAGACCCGAAATTGACCCGAAAACGATGACCCGAAATCAACCCGAGACCCAAAATGACCCGACCCATACCCAACCCGATATATGTTGACCCGAGTTTAACCCGACCCGAGATTAGATTGACCCGACCCGAAAATTGACCCGACCCGAGACTGACTTGAATAATATCTATCCAAAATTTTTAAATTACATGTAAATTCTCGACATAATTTCAAGTAAAACCAATATAAAGGTGGTACTCTGATACCAATTCTCCCCTTAAGCCTAAGTCCAATTCTTCGATCAACGATCAAGAACTTTGTATCGTTGTTGGGAGCCTGGGGCAACGACCCGAAAATTGACCCAAGCCGAAGATTGACCTAACTCGAAACTGAAAGCGACATACCCGAAACCCGACCCGACCCGAAATAGAAGATCGGAAGCAGACCCGACCCGAAATCGACTCGAACTCAAGCTGACCCGACCCGAATTGACCCGACCCGAACGGCCCGATTGCCACCTATAAATTTCACAACACGTTATCAGTACCACGCTCTACTTAGCTGACTTCACACCACTGTAGCAATTATACGAGATTCATTAAGCAATCTGACAATTGCAAGAGTCAAGTATCAAATTCAATACGAAATAATTCACACCACTATTCTAAGATCTGTAGCAATTATGTTCTAGGCTTTTGCCTTTATCCTTTGCGCATTCTCTTCTTCAATTGACTTGGCCAATGCAGCACCGTCTCTGGTGGAAGCCATACACGACAATACACACCGCCGATCTAGCCGCTGTCTCTGCCTTCTCCACTACACAACTTTATTCAACCTTATTCACAGCACCGCCCTTGTAAGTAGTATACTTATCCTAATTATCAACACTTCCGGAAGCCATACACAGTCATACGTGTCGCCGCCTCTGTAAGTATTCTACCAATTATTATAGCTTTAAATCTCTATCACTGAGTTTGTTTAAATAGTGATTCTACCCATAAAATATAATGTTTGTATTTATTTGGGTGCTTTGATTGACCTTCCAAGTGGGTAATTTGAACAAGGTTTTAATTTACTTTGTTTCTTACTAATGTCTGGATTAGAAATACCAAATTCTTTTAGTTTGGTTATCCAATGAAATCTTTGATTGCAAGTTTTAGTATCATTCTTTCAGTTTGATTTGGTTATGAGTTCATGATTATCAATGTTGATTGTTTTAGCATTGTTCTTCATTTGTACGATATTGTCTTCTTTATTTTATTTTATTTTTACTCTCTGGCTTCCATGTCTCTCATTTGCTATAAAGATTTATTTTATGGTCATATGTATTTTATGTATAATTATTGTCAAATTATTGCTAATCACCCTTTGATGTGTCTAGTAACATGGAGTAAATCATATTATTATCTCTTTATTGGTTCTTAGAACTATCTTAGTTCAAATTAATTAATGCATTGAGTAATATTGTATGAATTTTAAGTTCTGCCCTTTATGTGTTTGTCGTTTTGCCTATATGAAATGTGATGATTGTCTATTTTGGCTCGGGAGACTTTACTTTGCATAGTTGCCTGGGTTTGTGTCGGAGGGGCTAGAGGCTTTTACTCCTTCACTATCACTAATGTAAGTTCTTACTTGAAAAAGATATGCAGAAGACCTTTCCAGCATAACTAAAGGCTTCCTTATTTTTCTTATTTATAAATGTTTGGTAACTTGAAAGCCCTCCCTTTTAGGCTATTGATCTTTCTGACCAATACCATGTGCTAGTATGATACTTCCAGTTAACATCATGTAAGTTTTATAAGGATAAGAGAGCACACCTTAAGAAAAGTGTTGATTAGTACTGGAAATGTAGATTTGTACTGAGTGTTATCATCATTGTGCCAGCTGATTATTAGCTTCTCAGCACCTTAGAAATTCCTCTATAGTTAACCTTCATGAGAGAAGGCTAAGTTATTGAATGTTATGCATTATCTACTATAAGAATTTGTTGTAGCTGGATCTTAGATGACCAATTATATTTTTGGAAGAAACTTATCGTCTTCCATCTTAAATTATCTTGTTTCTAGGGTTTGGTTGTGACTCATGATGATGATTTAGCGATAATTTTGGTATTTTGTATGATTGCTTGTGATGTGAGTATTGAGGACCCTTGGGAATTGTTAAGTTTCATGAATTCCAACAATGCTTTATTATGTTTTGGAACCAATTACTGGTTGTTTTACAAGTATGATGTTACTGGGAGAAGGTGAAGATTTTAGGGGAAGAAATTTAAATGATATTGATATTTTGTATTCAATGGGATTTCAAGTTTAATTTTTGCAATAGAAATTGATCATAGCCTCCCTATATTAGAAAGGTTAGTTTTTGAAGAAAGGCTGAGTAAAATTTCTTTGGTTCATAATGTACTTATATCCTTGTATGCTTGTGGCTGAGCAAAATAACGAGTTAGTAATGACAAATCACATATTACGACCAACTAGTTGTACTCCATTCCCTGAAGTGAATGTGAGACATCTTATGATAGGAAAGAATTTAAGGCTAAATATAGTGCCACTCACAGAGATCGGGCCGTGGCTGAGGTTGTGGTCACGGGCATGGAAACGGATGTGTTCGAGGTCGATGTGGTTAATGATTTCAAGAGCTCATACTACCACCAGAAGTGGGCCAGTTAAGAAGGTAACAAACATAAAAAGGATAAAGTGAGAATGTTACCAGTGAATATTTTCGTTATGGGAATAAGTTCATTTGTCTCGTATGTTTCGTACACCAGAGTATTTGGTTGGTCTTTATCAACAATCGCGAGACAGAAAATAAAGATAATAGAGACACTTATGTATGAAGATGACCAAGGCGGTTTTGACAATACAACTTACTTGAAGGTTGATGATTTCCTCAGCACCCCAGAAGGGAATAGTTAAACTCTTAATGATTTAAAGAATAAACTCTAGTTTTCTATGTTCATGGTATTTCATGAACTCTATGGACAGATTATGTTTTGCATGTTCTATGATATTTAATTAGTTTTGGACATTTTAATTTGGATATTTTAATAGTTTTGGACACTTTATTAATTTTGTGTCTTAATCTTCAGACATCTTTCTTTATTTTCTTGACACTTATTCTATTTGTGTAAAGCATGCTACTTTATTTCCGCACCCCTTATGCAAGGATTGAGATAACCTGCAAATGTGTAAAATCCTTGCATGAGAATAAAAGAATATATTAATGGTCAATTTGGTACATACTAGCTTATGTTACAAACTTAGATTTGACAATATGTTTATTGAATATTTAGAATGATATCAGCCTGAAGATGAATATGAATAAATATCCTTGACGATATATCAGTTGTAAATGATCCAAGTACAATTGATGTTCCAGAAGGCAAATATCGTTGCTGAAGAATATAGAGTACATTTGAATCATGGTAGACCAATTGGTTCCAAAGATAAGAATCCTCAAAAGGAAAGGATCAATAGTTGACAACTGACAAATTCAAGAAAATGATACATTTTGATAGATCTCCAGAAGAGATTATGTTCGGTAAAATTGATATGTACCATGATTATATAAAATGCTCTAGAAAAGTATAAAAATGTCTAACAAGATTGACATGTATCAATATCGAGACTGATAAACGAGTAGAATATGAGAAAAGAGATTGACGTGTTTCAGGAATATATATGATACTCCTGAAGAGTACGACTTCTCTTAACATAAGATGTTAGCCAATAGTCTTGCTGATCGAAGAAAAGACACTAGTCGATGTTCTTATATCACATCCTATACATGGCCAAACATAAAGTTCTACTAAGAAAGTGATCACTAGTCTTGAAAAATATATAATTAGTTAAATCTCAAATGTGTTTAGATGTGATCAATGAGGCCATCCAGGTTCATAATTACCCGTTTCGAGAAGTTTAAGTTTGATATTATATAAAGAGTTGGTGTGCTGACGCTCTCTCATGTTATATGTTTGAAAAAACTGAAAGGCAAGACATAACAATGAGATCAAGCTAGACTCGAATCATGAAATATTATATGAATTATTTGTTGCGATAGAAGATTTCAAGAGATGAAATACATAAACAGATTTGTATATGAACATATATTAGGTGGCCAGAAGTTCACCAAAGTGAGTGATACATAGTTAGATATTGGATGATCAAAAGCTCATCAAAAGAACTTATATGAGAGAAATGTTGAGTAAAAGATGTTTATTATTAATGTATTGGGGGACTAGAATATCAACATCTAGGAAAATTACATACAAGTGATCTTTGAATGATAATAATCTCTTGATTTGGGCTATTATATGTCAGCACAAGAATATAAATACAAATGAAATTTGACTGCACAATAAATAATATACTCCCCAGAATTAGTATTCTCCGGAAGAGATAAAATTTTGGTGAATTAGTATTCTGTAGAAGAGATGAAATTTGGATGAATTATATTCTCATGAATAGATGAAATTTGTTGCACATGAAAATTATATTCTAAGTTGGTTGAAAGTTCGATGCCCTGTATTTGAGTTATTTTACCAACTTAGGGGGGAGAAGAATTAGAATAAGTAGGCAAAATTGTAAACTTTGAAATTATTTGAAATTACAAATTGATGATCCATTTAATGTAAATTAGAAAAGTTATATGCCAACTTTTCTCTATGTGTTATCAAGATATGTTGCACATCTATGATTTTATTTGTATCCAGTTATGACTCATGTTGCGTAGCGTTGAGGATACACTTTGGTCATAGATATACCATGTGTATACAACAACAACTAAGCCTTATTGCTAAAGTGATTTGGGGTCGGCTAACATGAATCGTCAACTGAAACAATTGCCAGAGGAGATGGCATCGACAGGAGTGATAGAAATTTTTTAAAAGGGTTTAAGTTTTAAGAATATTAAATAAGTTTTTGAAAACAAGGTTTGCGCCAAAAATTTTTGAAAGAGGTTTTCAACAAAACGTTTTAATACTAGCACAATTGAGAAAAACAAATAAATGCAGTAATCACACCCCTTCCTCCACATGGATACTGCCCCTCCACCCACTTCTATCGAACGCCATGCTCTCTTCAATCCCAAGTAGCATCATATCACTTTCAATTACCTCATATACCATGTGTATACATTAAAAAAAAACATGCCAATTTTACTTGAATTGCTACATTTGAAGTGTAAATTGTATGACCGGTTCCAATAGATATATGATCAATGGCAAGATAGTGCAATTGACACTTTTAAAGTGGAATAATAATATATTAATATCATAGTGTATGAATTATCCCAGAAGCATTATAGATATCTGAATTATAATAAATGGCCTATCATATGAAAAAAGTTATAATGGTACCAATTGTAAATGTGTTCAGATATCGTTGCAAAATAACATGCAAGATGTGTATTGAGGAATAGTATGATTTCGGTATGTATGATGGAACGATGAATAATATGCATATGCAGAATGAGTGGACTTGAGAATAAAGGATCTTAAATAAATGTCCACTTTGATGTAGACATGTTAAAGCTTATTATGGACCAGAAGTCAAACAAAATGTGGATGATGATGTTCAAAAGTTTGTCATGGACCTGAAGTCCAGCGAAAAAATTGATTTCTAAATCCACGCTGTACAATGTCTTGCATTTTGAGTCTTACAATCATGTGCATGTAGATAGAGTAAACGCATCATGCAACATATTATTATAATGTTTTCATATATTTTATTATCTTTATGTGACTTCTTCATAATGCATGCACATTTAGTATGTTTAGTACTTTATAGTTTTACATTGCAAGTAACGTTTATAAGAAGGATTATTTATTCATATAGTCTAATGGTTGTTGATTTACTAATCTCATAGTAAAGATATGATAATATCATGGTCTGGCATAAATATAAAGAAAGAAATATATATATATATATATATATATATATATATATATATATATATATATATATAAAAAATGGATTATTGAATACGTGAAAAGTTCCTGAAGAACTATATATGAAATATATGAACCTCTAGTGAAATGCATACACATACATTTTAAAGTATGTAATGAAGACCATGGATAATTATACATATATATATGGTTGGAACGATAAACATATTTTGAAGAGTGAATTTCGTTATTAACATCTCAACCAGCAGTTTGAGCATTTGAAATCAATATTCTTTTCAATTGAAGGATGTCTTATGTAAAAAGGTAACTTTGTGAAAAGGAAGGATCATAAATTAGATTATTGATGGTCCAGAAGTGCCACAATATCTAGTAGCACCATATTATTATTCATGTACCATCAATTCCAGAAATGCTAGATGATAATATAGATATCTTACATTGACATAAATTTTATTATCATAAAAGACTTGAATTTTGGTATTGATAAAGCATTGATCATTTATGATATTCAATGACCTCCAGAAGTAGGTTCCTTTCTATTTGTTTTAAACACATACAAGAAGATTGTGATCCATTTTAGGAAGAGAAGTTCTCACATACTCAACATGCCTCATTGAAGTGAAGAACAATAATGGTGATTCAGTTGTGCAACAAATTCCAATCAAGTGAAGAACAATAATGGTGATTCAGTTGTGCAACAAATTCCAATCAAGTGAAGATTCGTCAAGTTTATCAACAAAAGTACTCCTTGATAACTATATTTGAGAAGCTCGTTGATCACAAGAGATTGCACCGTTCCATAATTTCAAGTGATGTAAGCAAGAGGGGGAGTGAATACGCGCTGCACTCCTTTTCCCTTAACCATGGTTTTGTCCCACTAGGTTTTCCTGGCAAGGTTTTTAATGAGGCAGCATCTCAAGCGTATTATGAAGAATTATGTACTCTTATTCCTTCACTAGATTTTTTTTCCCATAGGGTTTTTATTAGTAAGGTTTTATCGAGGCATAATCTTCAGGAGTAGACATCCAAGGGGGAGTGTTATGAAATATTGTGGTGGATGTCTATTAGGAAATAATATCTTGTATATATACTAGTTGCCGTGTACTCCCATTGTAATTAGGTCACTTGTTCCCCAAGCAAGTTACCTATATTACTATATATATCCCTTATATGGAATAAGAGAAGATACGACTATTCTCCCCTACAAGTCTCTACCTCGCTAACCCTAATTTCACAACAGTTATGCTTTCTTTTACTAAAATTATTACTTTAAACGAATTTGGGCTTTTAATAATAATATTATCATTAATATTCTTGATAGTTACTTGTTCCGCTCTAATTTATTTGCTAAATTCACTTTTTCACAGTTTTCAAGAAACGCTTTTAAAAACTAATATCTCTAATTTGATATAAGAAATAAATCTAATCTATTGACGATTGATTTAATAAATCAATTTTGACTACTATATAAATTAATCTAATACATCGTTTTTAACTATCTTATAGATTGACCTAATACATTGATCTTATCTATATTGTACATTGATATAATATATGGATGATTGCTCTAATATATTAATTTTAATTATCTTATACATTGATCGAATCTATTGATGTTTGAACTGGTACATTCAACTTAACTATCTTGAATATAGATCGTGATCATCTTATAGTTAATATAATACGTTGATCTAGTATATTCATGATCGTAATCATCTTATTCATTAATCTAGTATATTCATGATTAATATAATACGTCCCCTTAAAGTATCAAACTCAGTGGTCTAATATATTGATAACTGCTCTTATACATAGATTTTAACTATCATATTCAATAATCTAATGATGATTAATATAATACATAACTCTTAAATGTCTAATTCAGCAATATAATATATTGATGGTTGATTTAATATATAGAACATAACTATCCTATTCATGGTTGATAATATGTAAATGAAAATATTTATAATCAAAGATGTGCATTTATACCGAGTGAAATGGAAATAGATGCAACCTATTATATTTAATGCTAATCAATCTTTCCTCGTTTAGATAATTATAGTTGTTATTACTGCTGATTACTAATCTTAGTCTATTACTTTTGATCAGTTTATCATATATACGCCTCAAGCGTATTTTAGTCATTTCACCGGTAAGGTGGGCCATGACTGGAGTGGGCCCAAACATTAGCCCCACGCTCTATGTCGGAGTTTTAGGACCTGGCTGGAATTGCGATGTGGAGCGGAATGTTACTTTGCGAATTCGACGTACCCTTGCTCAGGGCTAGGCTCAAAATTCGATGTGCCTCTGATCTCGACGTACCTGAGTTGAGGTTCTGATAAGGATTTCGACTGCCCTCACCAGGTGGGCTGTTTAAAAACTCAACGTACCTAAGTCGAAGTTTTTAGCTAAATCGCGAACGCCCTCCTAAAATTCGACCACCCTCTTTCCAAGTGTGGACTCTTAAGACTTCGACCACCCTCTATCTCAGATGATTGCTTTGAAAACTTCGACCATCCTCGTCTAGCAAGTGGCAGTCTAAAATTTCGACCACCCTCCATCTTAGGTGGTGAATAAGAAAACTTCGACCACGTTTAAAATAGGCGGTGAACCAAAAAACTTCGACCACCCTCATTATGGTAGTGAATAAAAACTTCGAACACCTTCCTGCTTTGATGATCAAAAACTTCGACTACCCTCATTACAGTTGGTGAACCAAAAAACTTCAACCACCCTCATTATGGTAGTGAATAAATTTTTTTGACCACCCTCCTTCTTTGATGATAAAAAAACTTTGACTACCCTCATTATAGGTGGTCAACCAAAAAACCTCGACCAGCCTCATTATAGGTAGTGAATAAAATATTCGACCACCCTCACTTCATAGGTGGTGTATCAAAAAATACTTCGACCACCCTCATTTGGATGGTTCATAAAAAACTTCGACCACCCTCTCTCATAGGTGGTGTATCCAAAAAAAACCTTTGACCACCCTCTGTCATAGGTGGTGTATCAAAAAATTTCGACCACCCTCATTTGGATGGTACATCAAAAACTTCGACCACCCTCACTTAAATGAAGTATTAAAAACTTCAACCGCCCTCTCTCATAAGTGGTGTATCAAAAAACTTCGACCACCCTCATTTAGGTGGTGCATCAAATACTTCGACCACTCTCATTTGGATGGAGTGGGCTAACAAGTCTATACTTATTTGGTTCGAAGTATGCGTCTCAAATAAATCTAGGGCTAATGAGCCCTGTATTCATTTTAATTGAGGGGTGTTCCTAGTTAAAAAGAGCTTTTAAGACTTCGAGGATGCAGGGTCAGGGCTAATGAGTCCTGTACTCACTTTGCTCGAAGGGTGTGCCTTGTTTGAATGGCTTTTTCATACTTAGAAAATATAATTCAAAGTATTTGGTTCAAAGGATGTCCTCTGAAAATGCTCGAGGTAGCTCTGTCAAAGAAATGGCTTCTTTGAAGAGTTCGAGGTAGCCCCGGTAAGGGAGGGATTGTGTTGCTGAAATTGCTCGACGTTGCCCCGGGTAGGGATCGAGATGATGTGAAACGACGTGCTTGTGATGGTCAACTTTTACGGGATTCAACATTTTAGGAGGTATACGCATGGGTCAACGTGTTCTCTTTGACCAGTATCTATACATTGCATGTACTCATACGACGTATATGAATTGTTGTAAATGCTTGGCACGAACTCCCATGTTGAATAACTGTTCCTATTAGAGAGAACTCATTGTTCATGTCCTTTTAGGGGCTAGGTGAGATTTAAATAACTTCACTGTATGGTTTCTCTCTCATCTGCATTTTCTCTCTATTTTCTCTCTCTAAAAAGCCTTTGCTCTTCTTGCTTGCTGCTATCTCTCTGCACCGAGTGTTTCGAGGAACCTCTTCCGAGCTTTTCGACCAAGGTATGGTTTCTCGTTCTTGATTCTTTTCCTTTCTTTAATAAATTCGACGTAGGGATTATTGTATTTTAAATAATGAACCATGTTATCGAATCAAGCGTCCCTTATATCCTGCCCTTTCCTGATATCCCGATCCTTTACTCAACGCTATTCCTATTGAGGAAGAGGAGTGTGAGGAAATTTTTGAGGGACCTGAGGAGTTTCTAGATCGCCCCAATAATAATACGATAGCCTTACCTCCTACTAAGAGGAGTTACTTAGATTCTTTTCTTTCGCTTGATGTATTGCAAATAATGGAGCCTATAGCCGAAGTTCCAACGACATCTGACCATTGCGAGCCCTGTCCTTCCCCCAACAAGAAATTGGGAATAAGTGGCCACTGGTCGACGGGGAAATCGTGAAAGGATCTCCGTAAAGGGTTGTCGTTTTTGTCGAGTCTCTACTTTGTTAAGTTACCATATGTACTTTATCCCCCACAGGCTACGAACTTGGTGGTAACGCCACCCCTTCGGTGCATTGGTTTGTATAAGACATAGTTTGAGCTGGGTATGCGTTTTCCTTTGCACCCTCTCTATAAGGAGATTTTGGAGACATATAATATTGCCTTGTGTCAGCTATTCGATAGGATCGATTATGGCTTTCTTATGTATTTGTCGAATGTTAGGAGTGCAGCCCTAGTTGCGCCTTTGGCGTAATATGTTTAAGCTCAACGAGGTGTCTGAGTGTTATGCTGGGCCTGGTTGGTATTCCTTCCAAGCTCGACATCTTATAATGGTGAAGGATGGGAAAAGGCAACAGAAATCCTACAAGGTCACAACTGAGATGCCTACCAACCAGGCTCTGTTTCGAGGTGAGTTTCTGGTTGTATTTCGAGGAGACAACCCGTGGGATGTGCCTTGAGTTTTGTTTGATGAACCTCCAAACTTCGGCATGAACCTTAACATGCCCGAAATGGACACTGAGGAGGCCATTGTTGCCATTAGTTGTCAGGCCATAGGGTATCATGTTGATGGCAAGCCGAAGTACAAGACGGATCACTGGCTGCCCAACGATAAGGACCTATCTAATGAGCATTTTTTGTTGGCCTTCGCGATGTCTCCGGCGTATGACCAACGTAGGGGTTGTTAATCTTTTATTTTCTCTTTTTCCACGTACCCTTCTTGTTCCTAATTCACCATATCTGTTTTTGCAGTAATTGCTTTTAATAATCTCAACGAGGAGATGAAGAAGAACACAACTATGGGAGGAATGGAAGCCATGGCTAGGTTGTTCATTCAGAAGGGGGAATTGAAAGTTCCAAAACCACCCGCAGTAAGTTTGACTACCATATCTCCTTATGCTGATATTTGACTTTTTCTAACTTGTCTTTTTTCTTGTCTTTTTCTTTGCAATACCCAAAACATATGCCAAAGGCAAAATCGGCTCCTCCTAAGCCTATGCCCACTCCAACAAAGGAGGTTGCCCCACTTTTCGACCGACCTTCATTAGAGTTCGAAGTCTCGGGTAGTGCTGGGTCGCAGAGGAAGTCGATTACCCTCTTGAGCTCGACCCGTTATTCCCTGATATGAGTTTCCATTTGGGTTCGAGCTCGGAGCCCCTCGACGAACAGGATGTTGATGTACCTCTGGTTAAGAGGGCCAGACCGTCCTGGTCGCTTGATATTGATGGCTAATCTGATGCTGTCAACATCGAGAAAGCGAACAGGAAGGCTCTCCGAGCTTGCTACTAGAGAGTTCGAGAGGCGTTGCTAGTTTCAGGGGACATTGAGGATGTCTCGAAAGGGGGAGTACAAAAGTAGATCGAGGCACTAAAAGAGTGCTGGTTGCAGGTAGTTAACTTAGCTTTGATGATGTCTTTTTGCAGATGCCAATTCGACTGGCCTGCCTTACTGAGAAGGAGGGCCCGGATTCAACCAAGCTAGGTGAGGAGCTGGAGAAGTGATGATGTATCACATTTATATATAGTTTTTAGATGCATTTAGATTGCATTTAGAACTCCTTTTTGAGCATTTAGGTGCATAATGACATGAATTACATAAGTTATGCTCTACTACTCCCTGTTTGTGTGTTTCGATGATTTTCAGGTTATTTTGATACAAAGTAATCACGAGTACCAAAGATCTAGCCTATTAATCATTGAAGATGAAGGTAGCTTGCACAAGGATCATAATGCATCCGTTTGAGACAATTTTGAGTTGGAATGAAGCAAAGAGTTAGTGAAGGAAGTGCCAAAACTGACTCACCTTCACTAATTTCATTATAACTTTTGATACAAAATTAATAATCAAGAAATTTATGATACCCCAAACGGACTTCTGGTTTGAGAGATATGGCCTTCGCAAATTGATGCAAAATCGCCATAAATTGGCTCAACCCGATCGGGCAACCATTGCCCGATCCAATCGGGTTGAGCCTTCTACATGCTGCCCCTGCTTTATTCCAAGGAAAGAAGAGATTTGAAGTTGGGTCATTTTCTACCAACCCGATGATATAGGGCAATGGTTGCCCGATCGGGTGGATTCGCCCGATCGCATCGGGTGAAGCCCATTTTATTTTGTGAAGGAAATTAACATGGCCCAAAATTTGTACCAACCCGATGCCATAGGGCAATGGTTGCCCGATTGGGTTGTACCAACCCGATGCCATAGGGCAACCACCGCCCGATCGAGTACCGGGCTCGCGGAGCCGAAATTCTATCTTTTTGTATCGTTTTTAATTAGATTTTGGGGCTATTATAAATAGTTTTCCCTCATTATTCTAGACACACTTTTTATTCTGTTTTATTTCCAATAGTTCTTAGCTTAGTTTTAGAGAGTTTTATTTAGATTAAATACTTTAAATTAGTTTAAAGGTGATTGAACATCGAATTTCAATAAAAGTTATTGCTTTCCGTCAATTGGTATTCTTCTCTACTCTTAATCTCTTTAATTACTTTGATTTCTTAGTTTAATTATTCAATTGATTCATGATGTTGAAATTAGGGTTTCTTATTAGAATTGTTATTATTGATTTAATTATGTCTGAGTAGTTTAATTTCTAGGGATTTGGTGACGAAAGCCATGTTTATACCTTAATTAATCAAATTGCTATTAGTTTTTAGGGCTTGATGAGTTTGATTGTGGTGTGATTTGTTCTTATTGAGTAATTAACGTTATTGCGCAATTTCTTTGATTACTTAAGGTTAATAATTGTTTGCATAGACCCTTCTTACTTTTAGAGGCATAGTGTACACCAGTAATTCTGATTATGTTTGTGAACATGTTGAATATGTTGAATTATGGGCGTTGAGACTTAACCATAGCTTGACACTGCTCTAATCTGTCGATTCTTGGCCTAGGTTCTGATAGTTGTTTGATGCTTTGATTAGTATAAGCATGGTGGACCGAACTCATTCCCTAGACCTTTATTTCATAGAGTAAAATCCATTTATATTGCTTTCTTTAGTTTAATTAGTAGTTCAGTTGATTCCTATCTGATTTTGTCTGAAATAGCTTTTTAACTGGATATTAGCTTAGAACTCTGTCTCTCTGTGGATTGGACCCTACTTCTCTTGACTATCATTGTTAGAGGACTTAGGATTTATCTTTGATAAGGTGATACGACTTTAGCCTATCAAGTGCAAGCGGGAGCTGTTGGAGGCTTCTTGAAAGGTTGCGCTCCTTGAGGCAGAGGTCGAAAAGACCAACCGATTGAATGCCAAAAACCTTGAGGCATTAAATAGTGAGAGGACGATCCTCATAAACAATAAAGAGGAGGTCTCCAACCAGCTCAAAACAGCTGAGAAGAAACTCGAGGAGCCAGGCCTGGTGGTAGCTCAACTTGAGGCGAGCTGAAATCCCACAAAGAGATGCTCGAGCGTACTCGGATCGAGCGGGATGATCTTCAGTCCGAATATAACAAGTATGCAAAGGAGCTTAAACATAGATGAAGTAAGATCATACGCCGGTGGAAAAAATCCGAGGCCGGCCTCACTTTTCCTGATGAAAAAGTCGTCGAGGGTTATGAATCAGCCCGCGATGAGATGCAACGTTGCTTCGAGAGGACTCTGAAGGATTTGGTCCATGACTTGGATTTGAAACAGGTTTTGGCCAATTTCGATGCCCTTGCTAAGTACGTAGCCAAGGAGAAGGGAGGTCAAGACACGATGGATGCTGAAGCTGCTGAGGCTTTGACCTCTACTGCCATTGGGGAGGGCGAGGTTCCACTGGATATCGTGTATGACATTCCAGTGGCTATCGAAGATGCAAGGGCTGGTGAGGCCAAGGTCGCTGAGACTGAGAGGTCGAGCTCTCTGTCGGACTCCTCTGGCGAAGAGGATGTTGATATAGAAGCTTAGGTCTTTAGGCTTGTACTTCGACATCTTGTAGCCAGTTTTTATTTTTTCAGATGTAATCAACACTTGTAATTATTTCCCTCTATCAATGAAAGAAATATTTTGGCTCTTTTTGGCTCAGTTTTGTTGTCTTGTTTTTGCTCTGATTGAAGAGTTTGAGGGTCGCATAAGGTTTTCATGTAGACTGTTGCACTTTGATAATTGACCTGTTAGGTTTAATAATTCGACTGACCTTCTAGGTCCAAAAACTTCGAGTGACTTGCCCGGTCCTCACAAATTCAAGTGGTCTTGATAATTGACCTATTAGGTCGTGATGTTGAATGATTTGTTAGGTTTTCTTGCATTTGAAGTTTTAAAGCCTGTTTGTTAGGCTATCACATTGGAATACAAGGTTTGTCCTGTTAGGTATGTAATCTCCACGTGAAGATCTGAACTGTTAGGCTTGTGACCTCGTCGTGAAGGTTTGACTTGTTAGGTCTGTTACCTCGACTTCCTTTTGGTAATTTCATTTTTATGTTCCAAGTCACAATAAAAAAAATTAACAGATTTGTTTGAAGGACCGGTTAGGTCGAAATTTTATTTCATAACTACCAACTATTATAAGATTGTTTAACCGGCGAGGTTTCTACAAGTTCAGAAGCAATAGTAAACTCGACGTACATTATAACAATTCAACTCATAATTAGACCGGCGAGGTCGAAGTAGTCTGTCACCATATTAGCCCCTTAACTTGTTGCGATGTGCTCAGACATAGAACCTCCTTGAATTGTCCACGTTCTATGGTCAAAATAAGGGATCACCATCTATATTCTCGAGCCAGTACGTTCCAGGTCGAATTATTTCAGATACTCGATAAGGTCCTTCCCAATTTGGGCTAAGTTTGCCGAGGTATTTCTTTTTGCCAGTAGCTTCTATTTTTCTAAGTACAAGATCCCCAACTTTGAATTTTCTCTCTCGGACACCTCTGTTGAATAATCTGGTAATTCGCAATTTCTGAGCCGTTGACCGTAACACGGTGTTTCCTCTGGTTTTAGGCAGTAGATCAAGCTTGACACCCTTTTCTTTTTCATTTTTCCCCTAGTCATAGAAAGTGATCCTCGGTAAGGGGATATTTACTTCGACAGGCAGGACATCTTCACTTCCATATACTAAGTTCAAGGGCGTGTTTCCAGTCACTTCTTTCACTGTTGTTCGAGCTGACCGTAGTACGCCTGGTAAATCTTTGACCCAAGAGCCTTTGGCCCCATCCAACATCTTCTTCAAACCTTTCAAAATGACCTTGTTAGCCGCCTCGGCTTGTCCGTTTGCTTGCGGTCGACTGACCGCAAAGAACTTTGTTTTAATGCCGAAACGGGCACAATAGGACTTGGTGGGTCCGCTGTTAAGTTGTCGCTCGTTGTCTGAGATGAGCGCTCGAGGCACTCCAAAGTAGGTGATGATGTTTTTCCAGATAAAATTTTGTACTTGATTATCAGAGATGGTGGCAAAAGGTTCTGCTTCGACCCATTTGGTGAAATAGTCAATTGTGACTAATAGGAACTTCCTTCCGCCAGATGCAGTTGGAAATGGTCCTAAATTGTCCATACCCCACTGATCGAAGGGCAGCACAGCTTGTATGGTTGTGAGATGGCTGGCGGACTGTCGGTGTACGTGATCGTACACTTGGCAATTGTGGCACTTCCTAACCAAAGACTTGGCATCCTGCATCAGTGTGGGCCAGTAATATCCTGCTCAAAGAGCTTTACCAGCGATGGTTCGAGCTCCTTGATGGCTACCACATGTCCCCTCATATATCTCTTGAAGCACTCTATCGCCTTCTTCGAGCGTCACGCACCTTAACAGCGGGTGTCTGAATGACTTTCTGTACAGCAAGTGGTCATGCAGGAGGAACCATTTTGAACGGAGTCGAAGCCTTTCTGCCTCTTTCTCATCTTCTAGCAACTTTCCTTCTTCGAGGTATTCACAGATGCTTTTCATCAACTCATTCGACCGATCTATGTGGCAGATGAAGAGTTGATTATTGATGCTTGTCTTATAGAGCACTTCCCATAAGATAGTTGGAGGTTCTAGGCCGGAGGCAGAGCTAGCCATTCGAGATAGTACGTCTGCCTGCTGATTCTCGGACCTCGGAATATACTGGATTGTGAACTTAGTGAAATTTTTCTGTTGCTCTTTCACTTTTCCGAGGTATATCCTCATGCTATCTTCTTTTTCCTCAAATTCCCCTTTAAATTGACAAACGACCAGCTGAGAGTCGTTTTAACAGTGAGTTCATTAGCCCTATTCGAGAGGCATAACTTCAGACCTAGCAACAGAGCTTCATATTCAGCTTCGTTATTCGACGCAGCAAAATCGAACTTTATAGCATACTCCATTTTAATATCGAGGGGGTCTATGATCAAGGGTCCGGCTCCACACCCTGCTTTCGACGAGCAGCCGTCTACGAACAATTGCCATGTCCCAGTTAGGGTGGCCATCTCATCTTCAGTTGGGCATTCAGCAATGAAGTCTGCTAAGGCTTGAGCATTTATTGCTCTCTGAGGCTCGAATTCCAAGCCAAAGTCAGATAACTGGTTAGCCCATTCGACGACTCGGTTAGACCCATTCTGATTTACGATGAAGTAAACTGGTTGATGAAGTAAACTGGATGTTGTTGCTTCTCTCGTTCAGACTCTAAAACTGCACTTAGCGCAGTCTCTAATACGGCGAGGTACATTAATAACATTTCTCCCGTCAGGGTATTGAAAAAATGTAAACTTTTGTTGGCCGGTCGTGACAAGAATCGCCCTAGAGAGGCCATGCACCCTGTCAACCTTTGGACCTCTTTAACAGTTCGAGGGGACTTCATATTTATTATTGCTTCGACCTTGTCAGGGTTGGCTTCGATCCCTCTTTCATCAACGAGGAACCCGAGGCACTTCCCTCCTCGAACGCCAAAAACACATTTCTTTGGATTCAACTTCATGTTGAATTTTCGGAGAGTCGTTAAAGTCTCTCTCAGGTCCTGAATATGTTCTTCGACCAACTTGCTTTTGACGATAATATCGTCAACATATACTTTGACGTTGCGACCTAGATGTCTCTCGAACATTTTATTGACCAACCTCTAATATGTATCCCCTGCGTTCGTAAGTCCAAAGGGCATGACCACAAAACAGTAAATTCAAGAGCTCGTGATAAATGTTGTATGCACCTTATCTTCCTCGGCTAGGGGAATGTGGTGATATCCGACATTTGCATCCATGAAGGTAAATAAGGCGTGTCCAGTTGTTGAATCGACTAGCTTATAGATCTTTTGAAGTGGGAAGTCGTCTTTAGGGCAAGCTTTGTTAAGATCTGTAAAATTGACGCATATTGTCCATGACCCATTGGGCTTTCGAACCAGCACAATGTACGAAAGCCAATCGGTGTACTGACATTCTCTAATTAATTCGGCACTTAACAACTTTTTTTACCTCATCTGTTGTCGCCTTGTTTCTTTTGACACCCTGGTGACTTAGCTTCTGTTTGACGGGCTTGTAATCCAGCTTAATATTCAACTGATATTTGGTGACCGAAGGATCTATCCCTGGTGATGAGTGATATTTATACCAATCTAAACCCCCTATTTTCCCCTTGTTTAGAGTCTTTTATCCTTCTCTTTTTGTATTTTCTAGCTTATTCTGCTTATTTTAAAATAATTGAGTAAATTATAACTCATTTGTAGATATTAGCTATTTTGATTATCTTTATAGGGTCTATATTGATTCCTTATGTATTTGATGTTTTAGGATCGACCTTGAAGGTTGGCATCCCGCACATCAAGTATAAAAGACTTAATCAAAGCAAAACAACACAATTCGGAGGTGTTTATGCACAAGGGTCAACTTCAAATGATATATCTCCCAACTCACTCAACATTTTCAAGTGATTCCAATTGGAGATGAAACTTGTCTGGAGAGCTTTCGAATGACTGGTCATAAGCCCAATTCCGATAAAAGACGAGAGAGATATGATCGTTCGAAGTTGCGCTGTCTGGCCAGTGGGAGCGGGCGCTCCGCTTTTGGTTGGAGCGGGCGCTCCGAGTCCGCTAGGAGTTCCTGTTTTGCGGTTTTTAGGCCCGTTTAATGAATGATTTTTGTAGCCCCTTAAAAGGGACGAACCCCAAACTTTTGAGGGGGGACTTTTAAAGGGTTAGCCTCCATTAGTGAGTTCAAGCTTTACTTAGGGTTTTTAGAGAGAGAAACTCTCATTTGTATGAGAGAGAAGTGAGTAAAACTTGTTGAGAAGCTTTGATTTGGAAGAATCTAAGATGGAAACTTGAAGATTTGGAGATTCCTTGCAATATCAATGAGAATTTCTTACTCCCTCTCATATTTTCATTGCTTTCTTTACTTAGTTTCATACTAATTTCACTTTATCTACTTGTTTATCATAGATTAATGTTTAATTTCATGATTTTAGTTGTTAATAATTATATTTTATTTCTTCATATGATTTGTGAGTAGTTCTTCCTTGGGAAAAGGTTGAAGCCATTGATGAGTTCATAAACCTTTAAATTGACCATTGGGTTTTGACTTGGGTTAATTTTGGTTAATTGATTTGGGATTTTTATGTATGTTTGTATGTTTGGTTATCATAAAAGCATAGTTTGGGCACCCTTAATGAAGGATCGAAAGATGAAATTAAGGGGTTGCCTCAAATCAATTTTTAGGCTTGAAGGACCATGAAAATAGGGACTACCTAGCCTAGGGGATTTATTTGCTTGTTTTTGTTCATCATGTTTATGGATATGCTTGGTTGAATGCCTTAGCCATGAAAATAGGTCTTTGGTAGGAGATTAAGCCAATCTAACTAGCTCGAAAGAGTGGTTAGAATACCGTTGCATGAACTATTCCCCTCAATTGATCCCCAATGTTGATCCCTCATTTTGATTGCTTGATTTATGTATGAATCATTTGGTGGATATACCCTTTCCCAAGACCCTTTTAATATCGTTTCTTTTTCTTATATTCAACCACATATCTTACTCCAAAAAAAATAGACTCGACCTAACTTATCATAAGTCATTACTTTTTGGTGCTCTCCTTAGTCCTTGTGGGATCGACCCTTTCTTGCCCTTTCTACCTAGTTAGAGAGGCCGAGTTAGGTTTTTATTTTTGGTAGGCTCGACGACGGCCTATCACCTGGCATCTCATCAGTGGAAAATGCGAACACCTCTTGATAATCCCGGAGGAGGGCAATCAACTCAGCTCGAACGACATGGTTAAGGTCATTGCCTACTCGAACCGTCCGGCTAGGATCGGGTCCGAGTGGTACTTCTTCATCCTTATCGACCGGCTGGGGCCGATGATGGTTGATCGAGTTCTCATTGTAAATCATCCCCAGAGGAGGGGGTGAACTCTTCGATGTTCCCGCGTTTTCTCTCTTCCTGTTGATCCTTGTTCGACAGGCTTGCTTCTTCTAAGACTATTCAGATAACATTCTCGAGCTGACTTCTGGACCCCATGTAGCCTGCCCAAAGTTCCATCATCTGTTTCAAATTGAAGTAGGAGCTGGTACGTCGAAATTGTAGCTTTTATCTTGTTTAGTGTTGGTCGACCAATGATGATGTTGTAGGGCACATCAACCGACCACTGAGAAGTTTACTGGGAGGCAATGCCCTTTCCCCTTGTCACCCAATCGGCTGGGAAGCTTGATGACTCCGAGGGGGTGAACAGATTGGCCCCCAAAGCCGACCAGGGGTTGGTCGATGGCCTGGATGTCTTTCCTCTGATACTTCAATTTCTATAGAGATTCCCACCAGGTGATGATATCGGCGGAACTGCCACTGTCTATCAGAACTCGACCGACCCTGTGGTTGGCTACCTTCAACTCGATGACCAAGGGATCATCGTGTGGTGTCTGTATCTTCTTTGAACTCTCTCCAAACACCATGGTGGGGGTGTCTCGCCTCTTTAATACTTCACTATTGTTCAGGTGGTACAGGTGATTTTTCCTTGAATGGCCGGCTAAGCCTCCTGAGGCGAAGCCCCCAGCTATGATTCTGACATAGCCCTCAGTTTCGTCGCTCTTTTACTGCTTTTCTTTTCCCTTTTCTCTTCTTCGATCACCCTGTGGTTCCTTCAAATATCTGTTTAATTTTCCTTCGTCAGCTAGCTTATCGAGGGCCTTCTTGAGCTCTCTATAATCTTTGGTCGTGTGACCGCATTCCCTATGGTATTCACACCACAACTTCTTATCCTTCCGATAGTTCGACGTCTTGATAGGAGCAGGTCGAGGTAAAACATACTTCCCTTTTAAATCCAAGTATATCTCTCTTCGGTTGACGTTGAAACGGGGATCACGACCTCCATCAGAAGGTCGATGTCTTTTCTTTCTTTTCGACATGTCTTTTTGGCTCGAGAGCTCACGCTTTCGTTTGTTCCCCCCTTCTTCGTTTACACTCTTGCAGATATCCGATGCTTGAATGTACTTATGAGCTAGCTTTATAGCCTAAGTTAGGGTAAGATTCTTCCTCATTGCAAGTTCAAATTTGAATCGCCGGGGGTGGAGGCTATCCATCAGAGCGGCAACGGCCACTCCATCCTGGAGGTCGGATATCTTGAGGGATTCTTTATTGAACCTCTTGATATAAAAGTTTAAACTTTCTCCCTTCTGCTGGGAGACCGACATTATGTGCATTTTGGTCTTCTTGTGGCGCTTGGCCGCGATAAAATGTTGTGAGAATAAAACTTCGAGGGCTGAAAAACTGGTAATGATTCCGGGTGCTAAACTAGTGAACCAATTGAGGGCCAAACCTTTGAGTGTAGTCGGAAAATACCTACACCATGTGGCCTCACAGAAGGTTTGCACACTCATTTGTGTTTTGTATGCCGCCAGGTGATCGGCGGGGTAAGTAGTGCCCGAATAATGCTCGATCATGGGAATCTTGAATTTGCCCAGGTTTGGCGTCTCCATAATATGTCGACTGAAGGGGGACTTTTGCGGTACTGCCGAACGAACTCGAAAACCAGATTCATCGACTTCTTCTGGTTCTTCGACGTTGTGTTCTATCTCGGTCCTCGGTGTGTGATGGTTAGTCTGTGGGCGTGACTGCCCTGAGGTTCGTGTGGCCCTTGGATACTTCGAATCCCCTGCATCGGACTACTCTCTCTTTTTTTCGATTATTATTCGAGTGTCGAAGTTCTGGCTCCTCATTTGCTTTTGATGTATGATATGTCGAGCGTCATCATCACTTAGTGACATGACAGACTTCCCTTTCGACATGGCAGGTGCTCTTTTCGATGGACCAGCAGCATGCTCGGTTAGGGCATGCTCCTTGTTTGTTAACCTTAAATAAGCCCGTGGTTGATCCAGGACTATCCCTCGGTCAGGGGGAGTATTTTGTTGAGTCTCTATCACCGTGACGAGTTGTTGCATGGCAGTGGTCATGTGTCTCTCCATTTGGAGCTTGAGTTCCCGTAAGTCAAAGAAAGTAACTGGTGGTGGAGGCCCTTCGAAAGCTGCGACAATCTGGCTTCCACCTTGAAGGAGGTCGGTTTCGTCCTCAACGATCGCACCTCCTTGATTCAACAAAGCAGTCTGCACATTCTCACAAATGGTTTTTCGAGCAGCAGTACCTCGGGTACCTTGTCCTCGTATCATGGTGTTCGAAAATGTTGTTGTAATGTCTATCCCCACAGACTGTGCCAACTATTTCGAGTACAAGAAACACATAGAGATTTTTTTATTTTTGGGATTCCAAATCCAACTAGTGTAGTAACCAGTAACAGTCCAAGGTCTTCGAATTCTGAGTGCCTGCAAAACCGAGCACGGTGAACTACCCCGAGATGTTCCCGAGATGATCATCTCTCCGATGCTTAAGTCATATCTGATCTCAGAAGGTCAGAGAGTAGTGCAAGTAAATGCTTTAGAATGCGTGTAAAAACCTACCTGATGATCAAATGAAAGTACTATATATTGGTTGTACTGATGTGATGTAACCTGGTGAAGGTGATGATGTCATGAAGACCTTTATTCAGTGGGCTTGACTAAAAGCCTGTACTTTCTGGCCTGTAAAAAGCCCCCAGGGATAAAATGGTAATTTTACGCCTTAAGGGTATTTTAGTTATTGCACTGGTAAGGTGGGCCATGACTGGAGTGGCCCAAACATTAACTATTTTATAAGTTGTACATTGGTCAAATATATTGTTGATGGATTTAATACACATTGATCTTAAGTATCTTATAATATATACATTGATCTAAGAATGTATTGATTGATCTAATACATTGGTATTAACTATCTTATACATCAATCTAATGTGTTGATGATTGATCTAATACATTGATCTTAATCATCTTAAACGTTGATATAATGTATTAGTATTAATTTTATGACTACTATTATTATTAATATTGGTACTTGTAATTGATCGATCTAATATATTGATCTTGGCTTTCTTATTAAAATAATTACATTAATAGTTGGTCAAATACATTAATCTTAACTATACTATCTTATACGTTGATCTAGTATATTGACTGATCTAATATATTGATCTTAAATATGTTATATATTGATCTAATATGCGAATAAATTAATATTGATTGTCGTAAACATTGATCTAATGTATTGATGGTTGATCTAGTACATTGATAGTTTATCTACTATGTTGATCTTAGCTTTGTTATTAAATTGATCTAATATATTGATGATTAATCTAATAAATTTGCCTCTTAACGATTTACATTGATCTTATATATAGATGATTGATCTAATACACTAATCCTAACTATATTGATGCCCGATCTTCTAACACATCAATCTTAACTATCTTATACGTTGATCTAGTATTTTGACAGTTGATCTAATATATTGATCTTGAATATCTTACATATTGATCTAGTACGTCGATGATTGATATATAATACACTAATCTTAAATCGTATACATTAATCTAATGTATTGAGGATTGTTCTAATGCATAGATCTTAACATATAACTGATATAATGATTTCTTATAGAGTTTTTCCCTTCGTTTACAAGCTAAATTGGTATTGACGCTCTTAGGAGCCATTTATGCTAACTATTTCGATATAGTTGTGGTTTGTCTGTGTTATAAAGTTTTGCAGGTTTTAGGGAAAAACTTTCTATTTACTTGGCATTTTGATCGCCATACTATAGCGGAAGGTTATGAGGCATATAGGCGGTCTCGAGATGGTATTCGAGCCCTTGGAAGAAGAATTTGTTGAAGATACTTGGCGTCTGAGGCCAAGTATAGAACTACCAGAAATTAGCTCTGCCTGATCGGGTCGGGCAACCACCGGTCGATCGGGTTCGATCTTCGGCATGAAAAAGTTCAGATTCTCCGCCCGATTGGGCAGCCTTGCCCGATCCCATCGGGTGGACCATTACTTAGCCACTTGCTGAATTTTGAAGATTGCGGAGCTGAAGCCTCGCCCGACGTCATCGGGCAGCTGTGCCAAATCGGGTGCAGGTGTTGCGGCCTCGATCGGGTGGTCGTCCCCCGATCTCATCGGATGCACACATTTTTTATGCTGCTGGAATCATGTTCCCAGGCCCGATCGGGTGGAAGACATGGAGGATGCAATTTTGCGTCTTTTCCATTCTATCTTATTGTTTTCTTAGAAGACTATAAATACTTTTTAGGTTTTTTTACGTGTATCTATCATTATCTTAAACAATTAGAGAGATCTTAAAGTTAGTTTTCATTAGTTTCCATTGTAGAGGAGATCAAACCTTGATTCAATTCAATTAAAGTTATTGCTTTTTTGTCAAATTGGTAATCTTCTTTCTTATTACTTTGTTATTATTTCTTAATTGTTCTAGTTTGGTTGTTGATTATTCAATTAGTTCATGATGCAATTGTTAGGGTTTCCAATTAGTTTTGTTATTGTCAATTTGTTCTTGTCTGAGTAGTTCTCTTTCTAGGGTGTTAGATAGGGAACCATGTTTATACCATGATTGTTGCTTAGATTACTATCGATTTCTAGGGCTTGATTAGAGTGATTGTGATGTGGTTTGTTCTTCATTAGTGATTAATGTTAGTGGTCAATTTCATTGATCACTTGTGGTTAATAGTTGTTTGCACAGATCCGTCTTACGATTAGAGGCCTAGACACATCAGTAGTTCTGATTACGTTAGTGAACACGCAGCGTATGTTGAACAAGGAGCGTTGAGACTTAACCATAGCTCAACACATGCTCTAATCCCTCGACTCTTGACTTAGGTTTTGGTAGTGGTTGACCCTATTTTATTGGTATAAGCATGGTGGACCGAACTAATACCCTAGACTTTTATTCCATAGTTAAATCCTCAGTTTAATTCTCGTCTTCCATAGTTTAATTATTAGTTCAGTTAATCTTCTATGATTTCATCTAAATTAGTTAGTTGGTTGAATATTAATATAGAAACTCTGTCTCCCTGCGGATTCGACCCTGCTTCCATTGACTACCATTGTTAGAGGACTGTAGGAATTATCTTTGAATAGGTGATACGACTTTAGCCTATCAATAACTCTAAACTATATTACATATTGATTTAATAATTGAGTCATTTACAAAATTCTAATAACGGAGAACAATACTTTTGATTCTAATATTCTAAACAAAATTAATAACACATAATAAATAATGTTTTTGTTCTAAAATACAATTAAATAAAGTGATTACAAAAACGACGATGATCTTCTAAACACGTGATTACAGTTCAACTTCAAGAATAAGCTCATTTGTTAAGGCTCAATCATAAACATACCCATCGTTAGGTATGAAACGAAATTAATTCAACTTGAATCTGAATCGACTGTCACGGAAATAACCCGAGATGAAGTTGACCGAACTTGAAGTCAACTAGAGTCGCAGGCCATAGGCAGCCAAACTCGAAACTGACCCAAAGTTGGCCGAACTCGAAATAAACCCGACCTGAAGTTACCCGAATCTGAAATCAACCCGACCTAAAGGCTACCCAAACCCGAATCACCTTACTCGACCAGTTTATTATCGATTTGGCACGAACCCGATTAGCCCCGACCCGATTATGACCCGACCCGAGACCGACCTGAACCCGACATGTTCATTTACCCGACAATACCCGAACATTACAGACGCGAACCGACTCGACCCGGAACGACAAAACAAAGTGGACCGACACAACCCGACCCGACATGGACCCTGACGTGGACCGACCCGTACCCGACCCGGCCACTCGAATTGACACCTCTAGATGTGTAGGGGTTTGCGTGGTAGTGAGATTTTTTTTTAAAAAAAAGGCAAAATGAAAAAATAACTATGAAAAACGAATGAAAGTATGACATGAGGCCTGTTTACCCGTTAAACAAGTTTCTTTTCGGTCATGGTTCATTTGTGGCGAATCTCTCAAATAGTTGGAATTATACAGAAATAACCCATAATTGGGATTATTCTTAGCGGAACGGCCATACCTTTAATTATTTCAGTCAGTTTTTCTTATTATACAACGTTATAAAGCATGTTCGCTTCCTAAACGCACAAAAATAATTATAATTATTATAATTCCTAATAAAAATATTCAATTCACTTAAATTTTATTAAACTCAACATCACATTACTATATTTCATAATAATTTTACAGCTAAAACATCATAACAAATACTGTATATATTATTTTGTTTTTACGGAAATTATAGTTGAAATTACGCGGGGTGTTACGTGAGCAATGTTACTCCTTTGGCTGAGGTTCCGAGGCCTAGTTCCACCGTTTATTATTAGTACTATATGTCTCAACCCAAGGAATCTGGGCAACCCCCTATATTTTGTGGTCTTCAGACATTGATTAGGAAGGAGGATTTGTTTCTTATACTTCTTTCGAAAGGATAGGAGATGAGAAGTGAAAATTAAATGCTTCTATGGTTAACCTAATGTTTAGAACATACAACTTTTGTGAAAATTACTAGAGGAACTTCGAACTCATTCTCAGGTTGATGGGTTTTCAAAGGAGATTTCATTAAGACACTTATCCTAAGTGATGAACAAGGTGGGAAAGATAGAACTGAGTGGTAGTTTACTTTAGGTTTATGGTTGATCTATGTGGCATGTGTGATGTACCATATTCAAGTTAAGAGTTTACTTGAGATAGTGGATGGAGCTAAAGAAGAAAATATCAATGTCGTCTTGAGAGAGCCCTTTCTTCGGAGGTGTGATCTTCTTAAGTTCCATATGGAAAAGAAAATCATCTCGATCAAGGGTGGTCCATCCATGCGTTTAGTCATTGTAAGGGTATTTTACAAAGTGCATGGGGTGTAGGGTTGTGATTTTCAATGTAAAATTAGCTAGTTGTACAGATAGCTGAAATCATGGAGTAGTGAGAATTTTAGAGTGTTTTTTAAGCGCAAGAAACTTAGGAAGTTCAGTAAGGACACCCCTACTATGACACAAGCTGAGGATAGAAATAGGATTGTGTGCATATTACAAGCTTAGTTTTTGAGGTAGAGGTTCTTAAGAAGCAACGAAAGAAAGTATTCAGTCTATCGACGTAGATATGAGTAACAAGTCCTTTCGTAAAAGAGCTATCAATACCAGTCGCAAAAATAATATTGTTCGTATTGTTGACGGTATAGAACTAGTCTAAGAAGGTGATGAGGTTGTGGGTAGAGTGACTTCTAAGTATCATATATTAAAGATATATTTTGAGGCTCGGACACGTGATGAGATGAATGCCTTGTTGCGAGAAAATTCTTTTGAAGATGTAACAATGAAGCTAGCATTGAACCAAATGCACCCAATTAAAGGGCGTAGTCTTGAAGATAATGGTCCCCTTTTTTCAGTCTCGCAACCATATTGTTAGGTTATTTATCTCTCACATCGTGCTTAGCCATTCCCTAAGGTTCCCTAGAGCTTGTGTATTTAATATAATTTATAGCTCTTATTCCTATGAGGAGCTTATGGAATACTATAATGGTGGAATCTGCCGCCCTATGTTTTGGTGCAATGTGCAACATTGTGTTTATGTTCGTGTCAAAGGTTCTGACAAATAGATTGAAAAAGTTCCTACCAAAGTTATATCGATTAATTAAAGTGCTTCCATTTCCCAAAGCAATCACAACCTCACAACTGAGCGAGTTTCCTTACAACGTGGAAATAACCTACCTTAATCGATATACTAACTCCGTTTTTTTAGATGCATCACTTTTTTTTTTGCAGTTCCCAAGTCAAAAGTTTGGAAGTAGTATTAGGTAAAAGTAAGTGTATGTAATTAGGGGGAGTGGGGACCTTTGGGTATTATAATTGTATGAAAAAGTAGGAAAGAGAAATTTGGGACCACCTTTTTTTGGGAGGGAAGACTTTCCCCACGTAAGGAAAGGAGGGAATTTTCCCCCTTTTCCCAGACTTTCCATTGTTTCCCACCCAAATTTGGTGGGAAATTTTCCCCTTCTCCAAAATTTGAAGTTCCCACCTAAAATTAAATTTGCAAGCAACCAAAAAAGCAAGAACATTCACCACTGCTATAACTTCACTCTCTCTTCTATAAATACTGTCAATGAAGAGAGAGGACTTGAAATTTAATGTTTACACAAAAGTTAGAATTTAATGTTTAGGTAGCCCTAAAAAATAGATTAGCAATTCACAGTACACACTAGCACAACTAAACTGTTCAAGATTTACAGCCCAAAAAAAATATTAAGGCAGCCACTACTAGCCCTTCAAAAAACGTCCTTAATAGCAGCAAGAGGATGGAGGATGATGATGAGCTTGATCTGCAGTTCCTTCAGTAGATGATGGAGGATGCCTATGTAGAACACAGCAGCCACAATAACATGGTGCATGAAGCAGATGATGAACAGCAGCAATATACAGAAGAAGAACAACATACAGACCATGTTATGAATATGAAGCATGAAGAAGAAGAGCATGCAGATGAGTCTAATGAGGTAAGTAAAAAACCTGAACTAAGCACACAAAAAAGAAGACAACTAATTGATGATATTCTTTCATGTGAAATAAATGGTAAATTACCTTGGGGTACAAAGCTAAAAATGGCACAAAAATATGGGATTCATAGAACAACTGTAAACAGAATCTGGAAAGATGCACAGGCACAAAGAAGCCTTTCTGGTATTATAGATGTAACGTCTAAAAAACATGGCAGAGTAGGAAGAAAACCAAGGGTATTTTCAGAGGAAAGGCTTCAGGCAGTACCTTTGAATAAAAGGACAACAATAAGATCATATGCAGGTGCTCTTAAATGTGCTCACTCACTTGTATGGAAGTTGATTAAGAATGGCATACTAAGAAGTCACACAAACAACAACCATCCAAGTCTTTCAGAGAATCACAAATTACACAGAATGATGTGGGTTTTGCAACATATAATGCCACATACAAGAGATGAGCCAGCCACATTTGTTTACATGCACAATGTTATACACATAGATGAGAAATGGTTTTACCTAAATCCATACATGAGGAGGTTTTATCTACTCCCAAATGAAGTTGACCCATATAGATGTCAACAGTCGAAGAGGTTCAAGATCAAAGCAATGTTTATGGCAGCCATATCATGGCCTCAAAAAGATGTTGTAGGTACTATGATACATGATGGAACGTTTGGCATCTTCCCTTTTGTGCACACAGTTGCAGCAAAGAACAAAAGCAAAAACAGAGAAGCAGGCACTCTTGAAACAAAAACAATAGACAAGATCACCAAAGAAGTCATCAGAGACATGATTATAAATCAAGTCATACCATCTATCATGAGATGTTGGCCAGAAGGGGTTTCAAAGACAATATACATACAGTAAGATAATGCAAGGCCTCATATACAACCCAATGACCCTGCTTTCATTGCTGCTGCAACGCAGAATGGATTCAACATTCAACTTATATGCCAGCCAGCTCAAAGTCCAGACTTAAATGTTTTAGATTTAGGGTTTTTTGCAACCATACAAGCATTACAGTACAAGACTTTTCCTAATGATACTTAACACTTAATTCATTTTATTTAAATTTTCAACTCAATATATTAATTGACTCATGAACTTGAAACATGAATTGGAAAAGTATGACCAAAAAGAGAAGAAGCTAGTCTATTACCTTGACTATCCAAGCTAAGAAACTTCATTACACAAATCTATAACCTCCATGAGATCAACCAAAATTATAACCAAGGAAACATGCATATACTCTAACCCCATTTCCAGCATCACCTCTAGAATGATACCCTTCAATTAAGAACCAGTATAGCATTTCATACTACAATAGACCAAGTGAATCTTGAGCCTAAATTCTATGACTTTGCAATAGGAATAACGTAATCTGAAATAGTCTAAGGCTAAAAATGCATGGAAAAACCACAAAAAAGGCAAACACCACAACTTGGCTGGGCTGTCTAAGCTGCGGATTTAGAACGAAGTTGTTCTGTGGCTCTGGGCAGGAGCTTTTATATGAAGAAACTTAAAATTTTATGTTGTTAACGTTAATAGGTGAAGCATACAAGTGACTCATGCTTTAAAACCTCTGGTTTTGAAACCTAACGTGTATGTTGTTTTGGATGCCTTCCTCCCTAATTGGTATAAACCAGGAGCTGCTGAAGTATTTTACCATTTTATCCTTAATGAAATCTTAATTAGGATTGATAAAACACTTGATTAATCTTAATAAATCCTTAATCATGATTAGCAACTTAGGCATACCAGAAATATCATATTAAGCTTCCTTAACACAACCGCATGAAAACCGTTAAACACGATTAAGCTAAATTAATTCAAGGAATATTCCCAATGGTATACTCCTAGCAGGGCCGACCCTGAGGTGGGGCAGACGGGGCGCCCGCCCAGGGCCCAAGAAAGGAAGGTCTGCATCCACGCATTCAGTTAATTACATACTAAATATTTAGCATGCATTTTCTAAACAAAAACAAGTAGGAGCCGAAGAACCTATGATTAGCTTTTCGGGAAATTTCCAAACGAACCATTTCAACGAAATCTTGTGAAAACTAATGATGTTTATAGTTAAGAACTCTCATCTCTCATCTCCCAAGTCCAAAACAAAACAAAAATTGTGGGGTTTTATAGTGCAGAGGAATTTTGAAGTTTGGAAAAGCAAATAAAAGTTTCACACTAGTTTAGGGGGGGATTAGAAGCAGGAAATGATTAAGTTTGGACAATCAAATAAAAGTTTAACACTAGTCTTTACGTGCTTTGACTTTTCAAGGTGAAGATGATTGTATTTTAAAAAAAAAAAAGACCACCGTGCACCCTTTCATGGTTTTAGCTCTTCTGCCCCATAACTCATCAACGTTAACAAAAAATGTAGTATAAATAAACTCCAAAATGATTCCATGATCTATTTCCTCAATTATAAGCTTAGGTTAGCTATTAAATCCCATTTTTCATGCTTACCAACATACAAATTACTCTATTATCTTAAACCTCTTTCTTGAAACTTTGTCCTTAACAAAACTCATTCTAAATCTCATAATCCAACACTAATATCACCTTTTAATCTCCATTAATCCTCTTCGTTCGCATTTAACATAGTTCAATAAGATATCATCTCATATATCCCTAAGTAGCTCAAATTTGAGGTTATTGCACTGATTAAGGCAGTGGACAATCTATCCATACCTACACTAGAAGTGTGTTTGACACGGTCGTTGACGTGCCAAATTAAATACCTAACTTAGCCTAATATAGGGCAAGAAAGGGTCGAATCCATGAGGAAGCAAGGTTTAGTCAAAGTTTGAATGCGATTAAGCGAGCTAAGTCTATTTTTGTGGGTTTTTGATATAAAAGATTAACTAAGAAACTATGAATGAATTAGCTAACAATATAACTAAATGATTGGGTTTAAATTATAATAGGAAGACACTAGGCGTAGGGGAATCACTAGTTAACCATTAACTAACCTATTTGTCAAACCAAGGGGATTCATTAGGGTCAATTAATGGACTAAGTCACTCCAAGGTTTCCTAATTACTCTCTCGAGCTAATTAGGAGTATTTAATCGACCGATAAGGTCAATCTAAGGCTTCATTTCTCAATCCTTCACCTTGTATTCCCAAATCAAGTTCAAATGGTGATCAATCACTTAAACAAGGCAATTTAATAAGCTAGATAGCCTAAGGTCTATCCCACAAGCTTGACTTTTAGTGTAACACCCCGTAATTTCACTAGAAATTTCGCGTGTTAATTTATATGGTTTATATTGTTATTTATAAATCTAAATATAATTTCATTTATAAAAACTATATTCTATTAAATAAATGGTCGTGTTTGAAACCGGAAAATATTTCGGTGGACAACGTATTGTGCATACGTATCTTAATTTCAAATGTGTATAGTCGATAGACGTGTAATTATTTTACGATGTTCATAGTATTTACATTTTATAAATTTGCTTAGCTTTACCTATTAAGTTAATTTATCTATGAGACTATTAATTTTCATCTAGACCCTTGCTTCTTAATTTAACATGTGTTCTTTGATTTAATTTTAAGTTTTTTTTAAATTTATTTAGTTATATCATTTTTCTTTAACCTTATATTTTATACGGTGCAACTATCTTTAAGATTACTCTGATGATTTGATTTGTAAGTTAAGCTATAACTTAATGCTATTTATTTTAAGTTGAGCTTATTTTGATATATGAAAATGTGATCATACATTTTACTATTATTATTATTATTATTATTATTATTATTATTATCATTATTATATATAATTTCTGAGTTAGTCTTAGTTAGGCTAATATGTTGATTTAGCTTAATCGTCATTTTTGCGGACCAACCATGTAACGAACTTTAGTCCACCACTTTTATTCCAATAGGGTCGAAAAGGTTAAGCATCTAGGCTAAGGGTTGTGTCTCTTCATCCCCTCCATTAAACTCCCTCATAAAACCCCCTTATGGTGATCATTAAGCCATCATTAACACCCTATTAAACCCCTCCCTTTTGCTGTCCCCTTCATCAGAAATTCATCACTCATTCTCTTCCCTTTTACCTTCCCACACGCCACTTTCAAAGAAAGAAAGGGAGAGGAAAAACCTTCCCGGTTTTCCATTTGCACACATTCACGAAAATGACCATTGCCGGAGATCTAACCGTTGGATCGTCTTCAAATTTAGACAGCATATTTATAACATCGAGGCCTTCATTTTGACCTGAGAGATTTTGTATCCAAGCTTTCAATCGCCGGGAATCCAGTTCGGAACACAACTGAATATTGTGGAGGAAAAGAACGCAAGCTTTTGGAGGTATTCAAGGGAGAAGAAGGAAGTGATGTTCCGCGTGGTTTCTAGGTTACTCTTGATTATATTTTTCTACACTCCTCGCGAAGAATAAGGTAACTAGCGTTATTCTAGCACGTTAGGAAATAGGTAGTGATCTTAGGATGTTTAGAAGCGCGTTGAGAACTTAGTATCATGTTTTAGGTGGAACTTTTAGTATAGTTTTATATGTTTGGTAGTTCCATGATAGGTTTAATCTCGTTGGTTACTTTGTATGTGATTTGGAGTACGTCATATTGTACCTTGCAGTTGATGGTTTGTTGATGGATTGGTGTTGGTTTGTTGATGGATTGGTGTCGGTTTGTTGATGGATTGAAATATGGTGAATTGTTGAGTCAAGTTGCGTGTTATGATTTGAGTTGTAAGTTCATGCTTGAGTCTTGTTCTCATATATATGCGTTGTTGGTTTAGTCCTAGGGGCTGTGTACATGTCTCGAGTGGTTTCGTGTTGTCGAAAAAAAAGGGACGAAGTGGCATGCAAGGGACAGGCAGAGCCTGCTCGCGGCAGTCGCGAGTCTCATTTTTGCAGCGTTGCTCGAGTCTCGTCTGTTGGTTTATTTATATTTACAGCATGATCTTTTGTCGTTTATTCCTTACTTATGTTATTAGAGAGCATGAATAATTATGTTTTGTTGGTTTCTATGTACTTTTGTCAAGAGTTGTGTTGGTTTATGTTTGGGTAGTTTTGGGTACCGTTTTTCTTGAAGCATGTTGGGGTGTGTTGATTGAGTTTTCGACGTGGGTATGTTCGGGGGAGAATAATAGTGCCCTTAGCGTATCTTCGCCAAGAGTTATGTACAGAAAATATTATGAGATATCGTAATAGCTTTCGTACCCAAACTCAGATGACGGTTGGTTGATTACGTGTATAGCATGAGTATATGTTTTAGTGTGTTGTGTGATTGTATGACTTGGTTGTGGATGCTTTGATGTTGTGTTCGATAACCTTGGGCGGCATGGTCCAAAGGTTCACCCACGAGCGGCATGGTTCGTTGAGTATGCCATTCCGTAAGGGCGGCATGGTCCTCGAATGTGCATTGCTATTCGGCAAGGGCGGCATGGTCCTCGAATATGCATAGGTATTCTCATGGGCGGCATGGTCTATTGAGTTTATCGGGCAGACGGCATGGTCTGATTGGTTGAATTGAATGTACGTGTTTTTGGTTGTGATTGTGCTTTGTGATTGGGTGATTTTCCTTTATTTCATTTCCGTTGTAGTAGCATGTTTAGAGTTGGTTTTGAGCATGTTTGTCTTGTTGTTGTATGTTGACTTAGCGTTGTTTCTAGATTCTTGAAGTTTATTATTTGTTTCATATAAAGGGCTGGGAGAACTACTAGTTACTCCCCACTGACTGTGGAAGTTGTTGAAATATTTGCAGATGGCGATGCAGTTTAGAGTTGTTACTGTTTGGACTGGGATTATGCGACTTAACCGTGTGAGCTTGGATGTAGTCTTGGTAGTTGTGGACGAGCATTATAGCTCGGGGATTAGGACTAGCTTCATAGTTGGTCTTAATTAGTTGTTATACTTCTTTAGACAGTTGTTGACTCTTTGGATTTTGGCCATGTTTTAAGCCATAGACTTAGTTTTGGTTTCGTAACTAGACTTGTTCTTTGGATCTTTTGGTTAAGGTTGAGGGTGTGGGACCTTAATCCTTTTTATATAATATTTCAGGTTTTGTCGTCTTTTACTTCTTTTGTTATAGCTTGGTATTGGTTTATCTCCGCTTTTTAGTAGTGGCATACCCGTCTTGATGGTATTTCCGCTGCCATCCGCCTCTCTTTTAGTCTTTCCTCAGATAGTTTTGGACGGGATGTTACATTTAGGGTCAACTAATGATCAACTAGGTCATCCCCTTCCCCAAACTAGTAAATTACTCACTAGCCATGAAAAGCATGAAAGAAAAAGCTTTAATTCAATCAACAATGATGATTTAACAATGGTGAAAATCATCTCAAAGAGCTAATAAACAACTTATCACTACTAATCAAATGCTAAACCAAAATAAAGCAAGTATTAAAGCAAATAAAGAGAAGAGTAAGAAGAAATACTCAAAAATGGATGAAAATCAATTGCCAAACTTCATTGAAATAGCTTCAATCATCAACATTCAACTCTTAGATCTAGTTTCTCTCACTAAGTTCTACTTCTCTCTCTAAAAATTCTCTCTAATTAGAAATAATTAATTCAGAAAATAAAAGCTTGGTTTTAATAATTATTACAAAATGGGTTTTTATACCCCGTAAACATAAGGGCAAAAATGTAAAAGACGACGCAAATATGGCAGTTCTGGGCAAAGGAGCGCCCGCTCCTTGTACTGTGGAGCGCCCATTCCATGCTTGGAGCGCCCGCTCCAGGAACGCTCCTGGGCCGCTCCAAGCTACTGCTTCTTCTCTTCACTTCTTCTTTGACAGAGCGCCCGCTCCGCCTCTTTTGAAGCGCCCGCTCCCTTGTTTTTAAACACTTCAAGAAAAGATTAGATGGGGGAGGGGGATGCACATGCACCTGTAATGATCTATATACTACATGCAAATGAACCAAAACTAAATGCAAAGCATGTGAATATGAGAAAGGATGAAAAAGGGGAAGAAAAGGAAGCTATATGGCCTAAAATGCATCTAAATGACCTAAAACTAAATACAAATAAGGGAACCTAAAGTCCACTAATCAAATGCCCCCAAGCTTGCCAATTGCTTGTCCTCAAGCAATTAACAATCCCAAGGAAACAAATGCATAAACTAAAACTAGAAAGAGCATCACATAATCAAGGTCCTCATCTTATAAGAAGTGTCAAGGCTAATGGAAATCTCGACCAACTTTCGAAGCTTTTATCCGTCCTTTCTTATCCACAAGTTAGGGGTCAAAAGGGTGGTCTAAGCTAGTGTGTAAAGGAAATGATCGTCCTAGAGGTCCCTCAACTATCACACAAGCCCTTATTGATCCCAAGTGAAACCTTTTCCCACAAAATGGAAAAACTCGCTCAACCTTGTACCAATCACACCCCACAAGTTTCCAAATTCCCCCAAGCTAGCCTTTTTATTAATTAGTTACTAGATTCCCTTTTTTTGTTGCAAGGCCCTAGACTACCTCCTCACAAGGTCTACCTCTCACTCGATAGTCATGTTTCTGAGGCTCGGTACTGAGCATTCGGTATGAGACGCGATAAGAGGGTAATGTAGCTCATACCAAAGGCATTGGAGTATCTCTAGAGGCCAAAGCATGATTTTATATATAACTATAGGCTACTAGCCTGGTGAGCTCTTATGCACCACTTATTTGATCCAATTGGCCAAAGGGCTCTTTTTCTTTTCATTTTTCCAATTTTTTTTTTGTTTTTTTTGTTTCATATCTTTTTTTTAAAGGCTACTAGCCTTCCACTTTTATTGAGCTAGAAGGGTTCTCAAGGTCACCTAAGGGCTTATCCAAGGTCAAAGGAGAGAGTAACGACTTTTTATAGGGAAATAGTGACACTTATTCACGCTAAAGGCGAGTCTCGGACAGTCGAGGGGTCTGTTCGTAACAAGACCTAGGCATCCAAGCTTAAAGCACCCCTAATACTCCTAACGAGTACATAAGGCAATCAAGTTACTACACCCCTACTAAAAAGTCAAGTTCCCAACCTCTAACCTCTAAATTCATGATATATAGTCATTCCTTAATTATGTGATGCAAAATATTTTTGTTGTTTTTGAAAATTTTAAAAATTTACATGAAAACTACCAATAGACAAATCCTATATGCAGTTAATAAGCTACATGCAAAACTATCATGCAATGCAACTATACTACATGCAAGTCTAAGACTAAAGGAGTTAAGAAGAAAATAAAAAGAAAAGTAAAGCAAAAAGATATATACAAAGAAACAAAAAGGAAGAAATAAGAGAAATTCATGTACATGTAATATACAAGGAAAACAGTCAACCATGGTCAATATCATCAATATCCTCAAGGCATCAAACAATGAAGCACACTCTCCTATCATGCCCCGTAATCCCGACCTAACATGCATCCTCTCTAAGACGCGTACTCAAAAAGACACCCCAAACCCTCAAAAATAAGCCACATCCCGCGAACATAATCAAAGATAAACAACCCCCAAACAATCAAGGTAGCGTCCTCGGTGCAAACATACAAAACAAGTAAAGAAGGAGCGGGACAAGAGGAACTAGTCCTCGTCCATGTGAGATGGACCTTCCTTTGAAGGGGGAGGCAGTGGCATGTCTCCCGAAGGGGGAGGGCGCGGCATCGTACCATAGAAGGCTAAAGGGGCGGGGCCATGAGGCTCCCAACCACCCGTGTAGCCCGGCGGCCAAGCGCCATAAAGGTGGGGATAAGAGGGATCACCCATGGGGTTGGAACCCCCGGGTGCCTGCCAATAATAGGGTGGGTCGCGGTGGGGCCAATAAGGTTACGTGGGTTGGCGTTCATTCCATCTCGGTACCGGCCCTTGTTGAGGAAGCCGATTAGGAAAGTTGACATAGGATTCAACATTTCCTTTATCCACGTGGTGATGGTAGATAGCATTAGTTTGTACCATCATACCACTCAAGTCTTCTTTCATGCCTTGGATCGCATTCATCATGCGATCTTGGTTGAGAGCAAGATAATAGTAGGCTCCCTCGTAGTCAAAAGAGCAGGACGACGCTGAAGCACGACGACCGGAACTCGGCTCCTCTCTTTGGATATGAGGAGCTAAGTCGACGCGTGCGGCCTGGGCTTGCCCGACGGGGGGCTCAAAAGGGATGATAAAAATATCAGCAGCCTCCCCATCGCGATCAAGACGGGTCACCTCCGAGTTTGGTAACTAGCGGTGATGACGACCCCTTACCTTCCAAACAAACCGCTCGGGATTGGGGTATAATCAATCCACCCGGCGGCATTAATATAATTCAAATCAAGGGAGAGGTTCTCATCAGCTGGAGTCAACAATGGGAGTTGCTCCCCAAATCCAAGGGCGGTGGCAATGATAGTCACCATTCCCCACAATGAATATCGGATTTGAAAAGTTCCCCACGGTGTATAGCAAGACACCTTTGGAGAAATAGAAATCCCAAATTCAACTTGCCCCCAACCTCCTCAGGGCTATGGGCGGCAATGTAGAGTGCACTCACCTCCTCTGAGGCCAGCTTACTCGGCTCCTTTTTGGAGTAATGGGCGGTAACCAGGAGGCGGTGAGTGTACCAAAGACGAGAAAATGCATATGAGAGGAATACCCCGTCATTAGATCAAAGGGGGCGTATCCGGCAATGTCTCGCCAAAATACGTCCCTTTGATAATAGACGGTATATTAACAAGTTTCGGGGTTGCGAATGGCGTTTGAGACATCACATTGGAATATTTCGTTAAGCCTCGCTAAAGAGATGCATTGGGGTTGATTGAACAATTGGAAGGAGATTTCATACTCCCCCTCATGTCCCACAACCTCACGTCTCACGAGAGAGGCTAAGAATTCCAAAGTGAGGGGCTCATACGTCAAAGCGCGAAACGTGTAAAGCGTTTCATGCCCAAAACAAACAAGGATCGCCTTATATCACGCCTTGTCCCTAGACTTTCAAGAGTTTCACCATGGTAAAACTTGGAAGCTTTAATCTTCCGGTGCTTAAGTTCGTCATACCAACGTTTATGTTCCGGGTTGACGAACTTAAGGGCCGGAAGGGTGCCCTTTGGTTCTTTTGTGAAGAAGAGCCATGGTCTTTCTTACTATTTTTGCTTACATGCTTGGAGTTTATAGAGAATAATTCAGCCAACTGATGGTTTTTAGAAATCAAAAGACCACGAGCTCAACCCGACAAGTAAGCTAAAAAATGGGGGCACCGATTAAGACAAATTCCCAAATAAGAAAATGAAATAAAGAAAAACAAGTATTCACACAAATAAAAATCAAAGTAAAATTGAGAAAAATTTAAAAAGAAACTAGAAAAAATCAAAAATAAAAGAAACTAGGAAAAAATAAGCTAAGTAAGCTAAAAGGAGTAAGAAACTAAAAAGAAAAAAATGAAAGAAATCACACAAATTTCCAAATAATCAAATAAAAATCAAAATCTATCTAAATCTACTAGTTGAGTCCACCACAACCATCATATATTCAAATTTCTAAGCCAAATCTAGAAGATAAATGAAAGTTAGGGTGAAGAAAATCCTCAGTTGCTTACAATGTAGGCTTCTTCAGGCGCCAACTGTTATACCATGAAAATTACACAGCTATGTATGTAGGTTAAAAAGTTATTACAGCTATGAACTCCCAGGTTAGGACTTCCCGCTAAAGGATCCAGCTTGAAGCCCACCAGCTAAGGAGAACCAGCTAATGCTTCCCAGCTAAGGAATGCAACATCATTTAAAAGGCGTTATGAGTCAAAGTTGTCAAAGCCTAGAATCCCTCAGAGGAATAAAGGCTAGAGGTACATAAAGACAATTATGAGCGAAGATCATGCTGAGCGGCATTAATGGTAGATATGAATGGAGATTCAAGAGCAGTTACAAGACGTTGCTAAAGCTGGTTCAAACGGATATATTTTTCTTTATTATACATATAGCTCAAATGATTGTATGGAGGACACAAGTTCTTACGCACTTAGCATCTACATATTGAGATAAAAGCATTATTCTTAAAGCTTACGAATTAATTAGATACAAAAGCACTAGGGCTGTCAAAAGTATAGTGGATTGGTGGACTCAAAGCCACCCGCGGTTTTTCCCTTATTCCACGGGTTTCCGCGTCACCATCCTTGGTGTCTTGTCTTTGTCTCTGTTCTTGATTTCTTTGCTCGTCCTAGCTGTGTTCAGCAGCTTCCAGCTACTTGGCAGTACTCTAGCTGTAGCTCTCAGCTTAGTTTTGCCTTAAGCAGAATTTAGCATAAACAGTTTGGCGCCTACCGTGGGGCCTACAGCTAGATCTCTTATCTGATCTATCATTATTGATTTCTTCTTAAAACACCCAACTCAAAATGGCTGAATTCACTCCTGAGAAAATGAGAGCTGCTCTTGAATCCCTCCGGTAGGCTCAAACAAAGTCCAACAAGATCATTGAAAACTTACAAAAAGAACTGGAATCGGTTAAGAGTAACACCAAGAAACCTTCACGACGACGCACTGGCATATCACCTCGAATCTTGGAGATGACTGATTCAGAGGCTAGTGCTGATGAAGAAGCTGAGGACATTCCGGAAGACCCTAACCTGGAGGAGACAGATCCCACAGCTACAAAGCTGGCTCTCCTTGAGTCCCAGAATAGGAAGATGATGCGGATGCTATCTAAGATGCCAGGAGTACCTACGCCCGTAGCTGAGGAGAACCCGATGGCTATACCAAGTCACCTTACGTAGAAGAGATAGCTAGAGCCATGATTCCAAAAAAGCTGCATCTAGCCCCATTTGGCAAGCTGTATGATGGAACCACAGATCCATACGATCACGTGAACCAGTACAAGCAGAAGATGTGGACCCTACCTATCCTAGAAGGCCTCCTTGAAGCTACGATGTGCAAGTCCTTTGGAGCCACCTTAGGTGGACCTTCCTTACAATGGCTCATTACCCTCAGGGCTGGTACTATCCCTAATTTCTCTATTCTTATTAACAAATTTTATCAGCAATTTGCTAGCAGCAGGGTGCTGGAGAAGCATACAGGGAACCTGTATCGCTTTATACAAAAAACAGGTGAAGTTGTACGCCAATACCTGGATAGGTTTAACAGGGAAATGATTTCTGTTCAGAACCTAGATATCCCAACAGCTATCGAAGCATTCCGAAGAGGTTTGATCCCTAAGTCCCGCTTATATTATGAACTAACCAGGTATCCATGTAGTACCTTTGAAGAAGTCAGGACTAGAGCTATGGCTGAAATCCGCGTAGAAGAAGATGATGCATCCAGGTATGGAGGAGAATCCAGCTACGATAGAAAGAATCAGAGTAACAACAATAACAACAACAAGAGGAATGATTGGCGCCATCAGCCATACTAGAAGCGTGATCAAGCTAGCAGCGTAGCTAGGAAAACTCCTCGCAGGTCTAACAGTACAGATTTCCCTCCTTTGTCTTCCTACTGCTTTAATGTTGATGTAGGAGGTGTGGTGAACGCCTTGGAGAAGCAAGGTTCCGCAGATAGGTGGCCAAGGAAGACCGTCGGACCCAATGGTCAAAAAGAGACCTCCCAATGGTGCAGCTATCATGGTGACCATGGTCATCTAACTGAAGATTGCAAAGCCCTCAGGAAGGAAGTTGCTTGGCTACTGAAAAAGGGCAACCTAGAACATCTCATGGGGAAGAAAGGTCAGAAGGATGAACCTAACAAGGACAGTAACAGCAAGCCAGCTGGGCTACCACCTGATCCAACACATGACAAGGTAGTCAACTTTATCTCTGGAGGTTCAGAAATTTGTGGACTAACCTATTCCGCAGCTAAGCGAATCTCTAGAGAAGGTTCCAAAGCAGCTCCTGTCCAGCACAGAAGCAAGGAGGAACGAGAGCTGCGAAGCATGACCATCAGCTTCGAGGAAGACGAGGAAGCTGTTCATCATGATGGGCTAGTCATATCCCTCACCATCGGTAACTGCCTGATCAAGAGAGTATTGGTAGACAATGGCAGCTCGGCTAACATTATATTCAAAAATGCCATACAAAGCATGGGACTGCGTGAAGAGGATATCATCAAGAAGTCAACAATCCTGTACGGTTTTAACGAAGAACCTGCCCTCACCATTGGTGAAATCACACTGCCCACCTATGCCAAAGGAGTCAATCTGCAAACCAGGTTTAGTGTCGTAGATTGCCCTTCAGCTTATAATGTTATTATGGGTACACCTTGGATTCACAAGATGAAAGCTATACCATCCACCTACCACCAAACTATGAAGTTCCCCACCCAATGGGGAGTGGAAGAGATAAGGGGGACAGGAAGGTAGCTAGGGAGTGTTACAACATCTCTCTCAAACCTAGAAAGGAGGACATCTAGCAATTACAGCAGCATCCTGCACCTAGCAAACACGAAGAACAGGACCTTGAAGAAGTGGTGCTGGATCCTGCAAAACCAGAACAAACAGTACAGGTTGGAGCATCCCTACCACCAGAGGAAAAAGCCAGGAATTCCTCAAAAACAACATCACCTGCTTTGCATGGACGCATGAAGACATGGTCGGAATTGACCCTTCAATTTGCACTCACAAGCTGAACGTGGATCCAAACCATAGACCAATTAAACAAAAGAGAAGGAAATTCGCACCTGAACGCAACCTGATCATCAATAAGGAAGTAGAAAAGTTGCTGCAAGCAGGTAAGATTAGGGAGGCCAAATATCCTGACTGGCTAGCTAACGTGGTTGTGGTAGGAAAGAAGAATGGCAAATGGCGAGTCTGTATCGATTTGACAGATTTAAACAAAGCTTGCCCCAAAGATCCATTTCCCCTGCCTCACATCGATGCCTTGGTGGATGCTACAGCAGGGCACGAAAAACTCACGTTCCTAAATGCTTACTCGGGGTACAACCAGATTATGATGGACCCAGAAGACCAAGAAAAGACGGCTTTCATGACTGAAAGAGGTATCTATTGCTATAAAGTTATGCCATTTGGTCTTAAGAATGCAGGTGCCACCTACCAGCGCCTAGTCAACAAGATGTTTGAAAAGCAGCTAGTGGGCACAATGGAGGTCTACATCGATGATATGCTGGTCAAATCCAAGCAAGCTGGAGATCATGTGTCCCATCTACAGGATACCTTTGATGTATTGAAAAAGTACAACATGAAGCTGAACCCAACAAAATGTTCATTCGGGGTTCCAGCTGGTAAGTTCCTAGGTTACATAGTTACGCAGAGAGGAATCGAAGCTAGCCCAGATCAGATCAGAGCGCTCATCAATATCCAGTCACCCAAAAACCTGAAGGAAGTCCAGAAGCTGACAGGAAGAGTTGCAGTGCTCAATCGTTTTATTTCTAAATCATCAGATAAGTGTCATCTTTTCGATCATGTACTTAAGAAAAATAAAGGTTTTGATTGGACTGCAGAACACGAAGCTGCTTTACAGCAACTCAAAGCTTATCTAGCTACTCCACCCATACTTTCCAAACCAAAGCAAGGTGAAACTTTACAGCTTTATCTTGCTGTAAGAGCACAGCTGTTAGTGCAGTACTAGCCAGAGAAGCTGACAATCAGCAGCTACCCGTGTATTATTTTAGTAAGTCCTTGCTTGATGGAGAAACCAGGTACACCTCTTTAGAAAAATTGATATTAGCTTTATATACAGCTTCACGGAAACTCCGACATTATTTCGAGGCTTATCCTATATGTGTTATGACTAGTTATCCCATAAAAGCTGTACTCCGCAAACCTGAATATACTGGCAGGATGAGCAAGTGGGCTGTATCACTAAGCGCCTATGACATCAGGTACCAACCCTGAACGGCTATAAAATCACAAGCCCTAGCTGACTTTGTGGCAGACTTCAGTCCTAACCTGGCTGCCTTAGCAGATGAGGAAGTACGACACATTAATCAGGTAACACCTACAGGTAGTTGGAAACTGTTCGTAGATGGTTCCTTTAACTTTAGAGGAGCTGGGCTATAGTCCTAAAGTCGCCACAAGGGGACATGATAGTACGATCTATTTGTTGTGATTTTAAAGCAACTAACAATGAAGCCGAGTATGAAGATTTGATTGCAGGTATGACTGTGGCTCACGACCTGGGGGCAACCAGGTTGCAGGTATATAGTGATTCCTTACTGATCGTTAGCCAGGTAAAAGGAGAGTATGCAGCTAAAGACTCGAAGATGTCTCTTTACTTGGAGCTGCTCAAGTTAAAGATGCTACTCTTTCGAGAGTTCACCATTCAGCAAATACCAAGAGACTAGAATACTAAAGCTGACGCACTAGCTAGCCTAGGTTCCGCACTTAGGGAATGCAGCTTCAACAATGTTCCCATCGCTCACTTAGCCGCACCAGCTATCAACAAGAAGGTAAGCAATGTATTTAGCATTAGTGATGAAGCAGATGCTGATAGCTGGACAAAGCCATTATTGGATTACTTGGAAAAGGACATACTGCCAGATGACAAGCTGGAGTCAAGAAAGATACGCATGAAAGCTAGCAGGTACTAGGTAATAGCTGGAGTCTTATTCAAACATGCAGCTAAGCAGGATATGTTGCAAAGATGCTTGGAGAAAGAGCAATAGGAAGCTACCCTCAAAGAGTTTCACGAGGGAGAGTGTGGCTCACATACAGCAGGAAGGAGCTTATCTAACAAGATCTTACTCTATGGATATTATTGGCCAACATTGCTTAAAGATGCCAAGAGGTACGTAACTAAATGTGACAGCTTTCAAAAGCATGCAGGTATGGTACACAAGCCCTCTGAACCATTGCACCCCACATTAACACCTTGGCCATTCATGAGGTGGGGCATGGACATAGTAGGGAAGCTACCAGTTGCACCAGGTCAAAAAGTATTTATGCTAGCCTTAACTGATTACTTTTCTAAATGGATCGAAGCTGGTGCATTTCAACAGGTAAGAGATAAGGAGGTTATTGCTTCTATACATACTAACATTATTTGCAGGTTTGGGGTACCTATTGAAATTATATGTGATAATGGATCACAGTTCATAAGTGATAAAACGCGACAATTTTATCACGAATGGAACATCAACCTGGTAACATCAACACCCAGGTACCCACAAGCTAATGGGCAAGCTGAGTCAGCAATAAGGTGATCATTAATGGCATTAAGAGGAGGTTAAAGGCTAAAAAAGGTAAGTGGGTAGAAGAGCTGCCTAGAGTCCTTTGGGCCAACAGAACAACGCCTAGGGGAGCAACAGGGCAGACTCCTTTCTCATTAGTCTGTGGGTGTGAAGCTGTGTTGCCAGCAGAAGTAGCCATACCAACTGCCAGGTATGGGCTCTTAACCCCTGAGTTAAACGATTCTGAGCTGTCTTATGATTTAGATACCATCGAAGAACTACGAGACAGTGAACTAGTTAGGATGGCTGCACAGCAACAGATCGTAGCTCGTAGCTTCAACAAAAACATGAAAGCCAAAGTTTTCAAGAAAGGAGACTGGGTGTTGAGGAAAGTCTTCCAAAATACCCAGGAACTAAATACAGGTAAGCTGGGTGTTGATGTTACCAGGTACAGCAGAAGGAGCATATCGCCTAGCTACAGCAGAAGGGAAAGCTGTGCCCAGAAGCTGGAACACGTCACATCTAAAACTCTATCATTTCTAAGACACTGGATAACAAAAAAAAAACACATCAAGTTGTCAACTACAATGACTCAAGTGATCAAACAAAGCAGTTACTCCAGGTAGGAAAAAATTGCTAAGCAAAGCCAAGGAACGCTAGGTTAGGCCATCCTCCTTGCTCTTTCTATCTATAAACGTTTTCCTAGAATCCTTACTGAATTAAGCATCGGAGAGCCGTTGGCTATGCCAACGACTATCTTGGCCTAGCCAACACGTGCAGCTACCGCAAGACTAGCTGCAAGTTGGAGCACTACCCAGCCTCCTAAGCTATCTAAAGACTCAAGTACACCTAGACACCTTGGGAAGAAGCTATCTAAGAATTAAGCTACCAGGGTTGCATCAGCTAAAGGCTACACGCCTAGGTAACTGGGCCCATCACACAAGACATTGGCATCGAAAACGCCAAGTAAAAACATAAAGCAGCTAGCTCATTTTACCAAAGATCTAAAGATGCGTATATATACCAGAAATTAAAACTTGTTCAAAAAAACACACCAGCCCCTTGGCTGGTGGTAAAGTCATCCAAAGCAAAAATTAAATTGTTTGACAAGAAAGAAATTAAATATGTTTGAAGAGGTTAAATTGGCTACGTCCTTAGCTGGCAAGCTGGTCAACTGTAGGCATCTGCTCAGGTACCTCAGATGCTGGGGCAGAACTACTGAAAGGCTCAACAGGGACATCAGCTGCGGCTTTAGCTGAGGACTCAGCTAGGTCCTTAGCTGAGGAATCAGCCGTGGAAGCTTCCTTCCCAGGAGGAGTAAAGCCCAAAGCCAGAGCCTTAAGATCTGCAATACTTCCCATAGTGGCTAGGAAAGCATCAGTATATTTGTGCAGCTCCTTGTTCTCCAGAGTCACAAACAGCATCAGATACGCCAGCTTGGCAGGTTCAACAATTTGAACCTCCGCCATTTTATCCAGATGAAGCTGCTTTTGGTGCGCCAGCTGAGCGCTCAGGACATCCCTCTCTTTTACCACCTCTGCCAGCTTCATGGTAGCCACCTTGGCCTCCTCCCTAGCAGCAGCGATATCAGCTTCCGCTGAAGTTGCAAAAAGCTTCTTTGCCTCTCTCTCCTTTTCCAGGAGCAGCGTTTCAACTTTACGCTGCTCCTCAGCTACAACTCGTTCCTTCTTTGTCTTCTCCAGATCCTCCTTAAAAGTAGAAACTTCAGCTTGGAAACCTTGAGCTGAGAAGACACCGTAGCAACAGATCTCAAGCTAGAGCTTGCTGCCATATAGTTTTGGAGAGCCTAGCATAAAGATGTTAAGACATAAGAGAGGTGGGGAGTAAAAGTATCAAACCTAAAAAAAACTAAGGCATAGCAAAAGTTATACCTGGAGAGAATACTGAACTGCATGGTTCACTATCACCTCAGGGTCCTGAGACCTGAGACGTTTAGCTGCAGCAGGGAAAAATAACTTGTCCGCATGTGGCCATATACCATTGTTTATCCCATCTTCAGATAGGAAGTTTGCTGGCATTGCTAGGTTAACTGTCGAAGAGCTGGCAACAGGAGGATCCAAGTCCAGTTTGATAATGGGGGGAGGCATGCTAGAAGTTGAGGTAGCGACCTTAGCAGGTGTCGCTGGTTTAGACTGAGTAGAGGTAGCAGGAACTCCCGACCTCTTCCTTTTTAGCTGAGCCAAAGCATCAGCTTGAGACAAGGTGCTACACTTGACTGCACAAAAAAAATAAAATAGTAGTTAAGACATTGTACCTAGCAAAACCCTAAAAATAAACTAACTGAAGGATTAGTCTACTTGAAGTCATGGAGTTAGTCCCAGAGGTAGCAGGGGTCAAAGAAGAGACTGGAATAGCTTTGAAAGGGGGAGTGTAGTTTCTTTTGTCCAGGGAAATGCTGAGAAAAACCCTCGCTCTTTCGTCTCTGTCATCAAGGCTTTCCACAGCTATAGAAGAACCTGTAAAAAGGCAAGGTTAAGACCATAGTTAATAAAATGCTCTAAGGGAAAAAAGAGAAATACAGTAAAATACCTCCAGCAGGCCAGCCAGAGGGGAGAAATGCCCCAGCTTCACCAAGGGAATACTTGGCAACAAAGAAGAAACGAGTCTTCAAAAAAGACTCCGAAGCACCAGTTCCCTCTACAGGGCTAGGGTATTTTGCTTTTGTTTCAGAGTGACCTTGTTAGGATTGATAATCTTAAGGCTGTAAAGGGTAAGAAGGTCTTCTAGGGCGAAGGCCGCACTCCAACCCCTAGTGGCTGACTCGATAGTAAAATAAATTTTCCAAAACCCTGGCATCAGCTGGCCAGGTAAAAAGTTTAAGAGTTCTACAAAAGAACGTATCAAAGGCGTAAATTCGAAACTATACCCTAGTAGGAAAGGGTATTCATAACAACAGACAGGATTATCCGGAGTCTTTTCCGGCCTTTCAAATTCATCAGGGACTATGAATTCAGTGCTCTAAGGGAAACCCCCTCTAGCCCTAATGTTTTCTATATCTTCCCAAGTGATGGTGGAAGCTACGTCATCTTTTGCCTTGCCCATCGATGTAAGTTTAGGAGAAAAAACTTTCTTCCTAGCAGATTGTTTAAAAGGCATACAGAAGGGCGAAAGAGGAAAGGAAGAGAGAGAGAGCAGACTTACCAAAGCAGGAAGAAGAATAAACGGAAGTGAAATCTTTTCGCAAATCTCTTTTGATTTGAAGCTACTCTGACAGAAAAACGGCTAGTATTTATTACTTGACTTAAATGGACTCAAGTAAATGATTAAGCTCAGATCTTTAAAGCTAAAGCATGTTTCATTTAATATCTTCGCTTCTTGAAATTCTATCTTTTATGATAGACGTTATGTTAAAATTTTATCTTGAAATCATAACTTGCAGCTTTACTACGCAAGACCAGCAGTGCAAGCTACAAGTTAGGGGAAATTGTTATACCATGAAAATTACACAGCTACGTATGCAGGTTAAAAAGTCATTACATCTATGAACTCCCAGGTTAGGACTTCCAGCTATAGGATCCAGCTTGAAGCCCACCAGCTAAGGAGAACCAGCTAATGCTTCCCAGCTAAGGAACGCAGCATCATTTAAAAGGCGTTATGAGTCAAAGTTGTCAAAGCCTAGAATCCCGCAGAGGAATAAAGGCTAGAGGTACATAAAGACAATTATGAGCGAAGATCATGCTGAGCGACATTAATGGCAGATATGAATGGAGATTCAAGAGCAGTTACAAGACGTTGCTAAAGCTGGTTCAAACGGATATATTTTTCTTCATTATATATATAGCTCAAATGATTTTATGGAGGACACAAGTTCTTACGCACTTAGCATTTACATATTGAGATAAAAGCATTATTCTTAAAGCTTACGAATTGCTTAGATACAAAAGCACTAGGGCTGTAATCAAAAGTATAGTGGATTGGTGGACTCAAAGCCACCCGCGGTTTTTCCCTTATTCCACGGGTTTCCGCGTCACCATCCTTGGTGTCTTGTCTTGTCTCTGTTCTTGCTTTCTTTGCTCGTCCTAGCTTTGCTCAGCAGCTTCCAGCTACTTAGAAGTACTATGGTTGTAGCTCCCAGCTTAGTTTTGCCTTAAGCAGAATTTAGCATAAACACCAACCGTGCTCCTTAACTTTTTTTCTTCAAGAAACCACCCCCAAACTTCAACTTTGAGTGATGACGAATTTTTTAATTTGGGGGTTTTTGAGGAAAGTGAGTTCTTTGTGTAGAGGAGGAGAAATGATGAAGGTTTTGTGAAGGAAGTGGACTGAAAAAGTTTAGAAATGAAGGAGATATGAAGGTTTGAAGATAGAGGTATAATGGAGTTTAGAGAGAGAAAAGGGGTTTGAAAGAGATGAGTGAGTGAATGAGAGTGAAAGGATGAGGGTGATGTGAATGTGAGTGGAAGGAAAGGTGGGACAGAGGGGGGGGGTAATAAAAAAATCACGTGCCACAAAAAGAAAAGAAAAGGAATGAAGCGTTCAGCGCACTGGAGTGTCCGCTACATCCAAAAGGGAGCGCCCGCTCCTGGCCTGAAGCGGGGCGCTCCTCTCGCGCTCCTTGCACGCTCCAAGTTCCTGCCAATGGCTCATTAATTTCGGACCAACGGAGTGCCCGCTCCTTTTCCAGTGGAGCGGTCGCTCCGTGCTTGGAGCGCCCCTCCGCTGGCTTATTGGGCTCGCTCCTCTCTTTTTTCTTTTTTTTCTCATTTTTTTCATTCGTTCTTTTTCTCGTCCTTTTTTGCTTCTTTCTTTTTCTCAATTTTTTTCCTTCTTTCTTTTTCTCATCCTTTTTTGCTTCTTTCTTTTTGTCATATTTTTTTATTCTTTCTTTTTCGAAAAGCTAAGAAGTCGGGTTGCCTCCCGTAAGCGCTTCTTTATAGTCACTAGCTTGACCTCCCTACAAAGAAAATCCTCATAGGGAAAGGGGGTAGTCATCCAATGCAATATGACAAATGCTCTTAATTTGGGTTCCATCATGGTATACCTTGAGTCTTTGCCCATTTACTTTGAACATCCATTTTCTTCGCTCCACACTTCCACCGCCCATGCGGGAACACTGTTTTAACTTCAAACGGTCCACTCCACCTAGACTTAAGTTTCCCCGGAAAGAGTCTTAACCTAGAGCTAAATAGAAGGACCTTGTCTCCTACCTTAAACTCTCTCTTCTTTATCCTTCAATCATGTCATTCCTTAGTCCTCTCCTTGTAGATCTTAGAATTTTCATAGGCATCCCGCCTAAGCTCTTCGAGCTCATGTACACCCAAAAGTCTTCCTTCCCCGGATGACTTGAGATCAAAATTCAAAAGCTTGATGGCCCAATGCGCTTTGTACTCTAACTCAACTGGCAAGTGACATGATTTTCCATACACTAGCTTATAGGGGGTTGTGCCAATTGGGGTCTTATAAGCCGTCATATAAGCCCATTCAGCATCATCAAGTTTTAATGACCAATCCTTACGAGATCGATTCACGAATTTCTCCAAAATGAGCTTTACCTCCCTATTTGACACCTCCGTTTGGCCACTACATTGAGGATGGTAGGAGAGTCCCATTTTATGATGCACCCCATATTTGGAGAGGAGTGCTTGGAAGCTCTTTTTGATAAAATGGGATCCCCTATCACTAATCACGCCCTCGGAACCCCGAACCTCAGAAATAACTACCTTAGCATCATTTGTAGGAGAGGCGATTGCTTCCACCCATTTGGAGACATAGTCAACCGCCACTGAAATGTATGAGTTACCAAGTGAAGAAGGGAAAGGTCCCCTGAAATCCACCCCCCAAACATCAAAGATCTCCAACTCTAGAATGTTGGTGAGGGGCAATTCATGCCTTTTTGAGATGTTGTCGACCTTTTGACACCGATCGCAAGCTTTCACAAAGCTCCAAACATCCTTGAACATTGTGGGCATCCACAATCCACATGATAAGATCTTGGCAATGGTCTTGTCGGCGCCCATATGTCCTCCACAAGGAGATGAATGACATTTCTCTATCACACTTGCTATCTCATCATCGGGAAGGCATCTCTGATATAAATCATCCTCCCCCCGCTTGAACAAAAGTGGGTCCTCCCATGCATAGAACTTAGAATCATGGAGGAACCGCCTTCCTTGTTGATAGGTAAACTCAAAAAGGATGATCCCACAAGCCAAGTAGTTCGCTATGTCGGCAAACCATGGGGTATCAAGGGCTTTGATGGAGTACAAGAGATCATCCATTAAACTATAATCAATGGGAAGCTCATGGGAGGGGGAGTCTTCAAGCAAAGGTAACAGGGAAAGGTGGTCGACCACCAAGTTCTCCGTTCCCTTCTTGTCTCTAATCTCAATATCAAATTCTTGGAGGAGCAAGATCCATCGAATCAACCTCGGATTCGCATCCTTCTTGGACATAAGGTACTTGATTGCCGAGTGATCCGTGTACACTACCACTTTGGAGCACACAAAATAAGGCCGGAACTTATCAAAGGCAAACACAACCGCCAACAACTCCCTCTCCGTTGTGGCGTAGTTCTTTTGAGCCGAATCAAGTGTCTTTCTCGCATAATGAACAACATGAAGCTTCCCTTCTTTTCTTTGCCCTAAAATAGCTCCCACTGTATAATCACTAGCATCACACATTAGTTCAATAGGCAAGCTCCAATCTGGAGCTTGCACAATGGGGGCGAAAATAAGGGCATGCTTTAAAGTCTCAAAAGATTTCATGCAATCATCATAAAAAACAAACTCAATATCTTTTTGCAAGAGGCTAGATAGGGGCCTAGAAATCTTAGAGAAGTCCTTTATGAACCGGCGATAGAAACCGGCATGACCCAAAAAAGAATGCAATCCCTTCATTGTAGTAGGTGGGGGCAACTTCTCTATGACCTCAATCTTGGCCCTATCTACCTCAATTCTCTTTTGGGAAATTTTGTGTCCCAACACAATGTCATCCTCCACCATGAAGTGACACTTTTCCCAATTAAGCACTAGATTCATTTTTTGACATCTTTGAAGCACATTTTTCAAGTTATTGAGACAATTGTCAAAAGATGAACCTACCACGGAGAAGTCATCCATGAACACCTCAATGGTATCTTCCAACATATCTGAAAATATGGCGGCCATACATCTTTGAAATGTAGAGGGCGCATTGCACAAGCCAAATGACATCATTCGATAAGCAAAGGTACCAAAAGGACATGCGAATTTAGTCCTTTCTTGGTCATCGGGGTGGATGGGAATTTGAAAGAACCCCGAATAACCATCAAGGAAACAAAAATGGGAATGACCCGCCAACCTTTCCAACATTTGATCTATAAAGGGGATGGGGAAATGATCTTTCCGGGTGGCTTTATTCAATCTCCGGTAATGGATGCACATGCGCCACCCGGTCACCGATCTAGTAGAGATTTGCTCTCCCTTTTCATTGGTGATGACGGTCATGCCTCCCTTTTTAGGGACCACATGGACGGGACTAAACCAACTACTATCGGAGATAGGGTAGATTATCCCCGCCTCAAGGAGTTTCAAGACCTCCTTTTTGACCACTTCTTTCATATTGGGATTCAACCTCCCTTGAGACTCAATAGAAGAAGCATGATCGTCATCAAGATGGATTCTATGCATGCATAGGGTAGGACTTAGCCCCTTGAGATCTTCAATGCTATACCCAATGGAACTTCTATGTTCCCTAAGGACATCAAGAAGTTGAGTAAGTGGAGTGCCTTCAAGCATAGCATTGACTATCACCGGGTAAGTCTCACCCTCACCAAGAAATGCATATTTTAAAGAAAGGGGAAGGGGTTTTAACTCTACCATTGAAGGAGGCTTAGAACTCTCCTCCTTAGGTGAAGGCCCCTCAAGGGTTTCGATCTTCTCCTTCCTAGAGCAATAGGTTGGAGTGGCATCCATGGTAAGCTTGAACTGTTTCTCTTCCTCATTATCCTCCAAATCCTCTCCCAAAAGTACATCTTCCAAGGGGTCCTTCTTACCCCCCTATACTTTTCAAACTCAAGACCTCCTCATCGAAGCTATCTATTCTCTTCACCTCTTCCATGATTGGAGAATTCATTGATTGCTTGAAAGCAAACTTCATGCTCTCATCTCTAACCCTTAGTGTAAGAACATCACGCTTCATATCAACAAGAACTCCGGCCGTTTTAAGGAAAGGCCTCCCATGTATAAGAGGAACTTAGGAGTCTTCCTCCATCTCCATAACGACAAAGTCGCAAGGGATGAAGACCCTTCCAACTTGGACCGGCACATCCTCCAACTCTCCAACCGGGACTTTCACCGATCTATCGGTGAGTTGAAGACTTTCCTTGTAGGCTTGAGTTCGAAATTGAGTTGCTTAGCAATGGACAAGGGCATCAAACTAACACTCGCCCCCAAATCCGCCAAGGCTCTCTTGGACTCCAAGTCCCCAAACTTCAAAGGAATAGAAAATGACCCCGGATCTTCAAGATTCTTGGGAAGCTTGTTTTGAAGTACGACACTAACTTCGACGGTCAAAGAAATAGTAGCACTTTCCTCGAGCTTATTCTTGTTGGAGAGGAGCTCCTTAAGAAACTTGGCATAAGTAGGCATTTGAGACATAGCTTGGAGAAAATGGATGTGCACTTGAAGTCCTTTCATGACTTCTAAGAACTTCATAAGTTTATCATTGAGTTGCTTCTTAGCTAGGCTTTGAGGAAAAGGAACCGGAGGAACATAGGCCTTGAGTGCCTCTTGACTAGCTTCTTTGTGATTCTCATGAACTTCTTTCTCTTGGCTCGGTACCACATCACTTTCATCCTCCACTATTACTTCTTCATGAAGCTTCTCAACCTCCCCTTCACTCCCCCTTTTCTCAACTTTCGGGCTTTCATTCACCTCAGTAGGCATCTTAGGCCCCTCATAATTTGCTCCGGATCTCAAAGTAATGGCCTTGGCATGCTCGTCATGCTCGTGAATCACGGCTTGGCTAGGGAATCTAGTAGAAGAAGAAGTTGATTTGCCTACTTGTTGGGCAATTTGAGCAATTTGTGTCTCAACCATTTTGTTGTGAGCTTGCATTTGTTGCAAGGAAGAGTGAATATCTCCAAACTTCTTATCATTATCGGCATTGGTCATGGTTTATTAGGCAAGGAAAAGTTAAAGTGTAGACTCAAGTGATGAAAGCTTTGGTGGGTTAGGCTCAAAGGGTGGTCTTTGTTATTGTTGGTTGAAACAGGGTGGTCGATATAGAGGGATGTAGTTGTTGTGATTTTATGGTGGAGGGGGTTTCCATGATACTTGAGAGGGGTTGTTCCACCAACCCATGCCACATGTTCCGTAGATCCTCCACAATAAGAGCATGCATAATCAGTTCCCCCACAAATATCACAAGAGAAAGCTTGGGAAGGTGATTGGCTTGGGGATGCCAAGTTCACCTTCTCAAGTTTCTTAGCTAGAGTGTATAGCTTGGCATGGATATAATCCATAGCCTCCACATCATACTTCCCTTTTCCACTAACCTTCTTTCTGGTAGACTTTGTAGTCCCCCAAGAGTAATGCCTCACAACCTCTTCTATGTTGGGCTCAATGTTATATCAACCGGTTGCTTGGTGAGTTGAACCCCCGATCCGGAGTCAAGACTAGCTCTAGTCATGGGAAGCAACCCATCATAGAAGATTTGCATCAACATCCATTGACTATACCCATGGTGCGGACACGACCTTCGGAGGTCTTCGAACCTATCCCATGCCTCATTCAAACTCTCATCCTCATCTTGTGTGAAATTAGAGATCTTCCTCCTAGCCTCGGAAGTCTTTTCTTGGGAGTAGAACTCATCAACAAAAGCCGTCGTTACTTGTGCCCAAGTAGTCAAGGAATCGAGAAGCATAGATTGTAACCACTTCTTGGCTTTCCCCATGAGAGAGAAGTGAAAAAGATTAAGTGTCACGAACTCTTAAGTAACATTATTTTGCTTGACCGTGGCACAAAGCTCAAGAAAGTTCGCCAAATGATCAAGTGGACACTCATGAGTACAGACTCCATAAGGCTCTTGCTTGATCATTCTAATCAAGTATGGAGAAAACTCAAAGTTAGCGGTTGTTGTCAGCCTCCGTATCCCACTTTTGAGCTCAAATGCTTCAGGGTGACCATAGTCCCTCAAAGCCCTTGGAACAGGTGGATCCTTCGCCATTATAATAGAAGTAGAAGAACGAGATTGATCTTCCTCAAATACCTCCCCCACTTGGTCCTCACTAGTAGCTAGTACCCTTGGTTCCCGAAAAATCCTCCTCAACTCTCGTAAAGTGCCCTCAAGATTGTGGTCAATTGGGAGCAATTGATCTCCTCGTAACCTTCTTGACATGCAAATACCAAAGCTAAATAGCAAGGTTAGCAACAGAAGGGCTTACAACTAAGCAGCAAGTAACCAATCGATAAACAAAGAAAAAAAATAGAAAAGTGGAGGGGAATAGAGTTAACTTAGACTCAAAAATCACAATTCAATGTAATGTAATCCGTTGCGTCCCCGGCAACGGCGCCAAAATTTGACACGGTCGTTGACGTGCCAAAGAAAGGGTCGAATCCACGAGGAAGCAAGGTTTAGTCAAAGTTTGAATGCGATTAAGCGAGCTAAGTCTATTTTTGTGGGTTTTTGATATAAAAGATTAACTAAGAAACTATGAACGAATTAGCTAACAATAGAACTAAATGATTGGATTTAAATTATAATAGGAAGACACTAGGGGTAGGGAAATCACTAGTTAACCATTAACTAACCTATTGGTCAAGCCAAGTGGATTCATTAGGGTCAATTAAGGGACTAAGTCACTCCAAGGTTTCCTAATTACTCTCTCGAGCTAATTAGGAGTACTTAATCGACCGATTCTACCTATTCTCATGGTAAAATCAATTAATCAAGCATTTTCACAACTCATAGTGATCCAGATAAGGTCCAAGGAAGTCAATCACCTATTCTCATGGTGAAGTCAACCTATTGACTAGCCTAAGGTCAATCTAAGGCTTCATTTCTCAATCCTTCACCTTGTATTCCCAAATCAAGTTCAAATGGCGATTAATCAATCAAACAAGGTAATTCAATAAGCTAGATAACCTAAGGTCTATCCCCCAAGCTTGACTTTTAGGGTCAACTAATGATCAACTAGGTCATCCCCTTCCCTAAGCTAGTAAACTACTCACTAGCCATGAAAAGCATGAAAGAAAAAGCTTTAATTCATTCAACAATGGTGATTTAACAATGGTGAAAATCATCTCAACAAGCTAATAAACAACTAATCACTAATAATCAAATGCTAAACAAAAATAAAGCAAGTATTAAAGCAAATAAAGAGAAGAGTAAGAAGAAATACTCAAAAATAAATGAAAATCAATTGCCAAACTCCATTGAAATAGCTTCAATCATCAACATTCAACTCATAGATCTAGTTTCTCTCAATAAGTTCTACTTCTCTCTCTAAAAACTCTCTCTAATTAGAACTAATTAATTCAGAAAATAAAAGCTTGGTTTTAATAATTATTACAAATTGGGTTTTTATACCCCGTAAACATAAGGGCAAAAATGTAAAAGATAACACAAAAATGGCAGTTTTGGGCAAAGGAGAGCCTGCTCCTTGTACTGTGGAGCGCCCGCTCCAGGAACGCTCCTGGGCCACTCCACGCTACTGCTTATTCTCTTCACTTCTTCTTTGACGGAGCGCCCGCTCCGCCTCTTTTGGAGCGCCCGCTCCCCTATTTTGGAGCCTTTTCCTTGTAAATCTAACTTTAAACACTTCAAGAAGAGATTAGATGGGGGAGGGGGGATGCACATGCGCATGTAATGATCTATATGCAAACCTAACTACATGAAAATGAACCAAAACTAAATGCAAAGCATATGAATATGGCCTAAAATGCATCTAAATGACCTGAAACTAAATGAAAATAAGTGAACCTAAAGTCCACTTATCAGTGTTTACGTTTCCAACCTCTTTTATGATGACCTTTAAATGTTTGTGATGGAATATGCTTGGGAAAACAAAGGTGAATAGAAGATCCATTGGATTGTTTGGAAAGCTCTTTGCCTCCCTAAGTAGAGGAAGTGTTAGGTTTCGCAACTTTAACCTTTATAATTAGACACTTTTTGGTTAAGAATCCATAGAAGCTCGAAGTAAGTTAGGTTACTTTGAGAAAATCGTCCTTAAACTCTATTTTCTGAACTCGAATTTCATGGATGCGGATCTTGGTCGAAACCCAACCTACACAAGGAGGGGTGCTTGGGAATCTCAATGGGTGGTTAAGTGGGGTATGTGATGAAAAACTGGGAATGGTCAGGATATCGCGTGTGGAATAACTTAAGTATATTACGCACTCAAACCTATCAAATCATTTCCACATTTGGGATGCAACAACCAATCGTGAAGTAGGAGTAATGACAAATCCCAATAAAAATTATTGGAGGTATGATTTTATTAAGATATTTTTCCCCCGTGTTAGAAAGAACGCGTTATGAGCATCTCTTTTGAGTATTTTCCACCCTTGATTCATATGATAGGATCTTGAGAAAAATGGGTTGTACTCTGAAAATTTTAGTATAGATTTCTTTGAAAAAGGCTACCGTAATAAATGAATGTAAGCCACACATTGTGCCATGTCATCATTATCCTAATTTGGTAATTAACATAACCCTTTAATTCTATAAAGGAAAATTTGCGAAAAAACACCTTATTTGTTACAAGTTTTGTGAAAAAACACCTTATATAATTATTTTTGTGAGAAAACACCTTATATGTTACTTTTTATCAAAATGCACACCTTTTTCTTAGATTTTGGCTAAAAAGTCAAACTTTTAGACGTTGACCCTCCAACTTTTCACTCATCGTTGCGTGTAAGATTCTGACCAATTTTTTTTGTGAATGTGCGCCTTCCGCACAAAAAAAGGAAGGTGGAAAAATAAAGAGGTTCAATGATCAAACCTTCGACTTTTTAGCCAAAATTCAACAACAAGGTGTGCATTTTGATAAAAAGTGACTAATAAGGTGTTTTCTCACAAAAATAATTATATAAGGTGTTTTTTTACAAAAATTGTAACAAATAAGGTGTTTTTTCGCAAATTTTCCTTCTATAAAATACAATTAAGTAAACTATTTTTCTATCTCTGTCTTACCTCTCCCCTGCGCCCCTTCATCTTCCCCATTGCTACCCATGTCTCCAAATCAAATTATTAAACTCACTTGTATATTTAAATTTATTGGATCCATTTTTGCATCATATTACTCACATATATTTGCTCTAGGGTTTGTGTAACCATCATCCAAGTCAAAAATCTGGTTGCAGATTTATCGGGAATATGCCAATATTTCCATCCAAATGAATCTCCATTGTTTTGTCAAAATTGAAATCGATATTGTCCATGTCCATGTGCAGTACATGGGCAATATTTTCATCCAAATGAATTCCATTGTTTTTTCTTCTTCTTCCTTGCTATCCTTCTTCTTTGTTGTTTTCCGTCTTATTCCCTTCTTTTTCTTTAATCTTTTTCCTCACTCTTGAAAAAAAAAAAAACTCAAAACTTGAAAATGTTTCAATCGATGGTGATTAGAATGGAGAATGAGAAAATTAAAAAGATACCTTACTTCCCTACAGTTGTTCGAAATTATTAATGTTAATTGATAGCTAAAGATAGAATTTTTCATACAAAGTGATTGAACAGAGAACGAACATTAATGGGTTCAATAGTTAAATTAGATGTAATGGCAAATAAAACAAAAAAGCTTAGAAGATGAAAATGGTAGATTGCCGTATTATACTGTAGTCTGCAGCAATTTCTTTCTTTTTCTTTTTATTTGTGTTTTAAAAACTTAATCTTTTTTCTGTTTTGTTGGGAGGTTGTTAAATCTACTAAACGAAGGGACAAGATGAATCCAACAAAAATAAAAGGTTGAGATTTGAGTAATTATAATGGCTACAATTTTATTGTTGCCATTGTAGAATTGTTGTTTAAAATTTAAAGAACCCAATGAAAATGAAATGATGAGGCTCAATTAATTATAATGGCCACAATTTTTATTGTAGCCATTGTAGAATTGTCCTAATTTTTATGTTTTTGTAGTTTAGTTTTAATTTTTATTGTGCTTTTCAGTATCAATAAATAGGCTAAATAGGTTACAGTAAATTTGGAAATAATAAACATGGGAATACTATTCATTGGTTCAGCTTATATTTGATCACAATTTAGAAGTTCAACTTGTTTAATTTTACATGTTTGGCTAGGCCTAAAACCCATATATGTAATGTCCGGAAATAATATATCGAAAAGGAAAACTTATTTTGTTATGGGATGCTATAGATAATCGATCTTATTTTATTCTTATATCGGTATTTGTAACTTTAAAAAGTACAAAACATTAAACTAATTAGAAGCTAGATTTATTATCTCAAATCATTGTAATTGTGTATTTGGTGGGAAATCACATTAATATGGCGTTAAAATTTCAATTATAAATTCAAGACATAATTTTTACTTTAAAATCAAAACATATTTGCTAAATGGAAATTGCCAAAAGCAAATTTTTAACTAAAACCACACTAACACATACGTATAAATAGGTTACAGTTAATTTGGAAATAATAATCATGAGAATACTATTTATTGGTTCAGCTTATATTTGATCAAAATTTAGAAGTTCAACATGTTTACTTGTATATGCTTGGCAATGCCTAAAACCCTTATATGTAATGTCCAGAAAGAATATTTAAAAAGAAAATTTAGTTGAACGTTATAATAATTCTAATCAGTTTTTTCTCTAATTAATGAGTCTTGCCTAAAGTGAATTTTTTTTTAAATAAATCACACTAACACATAAGTATAGATAGGTTGCAATAAATTTGAAAATAATAAACATTGGAATACTATATATTGGTTCAACTTATATTTGATCAAAATTTAGAATTTCAATATGTTTAATTTTATATTTTTGGCTTTGCCTAAAACCCTTATATGTAATGTGCAGAAAGAATATCTAAAAGGAAAACTTAGTTTGAGGCTATAATAATTTCAAACAATTTTATTCTTCTATTAATGATTCTTGCCTAAAGTGAAGGAAAATATTCATAAAAAATCACACTAACACATACGTATAAATAGTTTGCCATTAATTTGGAAGTAATAAACATGGAATATTATTTATTCGTCCAGCTTATATTTGATCAAAATTTAATTTAGAAGTTCAACATGTTTAATTTTATATGTTTGGATATGCCTAAAACCCTTATATGTAATGTCCAATAAGAATATCTAAAAGGAAAACTTAGTTGGAGGCTATAATAATTTCAAACAATTTTGTTCTCCTATCTAAAGTGAAGGAAAATATTTTTAAAAAAACTCACTAACACATTGGTATAGATAGTATACCATTAATTTGGAAATATTAAACATGAGAATATTATTTATTGGTTCACCTTATATTTGATCAAAATTTAGAAACTCAACATGTTTAATTTTATATGTTTGGGTATGCCTAAAACCCTTGTATGTAATGCCGAGAAGGAATATCTAAAAGGATAACTTAGATTGAGGCTATAATAATTTCAAACAGATTTTGTTCTCCTATTAATGATTCTTGCCTAAAGTGAAGAAAAATCATTTTAAAAAATCACACTAACACGTACATATAAATAGTGTGCCATTAATTTGGAAATAATAAACATGGGAATATTATTTATTGATTCAGCTTAGATTTGATTAAAATTTAGAAGTTCAACATGTTTACTTTGATATGCTTGGTAATGACTAAAACCCCTATATGTAATGCTAATATCTAAACAGAAAAGTTAGTTGGAGGCTATACTAATTTTTAGAAAATATATTATGGATATCAGTTAAAGATATTAAGGTTCCTATTTTGTAGGAGAGAATAGGATATTGTAGTCAACTTACAGGTTTACGGAGGAAACAATTATGACAGTTTTTTCTTATAAAAATTGCTATATCGATAATGGTGTATTTCAATAATGATTTTGAATTTGGAAATAATAAACATGAGAGTACTCTTTATTGTTTCAGCTTATATTTGATCTAAAAAGAAAAGTTTATTGGAGGCTATATGTAATGCCAAGCACTACTACAAAAAAGGGATAGCCAACTGGTTGATATAGGGCTGGAAAATTGTGTCATGGCAATTGCCAAAATAAAAACATGTTTGCTATGCTTAAATAGCTAAAAGTAATGATTTTTTGCAATTCTAGAAAACATATACTAAGCGGATCTTGATTCAAAGTAATTTTCGAGACAAATCTATTCATGCAAATCATAATTTTCTTACCTTTAAAATGAAAGTTATGATTAATTTTATAATTTTATAATTTTATATCAGTAGTAGGTTTAATGGTTCATGTAAGGAAAATAGGCCTTCTTTTTAGGATAGAATCTTTTAAATAATTGATTAATAAAAATTTATTTATTAATTATTTATAAAATAACTTCAAGAACAAATTAGAGAGAGAATTAGATTATGGAGTTTGAAATGGAAAACCTTCAATTTATCCATCTACCAATTAAAAAAGTTACAAATTCCTGAAATTCACCCCACCGCTCTACTCTCTCTGCTGAAAGATAGCCCACACCTTCTTCTTCTTCTTTGCCACTGAAAGTTGAAACCACCCCATTTTTCCTTTTCCTTTTTATTTTTAATTTTTTCATCTACGCTGCTCTTTCAATCCCCTTTTCTCAACAATCATAATTTGACATATTTTGGTCTTTCTTCTACCCACTATCAAATTACTGCATTCTATGTGGTTAGCACGATAATGTTCCTAAACCTTCATTCCCTCCTTTCTCTGCATAAGCCCATATAACAATTCTCAAATTAGCCCACTACGTATTGCACAATATTGTTGTCCGCCATTGATGAGCATTTGTCGAGGTTTTGAATTGGGTTGGGGTAGAAGATAACGTTGAATTCAGACAGCATTAACCCTCAAGATCACCAGTGATTTTTTTTGGTGCACTCCAAATCACCATTGATGGTGAAGGAGATGGTCAGCGAAGAACTAGAGGAGTTCTTGAATAATTTGACGGGTGAATTGGAGGCATTGTATAATTGGAGGGTTTAGTTAATAAAAAAAGAAAAATATCAAATAAAAAAACATAAATTAAGAATTATTCCGTTTTTAACATTATCCAATGTACATATACCTAAAATAAAGAATAGCTGACATGGCATAATGTGTGGCTCACATTCATTGCTTATAGTGGTCAAGGACCCGTTGTACTCGGTTCCCACTGCTTCTAGAGCCATCTTTGGTGAAGCAAGGACAACTTTTGAACTTTATAGCTCGTTCATGCTTAGGGTTGGAATAAGATTTGGCATGCGAGACTTCTAAACAAGGTGTCGATAACTTATCAAATTTGTATCTTAATTACCTAACATGTGAGGGTCGATCACAAAGAGAGTAAGGGGGTCAATCTGTGATCATTTCAAAGCTATTAAATGGTTCTAGCTAGTTGACTCTAACAACGCTAATATAAATAAAGATGAATGTAAATCAATATACTAAGGCATCCAGGATTTACCTCCCGACTAGTATGACATGCTGCTAAAACAAAGTACTCACCCTCGTCAATTCATCTTTATGGCGCACAATTAAAGATATTGAGCAAAACAATAAATTCCAACAATTAATCATACCTATTTTCATGGACTCTATCGAATACGATAACTGGTCAACTACCTAATCAATCGTTCCTTGATAAAGAGATATTTTTATCTATAAGCTTAACAAGAATTCATACTTGAACGAGCAAATTCAACAAGAATTTAATGTAAACATGAACATAGAACATGATTTATTGGGGTTTGGAAAAATTTACAATCATCACCATAATCATTGTCGGGGGTCTTTAAACACTAGATTAAAGAACTACTCGCACATAATCAAAGAAACCAATCAAAAATCAATAAAGGAATACAAAATTAAATTGCTCTAGTCAAGAGAAAATGAAAAGAAATCAATACTAAAATGAATTATTTGTCAATTACAGTCATGTAAAATACCCCTTTTGTTAATTATATACATCATCTTTGTTTCTTGTGAATTACGGCCACGAAATACTAATATCTAAGTAAGTTGTTGCCATTCTCACTAATTACACCACTAATCCATAGTTTGACCGGTCAAATCATGTTTAATATTTTATAAATTTTTGTTATTCAATTTTATAATATTTTAAAAATATATGTTTTTCATATATGACATGTTATGGGCACATATTTCGAGACACCATTTAATCGCGTTTTTCAGACTGAAAACGACCGGGCACCCTTTATGGGCACGAATTTCGAGAATCCCTACGAAATGAGTACAAATAAGCTGGATTTTCGAGCACATACTTCGAGACGAGTTTTTCGGACTGAAGACGACGTTTTTTTCGAAAAACGGACATCGTCGTGCACTCTTTGTGGGCACGAATTATGAAAATCCCTATGAAACGAGTATCTACAGGCCGGTTTTCGGGCACGTACTTCAAGATGAGTTTTTCGGACTGAAGAGGACGCTTTTTCGAAAAATGGACTTCGTCGTGCACCCTTTATGGACACGAATTTCGAGAATCCCTACGAAACGAGTACCTACAGGCCGGATTTTCGGGCACGTATTTCGAGAAGGATTTTTCGGACTGAACATGGCAATTTTTTTCTAAAAGGGACACCGTCGTGCACCCTTTTGTGGGCACGATTTTCGAGGATCCCTACGAAACGAGTACCTATAGGCCGGGTTTTCTGGTACGTACTTCGAGAGGGATTTTTTGGACTGAATACGACGTTTTTTTCGAAAAATTGATACTGTCGTATGTCCTATATGGACACGAAAAATCCTTCTCGAAGTACGTGTCCGAAAACTCGGCCCGTAGGTACTCGTTTCGTATGGATTCTCGAAATTCGTGCCCATAAAATGTGCACGCGATGTCCGTTTTCCGAAAAAACGTCTTTATTCTGAAAAACTCGTCTCGAAGTACGTGCCTGAAAACCCGGCCTGTAGGTACTCGTTTCGTAGGGATTCTCGAAATTCGTGTCCTTAAAGGGTGCACGACGATGTCCGTTTTTCAAAAAAATGTCGTTTTTAGTCCGAAAAACTTGTCTCGAAGTACGTGTTCGAAAATCCAGATTATTGGTACTCATTTTGCAGGGATTCTGGAAATTCGTACCCATAAAGGATGCCTGATGGGGTCCGTTTTTCGAAAAAACCTCGTCTTCAATCTGTAAAACGCGATTAAATATTGTCTCGAAATGTCCTCATTAGCATGTCATATATGAAAAACATATATTTTTAAAATATTAGAAAATTGAATAAAAAAAGATTTATAAAATATTAAACATGATTTGACCGGTCAAAATATGGATTAGTGGTGTAATTAGTGAAGATGGCAACACCTTACTTAGATATTAGTCTTTCATGGCCGTAATTCACAAGAAAAAAAATGATGGCTATAAATAACAAAAGGGTATTTTACATGGCTGTAATTGACAAAAAATTCTACTAAATTAATGAAAAATCTGAGATTCGACGTTGAAGAGTAGCAAAAACTAAAAATAATAATGTAGTTCTCTAAGAAAAATAATAATAAAGATAGCTAGCCTAATCTCAACTTCTAATTATATATTTATATGTAAACACATCCCCTGCAACTAAAAATACAAAAATCGCAAAGTCTAACAAAGACTCAACCAGTTTTCAGCAAACCCGATCAGGTACAATATCAACCCGAGCGAGTACCTTGATAGGGCGCATAAACTAGTTTATGCTCCCTTGAATATCTTTAAAAAATTACGAAGTATGGAGCTTCACCCGACTGGGTCATCAGTATAGCCGATCGGGTACATGGCCAATCTTCACTTTCTTTAATTAGTGGTGTTTTAACTAAGTACATAAGATTCAACCGAGTTTAGATTAACCCGAGTGGGTCTTATTGATCAAGATTCCACAGGCCCCATAGTACGTCACTAACTAATCACGAGATGCCTCCAAAGCTCTTGCACATGTTCCCATGTTTCATATTGGTCTATTCCACCTCTATATAGCTCAAATGTCCATAAATATAAGTCAAAATAAACCAAAATACCCACAAGCTTAGAAACAAGTATAATATAGTAGAACCATTCATAGAATATAGTACTTCCTCTGTTTCTTTTTAAGTGCTACATTTCTTTTTTCACACTTGTCGATACACATTTTGTATGGTTTTTATCTTTAATTATGCATTTGTAAAAATTATGACAACAAGATATTAAAAATGTATACATCGAGACGAATCAAACAAGATCCAACAAGACTATATTTTTTCTTATGCATAAATTGTAAAAGCCAGTCAAACTATAATGGATGAATAGTAACAAAGTCAATATGTAGCACTTAAAAAGAAACGGAGGAAGTATTTGTTAAAGAATTAGATGGAAAAAAGGTAAAATAATGATGCCTCAACTTCTTCTCTCGTTGTAGCTACTTAAGTTGACGACATGTCAGACTACTCTTCCTACTAGGAAGGGTCTTAGCCTTCATATAGCATGCAAGGGCAGATGGAGGGGCTGTTGGGGGCGGTCGGACACACAAGGTCAAATCGAGTTAATAACAGAGTTGGTAAATTTTCGGGTAAGTTTTGGGGCGAGTATGGATCAGATTTAGACATGGTCGGCCTTAGGGCGGGGCACCCGTCCGGGGCCCATTATCTACAAAAAATAAAGTCTGCGTGAAACATTGTTGTACTTCCCACACTAGCGTGAATAAGGAAAGCGTTGGCCCTTAAGTGTTTTGTTACGAAGCTTGAACAAGGAAAGCCATTGACCAATATGGATAGAAGATCATATACTCCTATCAATTCCCAATGTAATTCAGTTAAGGCCCTTAATAGAGGCTATCCAATTCTCATCCTTTTACAGTAATATTTTGTATTTTCCCATTCTTTCCCACCAAAATCTCCTTATCTCACAACTCATGAAAGAAATTTGCTTAGTACTCCGTAGATATTAGAACTAAGAGGATTATTGGGGATATATGTCACTTGCATTATATTGAAGTCAAATCATATAAAGATTCAGGTCTTCAATTTCTTCTTCTCGTTTTAGTATTTTATATTAGTTGTGCTAATTTTATTTTGTAATTCTGAATTATTGTTATTTCTATCTGTCATTTGAAGTATTGTTATTTTTTATTTGTAATTCTAAATTGTTATCATCTTATAATACAAACGAGGGCTGCCCAATTCCTATCAGATAGATAGGAAATTTGGCATCTATCAATTTATTCGTAGTATATTTATAGGTACATGTAGTATATTTTATAAATAATGTAGTATATTTAACAAAAGTTTAAGGTAATGTATTTTCTTAATAAATTTAGAACTTACTGAACTTGTAGTATATATATAGAAAATGTAGTATACTTATAGAAAATCGTAGTATATTTGTATCTGATTCACATCTATCAGATATGAACTAAGCTTTTCCCTAATAGAAACTATGTAAGTTTTAATTTCAATAATTGATGGAAAACACTTTAACTTCAAATCCGACCCAAACTTTCTCTCTCTGTCGTGGCAAGGAAAAAGGGTGGGAAGAGTGCAAATCCGAAGATTATGAAGGATTTGGACCAATATTTCTCCCTCGAAAATACTAAAGGGAAGAATTGATTGAAGGTTGATGAAATGGGCATTCCATCATTATCGTTTGATGATGTTAGTGATGAAGAGCATTTGATTGTCTCTGTACAAGTGATACTTGCACGAATTGATTCAAGCTTCAAGAGAGAAATCAAAGTTGTCGGAGTGGCTTGGCGTGATTAAAGAATCAGAGAAGGTTCTTTCTAGTACTCAATTGATGCAATCTGGTGCCAATATCAAGGTAAAATGTCACCCCCTTGCGAAATTGAACGAGAAAATTGTGTTGCATTTAACAGTTGATGATGTTGAGGATGAAATGGCTTATTGGCGAACGAGTGCAGTGGCTTTTGTTATGGGAATGAACCCTAATATACGAATTTTCGAGGGTTTTGTGAAGAGGATTTAAGGAAATGGAATTATATAAAAAATCATTTCTGTTACGAAAGGGGTGTTTATCATTCGTTTTCTGAATATTGAATTGAAGGATTAAGCACTAGGAAATGCTCATGTTATGTTAGATGTTAGATGCTAAACCCATTTTATGCACCGAGTGTAAGCAAATGGGGCATGCTCGACAAGATTGTAGAAAGCTCATCCCTGCTAAGGTGTGGATCGGAGGCCTTAGCAAAAGGCAATTTCCACTAGCCATATTGAGGATGCTTCTCAGTTTGATCCTAGTGGTTTTGAACTTTGTTGAGGTGTCTTTGAATAATAAATTACATAACAGAGAACAAGGGCAGGGTGTGAATTCTTCTCGGAAGGGACAAACTAATGGGAGTGTGCCTATTACTAGTGGTAATGAGGATGTAGTGGCGGGTGTTGTGGGGATTTGCACTAAGGTGGGTCAGTGCAGCAAAACATGTCATGGTTATAAGCAGGCCCGGCCCTAAGCATGTGCACAGTGAGCGCTTGCACAGGGCCCCAAATCACAGAGGGCCCAATATACTGATATAAATACCATTTGCAATCAAGATGGTGATGGAAATTATGTAGCACAAGCGTTAAAAATGCTGCTCATGTATTAAAGAGAGCTGCGGCCTGCGTTCGAAACCTTGGATTACCTCTGACATTTTTTATTGCCTTATTTACTCTTTTTGTCTTCTACGTAAATAATTCACTGCTTTTTATAAAGTTTCTTTTATTTCTTTCAATTTCACATCTATTTCTTTCATTTCTTTCTTCATTCTTGGTAAGTTTTCTAAACCTTTTCTTTAGCTTTTTTATTTTATTTTCTTTTTCCCTTTCTTTTTCTACACTCTTATTACTCTCTTGTCGATTCGTTATTAATACTGTTAAAGTTGTTGAATAACAACCTTTGATCATATTACATAATCAAGCATCATCATATGTAACACAATATGAAGAGAGTTATAGAAACTTTAGAGAGAAAATGAGAGAGTAAAGAAGCTTATTATTGATTGTAAGAGAATAGAATGAATTAACTACTTAGCTAGATTACAAAGGGAGTATTTATAGTAGTTGCTATTACAAGAATCTAAGCTAAACAAACATAACAGATTCTGTTATGAAAGCTAACAGAAAACTAAGAGAGATACTTAGGTGTGATGAGGTGTAGGCTAAGCATATGTATCATGTTATGTGAGTAGCTTGAGTTGGCTTGATGTTTATCTCAACAAATACACCTGTTTTTTCTACATACATATAAAAAATTTAAGCGTAATTACAAGTTCTCCTAATGAAGTTCAATAATGATGTCAGTGCTTTCTAGAAAGTCACAGCATGTGTCCCACCACGTCACATCAACCCCACGAAAGATGGCTTTTATTGGAAGCTGGAAGAAAAGAAACCTTCTCCTGTCACATGTAATATATTATCGTATAATAATTTTTTTAGGCATAATGTAATCTAGTTTTATCAGTTAGGGCCTCATAATGAAATTCAGCACAGGGCCTCCAAATTCTTTGGGACGGCCCTGGTTATAAGTAGTTGTTTAATGTGGAATGTAAGGGGGTTGAATAGTCCTCATCAGCAAAAGGAGATTAAAAGTCTCCTTATTGAGTGGAAGGCTGGTTTGGTTTGTCTAGTTGAAACAAAAATTAAACCTGGTAATTTTGCAAAAATATATGTGAATATGTTTGATGGTTGATGTGTTTCTTCCAATTTTAATATTGTGAAAGGGGGAGAATCTTGATTGCCTGGCTGCAAAGCAATTTTGAAGTTCAGGTGCTTAAGATACATTCTCTATTCATTCATATATCTGTCAGGCATATAGCTCTGAGGAAGGTGTTTTCTCTTACTATAGTGTATGCTTCTAACTGTAGTAATGAGAGATTGGGTTGTGGGATAATCTGAAGGATATGGCTATGTCTATTCAAGGTGCTTGGATTATCTCTGGGAATTTCAACTCTCCTCTGAGTTTTAAGGATAGGTTGGAAAGTGTAGTTCAATCTTCTAAAATTGGTCCTTTTGTAAATTGTGTGGTGACTTGTGGGCTTGCTGATTTGAAGCAAGTTGGTTCTGTATTTACTTGGCACAATAAACAAGATGGTGGTGCTATTGAGGATGCAGGTAGCTTATACAAGGACCACGATGGATCTATTTGGGACAATTTTAAGCTAGGATGAAGCAAAGAGTTAGTGAAAGAAGTGCCAAAACTGACATATATTCACTATTTTCATCATAACCTTTGATAGAAAATTGATAATCAAGATATTCTAGTTGGTTTGGAATCTAGACTTCAAGGGATTTCCAATGATAGGTCACACGACCCAAATGAACTTCTGGTTTGAGAGATATAACTTTCGCAAGTTGATGCAAAATCGCAGTTTACCCGCCCCATCGGGCGTGAAGCACGGAGAGTCTTTTTGCCTATTTCTCTTGATTATCCTAATGAAATTTATTAGGCTGTTATATATAATTAAACTTCATTATTTTAGCGAGACCTTATTTTCTGCATTCATTAGTTTAGTTTTTTGAGGTTTGAGAGAGAAACTCTTTAATTTAGATTCGGAGGTGATCGAACCTTGGATTATTCTCAATAAATTTATTGCTTTCCATCAGTTGGTATCGTTCTTTATCCATTATCATCCTTTATCTTTGAGTACTCTTTTCAAAGTGTGGGGGCAGAAGCTTGGCAGCGTGATATTTGGGGTACTAGAATGTATCATAAAGTTAAGTAGCTCAAAATCTTGAAATTAAAATTGAGAACTCTTAATTTGAGAGCTTATTCAGATATTGTCGTGAGATTTAGAGAGGCTAAAGATGAGTTTAATAGGGCTCAGAGTAATCAAAATGCTGATTTTGGGAACATTGATAAACAAAATGCTGAGAAAGCTGCTCATAGTAGCTATTTGTGTTCTGAAGAAAGCTTATACTTTCTCCGTTTTTTTTTAATCGCTACACTTTCCATTTTTGGCAATTTGGAATTAATCGCTACACTTCTTTTTCTTTCTATTTTTGGTAAGTTTTTTGCTGTGAATTTATCATATTACCCTTACTTTAAAAATTAAATTTTACTTAATTACTAATTATAACTTCCTAAATAACAAACTAATATATACTAATTACAAATTATAGCACATAAATCAAAATTAACCCAACCCATTTTCCCACCCACATCCACCTCTCTCTCTCTCCCTCCTCTTTCCACCACCACCACCACCACCTACCTATCTTCCTCACCACCCCCATTTCCCGCCAACCTTCCTCCCACCCACCCCCATTTCCCGTCCACCTGAATCTACGGCCTAAACCCCCTCACTTTTCCGCCTACCGTCCGCCTGAGATTGGCCGCCACCAGTGACCTCCCTTCCTTCTTCTCCCCTGCTTCTTTCTTCCCTTCCTCTGCTTCTTGTCTCGACCTCTTTAATCACATGAATCTGCGGCCTAAACCCTTTTAATCGCCACCTCTTTCTCTCTCTTGTCTCAACCACAACCCACCTCCCAACCACTCTTTTCTCCATCGCTGAGTGGTTCGAACCTTTGGTTTGTGGGTTGTGGGTTTTGGGTGGTTCGAATCTTTTGGGTTTTGGGCTGTAAGGATTGGTGGTTTAGGGTTGCGAGAGAGATTTCTCTGGTAGCGATTTTCGAATTGTGTGTTGGTGGTTTAGGGTTTAGGCCGGTTATGGTGGGTGGTTCAAATTTTCGGTTGGTGGTTTAGGGTTTAGGCCGGTAATGGTGGGTGGTTCAAATTTTCGGTTGGTGGTTTAGGGTTTAGGCTAGTAAGGGTGGGTGGTTCGAATTTTCGGTTGGTGGTTTAGGGTTTAGGCCGGTAAGGGTGGGTGGTTTGAATTTTCTATTGGTGGTGATGGGTGAGGTATAGGGTGGTTGTTGGCTGGTGGTGGTGGTCTGGGTTTATTTGTTAATTTCCCCAAATGGTCCCCACTAACTTACCTAATCATATACCCTTACATACAATTAAACCCACTACCAAATTTTGCCTAGGATTCCGCAATTTGAGAAGTGTAGCGATTAAAAAAAACGGAGGAAGTACTTAGTTTTTGTCTCAAAAAGCGCAGTGTAGATGGGTGAAAGAGGAGTGCGGATCATCTATCACACATAGTGTCCAATTTAGTATCCTATTTTCTATTATTTGGTCCTATAACTTGAATAAAATGATTTTTTACTTTATTTTGTACATGCTCCCTATTAATAAAGCCTCCTCAAAAACAAAAATATAGAAAATAAACTTCACTTGGTAAAATAAAGAGCAAAAATGAAATAAATCATTTTTGCCACTTATTTTACTATGTGAAGTTAATTTTTTTATTTTTTGTGTTTTAGGAGGATTTATTAATAAGGAGCATGTACAAAATAATTTAAAATTTTATTTTATTCAAGTTATGGGACCAAATAATAGAAAATGGGACACCAAATGGGACACTATATGGGATAGATGATCCGCACTCGTGAAAGAGGGTGATGAGAATACTAGATTTTTCCATCTAGTTATTAAGCTCAACAAATTTCATTAGAGAGTTTTGGCTTTTAGGGATATAGAAGGGAGATGGTGTGATACTCCTATCAAGGTGAGCTCTGCTTTTGTTGACTATCATCAGAATCTTCTAGGGCAAGATAGTTGTTAGGGTTCCTATCAAAGAGGAGATAGTTCATAAAGGTCCTTTGATTGAGCAAGTGGAAGCTGATATGCTTTGTAGCAATTTCACAGCTGAGGAATTAAGGGTGCACTCTTCTCTATTCCAAATTGTAAAGCCCTAGGTCCAGATGGGTACAATAGTACTTGTTTCATAGCTGCTTGGGATGTAGTAGGCTAGGATGTAGTTGATGTTGTTTAGGATTTCTATTTTTCTGGCAAGCCTCGGAAGGAGTTAAATTATACTATGCTTACTATGGTGCCTAAAATTGCGCATCTGGAATTTGTTGCTAATTAGACCCAATGCATGTTGTAACATTGTGTAAAAGTATATTACAAAGTTAACCTGTAATAGGTTGAATCCGGTTTTGACTAGTATTATCTCTGAGTCAAGCTGGGTTTGTGAGTGCAGTGGTAGGAAAATTTTCTATAATATTAGCATTGTACAAGATATAGTTTGCGTGTATAGGAGGAAGTCTTCTCCCCTTGGGTGTTTATTGAAGGTTGATATTAGGAAGGCTTATGATTCAGTGAGTTGGTCTTTCTTGAAAGAGATGTTGATAGTTATGAAGTTTACGGAGAAGTTCATTGGGTGGATTATGGAGTGTGTGTGTTCTCCCACTTTTTCCATTGCTATCAATGGTGCTCTACATGGTTTCTTTCCAGCTAAGAGAGGCTTGAGGCAAGGTGATTCAATGTCCCCTCTTTAATTTGTGTTGTGTATGGAATATTTGTCCAGGCTCCTAGGGTTTATTGGTGATAGTATTGATTTTCATTTTCACTATAGATGCAAAAAGTTGAAGCTAAACCATTTAGTTTTTGCTGATGATCTACTTCTATTTTCCAATAGTGAACTTAAATGTATGTTGTGTTGTTAGTCTAGTATGAACACTAGATCAACTAGAAGAGGAGGGGTGAATTGTAGTTGTGGGGATTTTAGTCACTCTTTGAGGAATATAAAAACTTTTAAATAAACAAAAGAGAATAAGATGTAAAGAGTAGGAACACAGAGAGATACTTTTAACAAGGTATTCTTCCAAACTTCTCTAGGAAGAAACCTTGTCTTCTCTTATTTATAATAGCGTGTACAACTCAGTACAACCTATTATAAATCTCTTCTCACTATGTTCCTCTAGAAACTTGACCCTGTTATAAGTCACCCTCTTCCCCCTGAACACGTGATGACGTTCTCACTCAAATTCACTCTAAGTCTTCTCACTTGTCTTCACTCGAAGTCTTCTATTTCTTTCTTGATTACACAAGTTTCTCACTTGTAATTTCTCTCACCCAACACTCAAAAATGAATACAATATTTTGCTATGAAGAGAAGTAAATAGAATGAAAACTTTCTAAAGATTTGAACTTGAAATTCTGAAAAGTCTTAGTCTTCATTCTGATTTTCCTGTGCTATATATAGGAGAATTCAACAGCTCCATTAGGCAGTTATGGGTCCATGAATATAGCCCATTATCCGTTCATCAAGTTGTTGTTATGTGCATGATTATCTCTTACTCAGTCCATGCCGCCAGCAACCACAATCTCCAACAAATCAGCAATTAGTTAGTTGTTGAGCTAAAGACTAGGAAGTTTGTTGGGCTTCCTAGATATCAAGAACTGACTAACTGCCAGTCAGATCCTCCTGATTTTTAAGGGACTTCAGCTGAATTAGATTGTTGCTGAGTATGCATGCGTTGTTACACGCCCTTATAATCAACACGTTGTTGCTAGGTTGTTACATGTTCAGTTAGCACTTCCTCCACAATTGTAGTTTGCGTTAGTTGCTTCCCTTCCTAGATTGTAGGAACTGACTTACTGAATTATAGGAACTAACTTCCTAGATTTCAGGAACAAGCAAGTTGGGCAATTTGAATTTGTTTCCTCTTTTATAGCGCACGGTTTGTTGCTTGTTTGTTGCATACTTATATTGACTCATTCAATCTTGTACAACATTAACAAACTAGCACTACTAATATCATGAAAATTAATTTTATTCAAATTAATATTCCACAACATTAGGATTATTCAAAGCAAAAATCATATGTACAATAATCGAGTGCATAAACAACTAGTTTAAATAACTTAATTAGGCTAATCTCATAACAATTTCTCCATAAGTTATAAACAAACTAATTATTTCAAAATACATAAAATAAATATAAAACTAATATTAATTAAGAAATTAAATACTAAGAAAATACTAAGTCCAATAAGGGAAAATTAACAAGAATAATCCCAATTATTACCCGTCTTCCCTATTTAATCCCACTTTTAATAATTCCCAAAACAATTCCAACTATCTATGTATCTTCCCATATTAGTCCTAGGTGAAATGGTAACCTGATAAACAGGTTGACAATGCCACGTGGCGCATTATGATTCGTCAGCTTATTATTTTATTTTAAATAATCAGAAAACAAACCCACCCCACCTCCCACCACCACATCCACCACCAGCCCTAGCCCCACCGCCACATCAACCACTAGCCTCACCGCCACAACCACTCGAAAACCACCAAAAGCCGCTGATCTCCCTCTATCCACCACGAAAACAATCCCTCCCACCCCGAAAAAGCCTCCCACCCCCGTAAAAACCCTCCTGATGCCTTGAAAACCACCCTAATTTCTGAAAAACACTCTCAACCCCTCCAAATACACACAAAAACTCCCAAAAAAAACCCTTTAATTCCCAAAAAAACAATTGTTGGGAGTTAATTTGGGGATTAAAAGAGGTTTTTCGGGAGGTTTTGTAAATTTTTCAGGGGTGTGTATGGGCGGCGGATCGACGAGAGAAAGAGAGAATGAAAGGAAGAAGGAGATTGAAGAGAGAGGTGTTCGGCGGCGGACTTTGGTGGTGGCAATGGCCTGGTTGTGGTGGCGACGGTTGGGAAGCAGGGGAGAGGTTGGGGTGAAGCTGGTGTGGGAAGCAGGGGAGGGGATGGGTGGCTGGGTGTTCTGGGATACAGGATGAATTAGGGTGGGGTAGAAGGAGAAGAAAAAGAAAAAGAAAAAAAAAGTTTAAGCCAATAGAAGTTAGACATGTCGTCATTTAGACCAGTTTAGTAGGTTCCAAGTTAAGCGGGACTGTTATGGAAAGATACATCGATAGTTGGAATTGTTTTGAGAATTACTAAAGGTGGGGATTAAATAGGGAAGATGGCCAATAGTTGGGATTATTCTTGTTAATTTTCCTGTCTAATAATAAACCTAAGTCTATGAAATATAAAGCTAACTTAAATAAATGAAAACCTAGAATCTAATACATTATTTATTTGAGTGAATATAATAATTCAATTAAATAACTTGATTAGGTTAAACTCTTAACCATTTCTCCACAAGTTAAGTTAAACTTAAACTAATTATTAATCAAACACATGAAATAATAAAAAAAGGATTTATATACATTTTATTATAAAGTCCAAAAACTTTATTTGTCATCATTAAAACAGTGAATACAACACGTGTGCTCAGAGGCTTGGCTACATTTTCTAACACATAGACTTAGTAGCTAACAATGGTAAATCAGCCATGTATACTTGTAATATATCGGAATATATTCTCTCTCAAGTTAAAGACGTGTCTAGTTTTGTGCATGATTCTTTACCTTTTAGATATTTGGGGGTGAGAATCAATGCAAAGAATCTATCTGTGAATGATTGTGTTATCTCGGTAGATAAGATAGTATCTAAATTAGAGAAAGTGGGGAATAGGTCTCTTTCTTATACTGTAGGTGTCTTTTGGTGAATGTTGTTTTGCTTGCTATGCATAGGTATTGGGCTTCTGTTCTTCTCCCTAAGAGAGTGTTGGATGGTGTGACAATTATATGTAGAAATTTTCTGTGCGATGGAAAGGCAATCTCTTCTAGACCTCCTCCTATTGCTTGGGATTTTGTGTATAGACCCAAAAAGGAAGGATGTTTAGGGTTTAAAGATTGTTATTTGTGGAATACAGCTGCCCTTGGTAAATACAAGTACATTTGGAATATTGCTCAAAAGGTAGATAGTTTGTGGTTTAGATGGGTTGACCACATTTACATCAGAGGTAAGGATTGGCAGAGTGTGTCTCCTAAGTAAAACATTAGCTGGTATTTGGAGACAACTGTGTTAGGTAAAACAAAGAATAATGAAGAATGACTATATAGGAACTCAGTGGTCTGGTGCTCAGATTTACACTATTGCAAGTGAACGATTGGATTAGAACTGCTGGTCCCAGTGTCAATTGGGATTGTTGGGTTTGGAACAGGTTGAACATTCCTAAACACTCCTTTATCGCTTGGCTGATAATGTGAAGGAGGTTAAGCACAAAGGATAGGCTTGCCAAGTCTGGTTTTGTCCAAGACAAATTATGCTCTTTTTGTCATGTTGATAATGAATCAATTACACACTTTTTTTGTTGTAGTTACTCTAAAGATTGCAGTGTCGAGCTTCATAAAATTTTGAAGTGTCAAGGTACTTTTCAGAGCTTGAGCACCGGTGATAGATGCATGCAGCATAAGAAGACTTCTTTCAAGAAGAGAATTGTTCATGTTGTTGTAGTTGTTGTGATTTATAATATTTGGATGTAAAGAAACAAAGTTGTTTGGGAAGGTTACCTGCACATACCTATTGCTGTTGTCAAAGAGGTTAATAAGCAAGTATTCACTTAACTTCTTGGTGTAATGCCTAAGAAGACTAGTCCTGAAAATAGAGATTAGTTTAGTAGTGTTTTTGGAGATGTATAGTTAGTGTGTTTCTGATGTATTAGGCCTGGTTTTTGCTCATGTTTTACTTGCAATGTTTGTGTTCTGATGGCCTTGAGTCTCTCTGGTTACCCTTCCTAAAAGGTGGGCTAGAGTTCTTTTAGTGTATGTTTTTTTTGTGTGTCATGCTAATATATTTCTTACCTTTTCTCAAAAGAGGAAATTGATAGAAAATTCTACTCTTATATTTAAATACAATTTATATTGTAATTGTTGGTTAAGTGATTGATAACCTTAAGTGCTTTTGTAAATTTTCAAATTTTAACCATAAGTACCATGTTATCAGTTTCTAATTATTTATATTGTTGGTCAATATTAAATTGAATTATACTCTTTATACATAGTACTAGTACAAAATACTTATTTTTGATAGTTGTCATAATTCTAATCTTAAGTTTAATTTACAATGTCAATCATAATAGCATATATAACCTCAAGTCTCTCATGCGTTGAGGGTCCAATTTTATATTGTTGCCTCGGACCCATGAATCTTCAGGATCGGCCCTAGATTTAGATCATAAACTATCATTTTTCACAGGTCTCAAATTGACTTGGGTCCGACTTTATGTTAAATTAGGTCAAACCATATTGAATAAAACACATCACTGATTGAATTCGGGTTATAAGAAATCTCAATATGGTCGCATGCTCATCTCGAAATCGAACTAGTTTGGGTTTAGAGCGCATTAGAGTTGACCCAAATGTTGAGGCAACTTTTTAGTGGTCGTTTGGTCAACATGGAGAGGAAATCCCCATGAAATTGCAATTTATAGGAAATAAGTTCCTTAATCAAATTCATAAAAAATTGGTTAAGGTGTTTGTTTGACAATGGAGGAAGTAAATTCCCCCTAGGTAAGTAAATTTCTCCATTCTGAGAGTAGTTGAAATTTCTAGGAACTTTAAATTCCTTCCTTTCGTGATTTTATTATGAACCAAACAAGTCACCTATTTTGCAATTCATATGAATTTCCATTTTCTATATTTTCTCATGCCAACAAAAAACCCAGTTAAATGGGGTAATGATATATACAACCTTGTATATAAACATTAAATACCTTACCTAGAATAGTATTAAGTTGGGAATTTATGCCAAATCACGCGTGAATCTGTGTTATTAATGCTTGTAAATTAATTAAATTTTCTTATTAAGGTTTTTATATACAGTCTTAAACGTTGTATTATTCATTTTCCCAATAAATGTGCCAAGATTAAGTATTGTTTATTTAAATAAAAATATTAATTAATCCCCACAAGTCCCACCTTAAGCACTGAAAGATGTTAGAGAAAGAACAAAGTAACAAGAGGGAACCGGATAATTCACCACTCCAAGGCACGGAACTACGCTTTCCTATTAGTTTTATTTCGCCCCTCTAGGATCACCGGGTAACACGAAATAACTAATGAGATACAATGGAGTAAACAATTCACTTCTATGATCTTAGAAGTGAATCCTTAAGAACTTGTGTTTGATGTGTTTATGAAGAACACTTAAGAAAGTTAATCAGAAATTCTTAAGTAAGCAATACTTCAAGTTGTCTTTTAAGGATAGAGTGCACCTCCTCCTTTTATAGTCACATATGCAAGAACCACCACTAAGGACCTTTGATAGGGTCCTTAATTGGGTTCTTAAATCAGAGAATTAAGCCCAGCAATAACCTTGCAAAACAGCTCATAAACGAGCAAAACGCATCAACGGATATAAACGGCCATATCACGAAGCGAAACGTCACCAGGCAGTGCCTAGTCGCGACTCGCGAAACGGGTCACGACTCGCGACCCAGCTCGCGGCCCGTGATCTGGCACTGGCCCATTTTTCTCTTGTTTTCCAGAATTAAAACCTTCACCTCTATCTAATTCCCCCATATGTGAACTAATTAAACCCATTACCCTTACAAATGTTCCAACAATCCTCCTCCCATTTGTAGGGTAATGTTGAAAGGTTTACCTCATGCAAATCATAAACAAACATGCTCATGCATCATAGAAATATCTAACGGTTGAATTTCCACTAGTATAAGTAAACTTAACAACAATTACGATTGAAATGATAGACTAAGCTTTGAATCATTCAACCACTACAAATTATTGAAGTTACAGATACACACAAGCACAAAACTAATGTTCTTTAAAACCTCCGACACCTTAGTAGCCATGGTGTCCATATCCATTCATGAGCGTTCCAAGTCAAGCCTAGACCTGTTAAAGCGGCCAAACCCCTAGCTCATATAGGTAAATCTTTTCGCACATGCTCCTGTAATTGAGCACTTTATCAAAGATTTATTAAGAATTTTAATTCAACCTCCTTTTCATTGCAGTAACAAGTACTAACATTGGGATAAATTTTACACAAGTGCTTCCAACCTTTAAGGAAAAGTACTATCCTCATTGAATTTGAGATCTAACGTTGTATTAGACATCAAGTTGAGTTTGCCTTAGTTAAAGGTTGATCAATAGGATTAAGACCCATCCCTATGTTCATTTTGTTCACTAGTTCCCTTGACAACGATTTTGTAAACGTATCCGCCAAGTTCACACTAGACCGAACAAAATCAATGGTTATACAACCATTCCTTATCATCTCACGTACATAGCTATGTCTAACCCCAATGTGCCTTCACTTGCCATTGTAGACTTCATTATATGCTTTGGATATTCTGGATACACTATCACAATGGATAGCTAGAGGAGACATTGGTTTGACCCATAAGTCAACCTCACTCAACACATTTCTAAGCCATTCCGCTTCTTGACAACAAGAAGCTAATGCGAAGAATTCCGATACCATAGTTGAATCGGTAATACATGTTTGCTTCTTAGATGCCCATGAGACAGCACCTCCTCCAAGAAGAAACACCCATCCACTTTCTGGAAGAATAATCTTCCTTATTGGATATCCAACTAGCATCTGAGTACCCTTCTATGATTAAAGGTTCTCCCGTATAAGTTAAACCATAATCTTTGGTTTTGTTCACATACCTTAGTACTCTTCTCAAAGCTTGTCAATGCATCATACTAGGTTTACTAGTATACCGGCTAAGCTTGCTAATAGCAAATGCTATATCCGGCTGAGTGCTAGTCATAGCATACATCAAGCTTGCATACTCCAATTGAGCAATAGGAGTACCACTACTCAGAACCAAATGAATATTAGGATCCATCGGAGTAGCGAAATGAGACGAGTTTGACTCATTATACCTCTTTACCACTTTCTTAATGTAATGAGCGTGTGATAAAGAAATAGTCCTTTACATCTCATTATTCTAATACCAAGAATAACATCCGCTTGACCCAAATCTTTCATTGAGAAGCTACTTGAGAGAAAAGTTTTAGTGTCTTTCACTTGTTCCAAATCAGTCCCAAAGATGAGCATATCATCTACATATAAGCAAATTATAACTCCTTTACCGTTATTATCAAATTTGCTATATACACACTTATCGACCTGATTTATTTTAAACCCATTAGCCAAGACTACATCATCAAAATTTTGATGTCATTGCTTTGGTGCTTGCTTAAGTCCATACAAACATCTAACTAACTTGCAAACCTTAGACTCTTGACCTTTGACCACAAATCCTTCAAGTTCATTCATGTATACTTCCTCCTCCAATTCACCATTAAGGAATGTCGTTTTAACATCCATTTGGTGAATTACAAGACCATGAATTGCCGATAAATTTATCAATAGTCTAATGGTAGAAACTCTAGCTACTGGAGCATAAGTGTCAAAGTAATCGATACCATATTTTTGCCTAAAACCTTTGACCACTAACTGGGCCTTATGATTTTCCGTTTTCTTACGAAAATCCATTTTCAACCTAAGGGTTTGCAACCGCGAGGTAAACTAGCTAAAACCCATGTATTATTCCCGTATTGAATCCATTTCATCATTCACGACCTCTTTACAAAAGGAGGAATCATGAGACTTCATAACCTCATCAAAGGTCCTAGGATCCTCCTCCATATTGTAATAATATGAAAATTGAGTCACAATTGACTCCCTTGACCCTTCAACTAAATAAAGTTGGAAATCCGATCCAAAAGATTTCTCTTTTCTAATTCTTTTACTTTTCCTAATTTTCCGGTGTTGTGGTTTCATGATCATCATTGATGTCACCCACAACCTTCGAACTAGTACTAGGTATCATGTCCTTTGGTCTAGGAATCGAAGAGAAACGAGTCTCATCAAATATTACATCCCTTGACTCTATCACTGTGTGAATAGAGACAAAATCATTATGTTCAACAACATAAAACCTATAGGCTTTGCTATTTTTCGCATAGCCTATAAAAATGCAATCAATACCTCTTTCACCTAAAATTTTACGTTTAGGTTATGTCAATTTGACAATAGCCCTACATCCCCATACCTCAAGGTAATTTAGAGTAGGCTTTTTCTTTGACCAAAGTTCATATTGGGTAGTCTTGTTCCTTTTATTAGGAACCCTATTCAAAATATAGCATGCCGTTAAAATAGCATCACCCCAAAAACCGTCACTTAGACTCGAATTAGAAAGCATCATACTAACCATTAATTTAAAGTCTTATTCCGCCACACCATTACTTTGAGGTGAATATGGTGCAGTAGTTTCATGGATTATTCCAATGGAATTAAAATAACTAGGATTATAGTATTCACCTGTCCGAAGTCTTTTAACTTTTCCATTAAGTTGAAGTTCCACTTCGGTCTTATAGACCTTAAACTTTTCAAGTCATTCATCTTTTGAGAATAATAAATAAATGTAACAAAATCTTGAAAAATCATCAATAAAAGTTATAACATATTTTTTATTTCCCAAAGATGGTGAACTATCAACGTCACACAAGTCACTATGCACCAATTCTAGCAATACCAATTGTCTTGTCACACTAGGAAAAAGATTCTTTGTAATTTTGTTTAACATACATGTCTTGCACTTCTCTAAATTCAAATCAAAGGAAGGTACTAAACCTAACTTAGACATGTCATATAATCTACGATAGTTCACATGACATAACCGATTGTGCCATAGAGAAGAAACAGCAAGCATGTAAATAGAACTAGCAATTTTATTATCAATGCTAAACTTAAACATTCCATTACAAAAGTATCTTTGCCCAACATAAATAGTTAAATACCACTCTTAGACACTATGAACTTATCGGATTCAAAAACAACCTTAAAACCAAATTTATTCAAAAGACCTCCCGAAATAAGGTTTTTCCTAACTTTCATCCCGGAGAGTTAGAGTCTTTCCCGAGGTTAACAACAATTCTATTTGGCCAATTCCCTTAGCCTTTACCATAGAATCATTCCCCATATATAAAATTGGACCATTATCCAATTCCTTCAAAGACTTGAAATGGTGCCTATTATTGCACATATGTCGAGAAGCTCCCGAATCACTCCACCAAGAATCATCAACCTGCACAACATTAATTTCAGATATCATAGCCACAAAATTCATTTCTTCAATTATGTTTTCATGTGCAACCATACCTTGGTTCATAAACACATCAACCATACGCTTCATTTCTTCATTTCTATGGATTCACTTCTAAGATATGGTTGCACTTCTAAGGATTCATTTCTTCAATTATAAAATTATTCACTTGTGTTTGATGTGTTTATGAAGAACACTTAAGAAAGTTAATCAGAAATTCTTAAGCAAGCAATACTTCAAGTTGTCTTTTAAGGATGGAGTGCACCTCCTCCTTTTATAGTCACATATGCAAGAACCACCATTAAGGACCTTTAATAGGGTCCTTAATTGGGTTAAATTAGAGAATTAAGGCCAGCAATAACTTTGCAAAACCGCTCATAAACGAGCAAAACACTTCAACGGATATAAACGGGCATATCACGAAACGAAGCGTCACCAGACAGTGCCCAGTCGCGGCCCGCGAGCTGGCACTGTCCCCCTTTTCTCTTGTTTTCCGGAATTAAAACCTTCACCTATATTTAATTCCCTCACCTATATTTAATTCCCTCATATGTGAACTAACTAAACCCATTACCCTTACAAATGTTCCAACAAAAGATAGGCAATGATTTAGGCCACACAATTTTTCACATCTTACTCATAAGTAAGACTGCCTGAAATCTATTTTTGGAGTACTTATGGTGTGTTCATTTAACTTATTTTTTCTTATTCGAACTTTTCTGATCTTATTTGTATTCATTTGTACTTATTGAACTCTTATTTGTAAGACAGACAACCCTTCTTTTTTGCTTATTTTTGCGGAACTGCAATTATCTAAACGTATCTGAACTGACCTTAACTTTTTTTTATCCGACAAGTACTAAAATTAAGTTAGAAAGAACGGTGCTTAAATCACTACCCCAAAAGCTCTACTTAGACCCTGTTTTCTCTGGCTTGTTTAAGTTCAGTTCACTTTAATTTAGTTCTGTTATTTTGAATTCATTTTGTTCACGTAAGTTTATTCTTGTTCAGTTCGGTTGGGCTTTAGACAATACTTTTACGCACATATATTTACTATTTCAATTTATTTAATTTCGGACAAAGAGAATAGACCTTTAAAGTCTGTTCTTTGAACTTATTTTTGTTTATTTAAAATTATTATCTAAACCTATCTTAACTTATCTGAACTTACAAAACTTATTAGAACTTATTCAAATCTTAGGTTTCGTTCTTTTCAACTTATTTTCAGTCCTTATCCAGAAAAATAAGTTTAGATATGTTCTGATAAGCTAAGATAAGTTCAAATATTTGATAACGTCGAAAAAGTTCTAATAAGATTGAATAAGGTCCAATATGGTCGAACAACGTCGAATAAGTTCTATAAAGATTGAATAAGGTCTATATGGTCGAATAACATAGATTAGGGTCTAATCTGGTTTCATCTAAAAAAGTAAAATAAGGTCAAATAAGCTTAAATAAGGTGAAATTAGATTAAATAAGATTAATAATATTAAACAAATTCTAATAAGAAAGTTAAATGAATATAAGTTCAAATGAGTCTAAGTAAGGAAAGAACAAACGAAATTAACTTATTTTTCAATAAGAACAAAAATAAGCTACTTCCTCCGTTTTTTATTAAATGTGACACTTTCTATATAAGAAAGTTTGGAATTAATTGTGACACTTTCTTTTTTGGGCAAATCTTTCTCTCTCTCTCCTATCACATGGGTCCCCTTCTTTCTTTCTCTCTATCTGTTTCCTCTCTAAAAATTGTCTAGGAGTCCGTGAAATTAAAAGTGTCACAACCAATAAAAAACGGAGGAAGTAAAAAGAATGCAATTTTTTAGTGTACGACAAACTATTAGTCCGTTCGTATTGGGACAAAGTTTGAGGCAATGTGAAAGCTAAAAAGCTTGAGTCGCCGACAGAAGAAATTAGTGTTCCCTGGATTTTAAGTACCACAAATACAACCTCTAGGTTTCTTGAACAATTACAAATCTTATCCTCGAGACCAACGTCCAATAATTAATTTAGACTCCAAGTTTCCAAAAGGGTCTTAGAGGTAGAGATGGCATCCGGGCCGGGCCAGCCCAGCCCGCCCAGCCCAGCCCGGCTCGAGGGCTACGCGGGTCAGGCCCGTTCAAACCCGCAACCAGCCCGAAACAACCCGCCAGATTTGAAAACCCGCACCGGGCTCCTTACTGACAACCCAGCTCGGCCCAAACCACCCATCGAGCCCACCCCTAACCGTCCACGAACCCACCCAGCCCAGACCGAAAGCCCACCCAGCCCGCACCACCTAGCCCACCCAACCCGAACCGAAAGGCCCGCCCAGACCACAACCCAGCACACCCAGACCCGCTACCCAAACCAGACCGAAAGCCCACCCAACCCAGACCGAATCCCCACCCAGACCCGCTACCCACGCCCGTTCAGCCCGCACAACAGCCCGCCCACTACCCAGCCCCCACCACCATGTCAGTCACTGTCACCAGGTACAGCCCCACCAAACCACCGCGCAGGCGCGCACCGAAGGCGCTCAACCATTCGCTCCACCAAATCAGCAGCCATAACAAGCTCCAAGCCTCCAACAAAAAAAAAATCAAATTAAGAAGCTCAAGCTCCAAGTCTCCAACGGATTTGTATATTTTGAGAATGAGAAGCAGAGAAGGTGATATAGAAATGAAGAAATCTGAGATTTGAGAATGAGATGGTGATATAGAATGAGAATGAGAAATCTGTAGTTTTGTGGCTTTGTGAGATTGTGGGCTTTGTGAGATTGTGTGTTTTGAGATGCAGAGATACAATTATTTTCTTAAAAAAATCTGAATCCATCATCAACAAATAGGAATGGCTACAGTGCTGTCAATTTGCATTTGCCAAAAAAATTAAAAAAACTTCACTCACTGAAATTAGATGCAAGCAGATTCACTGATTCACCATTATTTTCTTATCTTTGCTTTGCAATTTGCATGCTCCATACCTTGAACAGTGAAAGTAAACAATCATAGTAGCAACAACGGTGCTTTGTGAATTTGCTTGTGTTTCTCTTCTGATTCCCTCCCCCCAATTTTCTTCTATAAATAGCACTCTAAACTCATGCTTTCAACTCACACAATTTTCATCTTCTCTCAATTTTCCATCTTTCAGTAATTCAGTCTTTCTTCTAACTCTTGCTCCTGCTCTTTCTCTTGTTCTTACTCTTTCTTCAACTTTGAAGTGTTAAGTTTGGTAAGTCAAAAATTTTAAACTTAAGTTTTTTTGCTTATTAAAAAAGTTTTTTTTTTTTTTTGATAATTTCATTTCCCAGTTTGGCAGTTTGTTACACTAAATTGGTTATTTCTTTTATTTACATTGAATTTCAAAAAAAAAAAACATTTAGCCAAAAAAATGGATCCGAGAAGAAATGTTGAAGCTGGTTCATTTGACATTAATACCGAAAATCTCGATGCATTTGCCCAAAATATTGGTGCTTCATTATTTGGGGATGCACATGTTCAAAATCTTGGAAATCTGGGATATAATATGTCCCCACCATTAAGAAACTCTCATCAATCATCAAACTCAACAATGATGCCACCCCGACCACCATCTCATCCACAACAGAGTGTTCCGACGTCCAATGATGGTAATACGAAATGGATATATTTGTCTCTAAATTTAAGTTTAAAATACAATTTGTTTGTACTTATTGATATTTTAATTAATGTTAATAACTTTGACGATAACTAAATTAATAGTCGAATAGTAGCTTAAACTTTAAAAAGAGTTAGTAATTAAATATATAACTAACTATAATTATACATCATTAACATCATTGCTACATCATAACCATTTTTGCTACATCATATAACATCATTAATATGTAATAAACTACATAATATGATGACGTCATTAAGATTTAAGAGTAACTAATACTCGAATATTAGTTTGTAACTAAATACAACAGCTAATTATAAGTTTGAATGGTATGATGTGATTAAATATTGTGCTAATAATATAATGTGATTAAATATTGATTAAATAATATAATATGATTAAGAGTAACAAATACTCAAATATTAACTAAAATTAAATATTATTTAATTAATATTATGTGATTAAGAGACCCTAATACTCAAATAGTTACTAAAATTATATATTATTTAAATAATAGGATGCGATTAAGAGTAACTAATACACAAATAATAACTAAAGTTAAATATTATTTACATAATATAATGTGATTATGATTAACAAAATGTCTCTTATGTTTTCATTTGTTAATTTAGGTTCTTTTTACTCGTAATCTCGTAGTTACTTAACCTTTTGTAATAAACTAATGTACTTACTTTTGAGTGTAGAAGAAGAAACTTCCCAGAAAAGTGGTCGAGGAGAGACTTCTTGGGTCTGGCCATTTTATGAAAGAGTGGTTGCTGCCGGCCAAACCATAGAAGCCGGGGGACCAATAAGATACATTTGTCTTTGTCTGCCATGCAAAAACTCGAACGCCCCTAAGCCGACAAAGTACAAATGGAAACAGGGGGATGGTACGGGAACGTTGGGTCGTCATCTCAGAACAGTACACCAACTGACGGCCGAAAACACACAAGGACAAGGCAGTGGAAAAGGCGTTCAAGGTCAGTTATCTGGGTATTTTTCTAGCCAAGCCGGGGGAGGTACGCCTTTCTTTTACAATAGAGACAAAATGATAGATGGTTTTGCAAATTTTATTATCGCTGAAGAATTACCCTTTAGTCATGGCGATAATATAAATTATGAAGAGTTCAACAGAACTTATCTACAGCCGGCTTTTAGGCGTATTCCACGAAATACGCTTAAAAATCGGACGAAACAGCTTTATTATGCTTCGCGTGCTTCTCTTATTGAAATGTTTCGTATCCAACTTCCTAGAGTGAGCCTAACATGTGACACGTGGACTTCTGCTTGTCAGGAGCCTTTTATCTGCATAACTGCACATTGGGTTGATGACGACTGGTTTTTACAAAAGCGCATCATTTGTTTCGAGGCTATGCTTGAGATGCATAACGGTTACAATATAAAAACTCGTATTTTAAACTGTCTGAAAACATTCCATTTAACTCGAAAAACTTTTGCTTTGTCTCTTGATAATGCAACCGCTAACACAAAAGCCATAGACTTTTTGAAACAGGACCCCGAGTTGCCACTACTTTTAGGTGGTGAATTACTTCATGTTCGTTGTTGTGCTCATATCCTAAATCTTTCTGTCCAAGACGGTATGACTGAGTTACAACCATTGCTGGATCCTATTAGAACCGTTACTAGATGGATCAGAGTAACGAGGAGTGTTAAGAGACGGTATATGGCTCTATGCAAAGAGAGGGACTGAAGAAGCGTCAATGGAGTATTGACACTCCAACCCGATGGAATTCCACCTACAAGTTGTTAAACCAAGCAATTGTTTATCGTGAGGTTCTCACTATTCTTTACAATGAGGCGCAGACGGACCCTAAATGTTTGATTACCGATGACCAATGGAGCGTTGCTATTCTTATTCGCGATGTGTTGAAAAGTTTTGATCATGCTACTAACGTCTTTTCTTTCGTTTATCATCCCAATGTTCATTTAGTCATTACCGAGTGCATTAAGATTGTTCATGCCATTGACGTTTCTATCAATGTTCCTGCTATTAACGCTGTTTTGTGCAGTATGAAGGCCAAGTGGTTTAAATATTTTTATGAATTTCCTTTGATTTACGGGTTGGCTGCACTACTTGACCCAGCTGTTAAGCCGGAAGGGTTGAAGAGGTTGTTGGAATTTTATTACGGTTGTTTGGGTGTAAAATATGATGTTGCTTTGTATATTCAAACTTGTGCAAATGTTTTAGAAAAACTGTTTGATTTCTATGCTTCCATACTGAATCCCGAGGGATGCTATGGTGGTGATACCGGCAAGTCATCAAAAGGCAGGTTTGATTCTATCATTTCCAAGATTTTGAAGAAATCCAAAAACGAGACTACTACATCATCCTCATCATCATCATATTCGCAATTGAACGAGTATTATTCTTATCAATTCGAGACGGATGAGAACTTTGAAATTTTGAAATGGTGGAAGCAACATGAGCAGCAGTTTCCAATACTGTCAAGGATTGCCCGGGATGTACTTGCAGTCCCTGCCTCAACAATTGCTTCTGAATCAGCATTTAGCGCCGGTAGAAGAGTTATAGATGAAAAAAGATCACGGCTCTCCCCCGAAAGCATTGAAATTTGTGTTTGCAAGAAGGATTGGGATCAAGCTGAAAAGAGAACACAAGGTCTGCAACAAGATGATGATGATGAAGATGATCCATGGATGAAAATGACATCGGAATCTGGATCGGATGCGGGGGGAAGTTGCCAGTGGGACGGGCCCAAGTAGGAGTGGAAAACTTCCAATGGAAGAAGATGAAGAAGACGAAGAAGAAAATTATTAAAGACGATAGGACAAAGGCCAAAAAAAAACATTTCCAATCTATGAATCATCTACAAATCAAGGTACGCAAAGAACTACGTGGGCTTTGATTCCTTTGGGATACGTAGGCAACTTAATTTTGAAAATTTTAGTTTAATGTCAAATTAAATTAAAGTTTTTAAATTACAAGCTCAAGCCCCCCACACTCTATATTAGTGAAAATAAAAAAAATCCAAAAAAAATATAGATTTGATGTATACATGTTGAGCTATATGATTGTCTCTCTGTGCCCCATTGATGTTTTTGAAATGTTTTGGATTCATGATTTATTATGGTTTGGCATGAGGATTCATCGGATTTGATTTGATTTCCGATATTTTATGACCCTTGCTTGCATGATGCTTGTGACATTTGCGCTGAAAGTGGAACTAAGTTGGTTAGACTGTGAGTTTTGAGTCTTTGGATGCATATCTTCATCCAATCTTTCCTTCTATGTGTGATAGTTCCTCATTATGGCATTGATCTTGATATTGGTTCATTACTCGTTGATGTCTAGCATGCATGCATATTGAAATGATTGAGGCGTTCTTTTTTATTGTCTGAGCCACAGAACCACTAATAAAACACTGTACCGCCTTAGCCCTTCTGAGCCTTTCATGACCGCTTGTGTTTATTACCTCTATTGAAATCCATATCCTAGCTTGGGGGAGCATTAGTAATGACTTCGCCTTGTTTTAGAACGTGTTTTGGACTTTTGGTGATTTATGGGTTATCGGTTGTGCTTTATTTGTGGAGATTGCTTGATACAAAAGCTCATAAATAAAAATTTTTGGAAATTTTGTCATTGAAAAAAGAATGAAAAGTGAGAAAAAAAAATTCATTGAAAACCACGAACAATCCAAAAGAGAATGAGTTGAAAAGAAAAGAAAAAGAAATTGTGGTTTGTTAGAAACTTAGAGTATTGTCGAGTTGGTCATCTTGTGGGTGATGATTTGCGGAGTTCAGAGGTCACATTCACCTCATGTTATGTATATGTTTATGCTCCTCTAGGATGGCTTTACCACCACATCTCCCAAAGTTTTCCACACCCTTCACCTAAGCCTCGTTGCAACCTTGCAAAGACCTCATGATCCTTTTTGCATTGCTTTAGTTAGATTGATGTGGAGTTTTGTCCCAATCCCGTAGAGTATTTGCTATATTTGAGTCGACTGAACTAGGTTGAGTATTACATGCTACCCTCTAAACACACGAGTGTCGTGAGTTGGGACGGGTCATTATGAGTTGGGTCAGGTGAGCGATCGGACACATCTTTTGTCTGCCACAAAAATCCAGAGTTGAGTGTCTCCCATGCGAGTACCCTCTTAGTATTTGAGGGATGCGCAAATGTCATTGTTTGATTGCAATGCATACTGATTGATTGTTGGTCTGATATGATGGACTGATGATGATACTTGCCTACCGGACTAGTCTTGGATCAAATTGTTTATTGTTGAGCTAAATTCTTTCTATTTGATTGGGGTGAGACAGTCATATGTTAGTTCGCATGATTTTGTTGCTTGAGGACAAGCAAGAGTTTAGCTTGGGGGAGTTTTTTATGTGTTCATTTTATATAGGCTTTGAGCATCGTTTCCCCTCTTGTTTTATACTCTTTTGGAGCTCTTTAGAGCTCTTTATTGTGAGATTTGATATGTTTGGGTATGTTTCGTGTTTTTGAGCTTTGATTGTGCAGATTAGGTGTCTGAGGCCTTTATCTGGCATTTGGGAGCATTACCCATATTACATAGGCATTTGAAGTACCCTGAGAGCAATTATAGAGCTCTCGAGGTGATAACAAATAAGATTGGAGCTAAAGAGCGCTTGCACGTCCGGTCGTGTGTGGCCCGCTGCTCGGGCACGCAAGCATATTTCGAGCTATATTGAAGAACTGTCTAAGTCATCTCCGCCCTTCCGGGCGCTGATTACGAGTTTTATGTGAAGAAGTTTTAAAGACCGCCCGCCCGGGCGCCATCGCCTGACCGGCCAGGTGGTTTCTCAGGAGGCCTTGTTTTCGGTTTTTATTGCCTTTTGAACATCATCTATTAATACTAGAAGGTTAATTTCGATTAGTTATCTTAGTTTTTATCTTAGTTTCGTATTAGCTTAGTTTTAGAGTCCTAGTTTTTCTCAAGCTTATTTGGTTGGAACATCGTCTGCTTTCAATAAAGTATTATAGTTGATTCATTTCGCATAAATCTGGTAATTCTTCTTCCATTACTTTTCATTATTTTGATTATTGCTTTCATAGATCTTAATTATGTCTTCCCTAATTATGATTGCTTTCGTTAACATGCAAAAGTTTAAAAACGACAATAATGAAAAATAGATAATAATAAATAATTACGATAATATAAAATTAATCATTACTCAAAATTATTTAAGAATACATTGGTCAATATTCAATACTCATTATAATCTTATTTTAATTGCTATATTAAGATTATAAATAAACGGAATTACTAGAAAAGAGAAGATATTAAATAATTACGTCATTACGAAATTATAAAAATTAGTCATTATTCATATTATTAACAAAATGCAATTTATAAAACCAAATATTTTATATTTTCAACCAACGTATTTCACAGTTATATCTAATTAAATTATACAAAATTACAAATGCAAATTCATAAACAAATAATTGAAATTTTCATATTACATCAAACTTAACTTACCAACTATTTTAACTTCAAAAAAAAAAACTTACCAACTAGTCCAACCCAGCCCACCCAGCCCATTAAACCAGCCCACCCAGCCCATTAACCAGCCCACCCAAACCACCCAGCCCACCCAACCCATTAACCAGCCCAACCCAACCCACCCAACCCGCCCAACCCATTAACCAGCCCAACCCAACCCACCCAACCAACCCAGCCCATTACCCAGCCCAAACCACCCACTTAGCCCACCCAACCCACCCTCCAACCCGTTTCAAGCCCGCCCAAAACCGGGATGGGTTGTCTCTCCAGCCCAGCCCGTCAACCCACCCAGCCCGCTTCTTTCCCAAGCCCGCACCGGGTCAAATTTTCCCAACCCAGCCCGCCGCCAACCCGGCCCAGCCCAGCCCGGCCCACCCATATGCCACCTCTACTTAGAGGAGAACACAAACCTGACCTGCTATGAAAAAAAAACGAAAAAGTGACCTCAAATATCGATGGAGTTGTCTAAAGTTAAAAAAAAAAACTAATCATTGAACAAATATCTAATCCAAAAAAGTAGAGAGTATGCATTATATAAGATCACGCCTCTATCTAAGTTTGTTTCTAATTTAATCGATTCTATTTCAGTTCGAAGTCGAGTGGAATTTCACTCAAGCTTAGCCAGAGAGCCGAACGAGGAGAGACCTTCACGTCCTGTTTGGACGGCGGGAATATCTCGACCCTACTATCATTATGCGGTCTACTCCAAATCTTTTTTTTTGCAAGAAAAGTCAAAAAGATGGCATTTGTCCGATGATCGTGAGATAAAGTCATTGAATGCATGATACAAATTTATTTGAACAACAAATAGTGTTGGATGTACCATGCTTATTGTACATTCAAAATATATATGAGCACAAAATAGTCTTATACTCATTGTACACCCAAATCTATGTAAACAAAAATAGTGTTGGATGTATCATGCTCATGGTATACATCCGGGTGCATAATAAAACTTGTTAAAAAAAGTCCGATGTTTAAGTAATTTTTCTTTTTTTGTGGCAATGGTAGCAGAAAAGTTTAGAAACTTGTTTGGTTTTGTGGTTAGGTGATAAGCTTCCTAAATCTCACAGTTAAAGGAGGGATGATACAAAAGGATCAGTATATGTTAAATGATGGGTAAAATGGTTATTTTACATGCTAAATGAGGGGTAAAATGGTGAATATAAGTATATTAAAGCACCCATCATTTATCACAGTGATATGTTGTCCGACAAAAAAGAAGATATATACAAGGTATATACTGTCCAGAATATGTAACATAAGTTATATATACATGGTAACTGACCTGGAACAAAAAGTCTGTTACCACATCATCCCCAACAAAACATGGAATATAGAGCTCTTGACCACCTTTCTCCCTTCCAATGTGGTAAACCTTATCAAAGGCATCCCTATCCCCATCACAATTACTGTTGACACCCCGGTTTGGGGCCTAACTTCTCATGGAAGTTTCTCCGTCAAGTCTGCCAATTGGCTAGCACACAAAATCCCACAAGACCACCCCAAGTGGGATTACAAAACAATTTGATAACTGGATATCCCCCCCAAACTTCACATCTTCCTCTGGCAAATTCTCAACAACGGCATAAGTGTGCGTTCCATCCTGCACAAACGCAATATCATCCCTTTCGATACTTGTCCACTCTGTGCTTCTGATGCAACAGAAACAATTGATCACTTTTCCTTCAATGCAACAAAATTAGGGAGTTCTGGTCCCTAAAAATAGTTTAAGATTGGGTAACCACTAATCCTCACCCAAATGAAGTCAAAATTCACTTGCTTTTTCTCCTAAAACACCAACAAACAGCTGCAAAATTCTTCTTCCTCTTATGGAGTATTTGGAAGGAAAGGAACGACATCATTTTCAACAATGCAAGTTTCAACCCACATTGGATTTTCCACAGGGCGAAATTCTACCATTACGAATGGAAACTAAATGACCACTACGATAAATCCTTCATGAACCCATCAATTTGGAATTCCCCCTCCCCAACCATCCTACTACAACCACAACCCCCAACTTTATTCTCGTTCGCTGGCTCCCCCCGCCCAATAACACAATCAAACTCAACTTCGACGGCACAGTCAAATACAATAGTGCTGCTGCAGGATACATCATCAGAGATCACTAGGGCCTAACCCTCATAGCCTCCACCCACAACTTAGGGTCTACAAGCGTTTTGGTAGCCGAAGTAACAACATTACACAAAGGGCTTACAAAATCTATCGACCTCAATTACTCCTCCATCATCATAGAAGGTGACAACCTTTTAGTCATCAACGCAATCAACCGCAAATCTCAACCACCCTGGCAAATTGCAAATATTATTGAAGACATCCAAAATATGCTTCAGAGTTTCCAGAATCATATAGTGCAACATATCTACAGAGAAGCCAACCAAGCAGCGGATTAGATAGCTAATGCAGGACACTTAGTAGTAGATTCGTTGTATATCACGGACTGGGCTCAGTCCCATTTGTCCATTATTCTTTGTAATGATGCCTTAGGTGTGTTCCTCGAGCGGAGGGCCACCTAAGCATCCCGTCTCCTTTTCCTTACTTTATAAAAAAAACATAGTGTCTAAATTATTATACTGATGTTAGCTGTTTGGTAACATCTAATTGTTAGATATCTATCATCCCACGACTTAAAGAGCACCACTAGGAGATTGATACCTCCTTATTTGAACTCCTTTTTTTTTGATAAGTTATTTGAACTCTTTTTATTTTTATATGGGGTTCTAATTTCTATGTTAGTGGAGAAGGTTTTCCTTTTGTTAATGCACCCCTCTATTTAAGAAGGCTTTAAAATACAAAATGTGAGAAGATAAAAGGTAAATTGGATGAAAAGTAGGAGAAGTAAAAGATAATGGGTATGTGAAACAGTCGCAATTCATGTTTTATAAATTTAAATAAGAGTTTCCCCTCGCAATATATATTTTTTGAACGTATTTGTAGGGCTAACTACGATTAATTTCTCGTCGCAATTCTTTATTGGAACTTCTTAGTACGCTACAACCACCATATTTACTTTGGCAATAATCCTTTATTATAATTGTTATGTGTAGCACATTTGTGACCTTAATTCTTATCGCAATTTTTTTCTTTTGGAAATTGTGTTATATTAAACGGACATATTATATAATTGGGAAGTCCCAATGGTGGCACTTAGATTTTAGGAAAACCTATTGGTGGAAATTCCGAAAAAGCTTTCCCGTTGGAAGCCTTGTTTTTCAAATTATTCTCAAACATAACCTTAATGAAGAATATCTCATTAATAATAAAGCATATTCCATTAATTAATTGTTAGGGCGACTGTTCGCACGTAAAACGAGGCATTCTAGGTTGTTTTTTTCCCTTAAAGGTTGATTTAAGGGGGGTAGTTTTAGTCCTGAAGGGTTGATTTCGACGTCGAAATTGGAAAAAAAATTTGACCCAAATGCCTCATTTATGTGCCAGTGACCGACTTAATTGTTAACTAACTGAATATGCTTTATTTTGAACCACATCTTCTTCATTAAGCTTATGGTTGGGAATACTTTGTAATACCAATGGAAAAGTCTTTTGAGATTTCCACCACTAAGAATTCCTGAAACCTAATCTCCTTACGCATTGTAATAACCATATTAGAATAAAATTTTACATCCAAAATTTGAGTATGCTTCAAATTATTACAAATAACACAACACACATAATTTTAGTTTAGGATCCATAATGATAAAGGAAATTCAAATCAACTTTAACGATCCCAAAAGAAGGTCATAACCCAAACCGTCAGCGGCTATGCGCATCTTACATCAACTCTAATATTTCACATAAGGGTCTCCTCAGTATTGCCCTTGCTACTATTAATTTGGCCAAATGGTCACTTGCCGACCATAGCTTCAGCATGTACCTAGAAATGCGAAAGATTAATTAGAATACTAAAGAAAGAAATCTTTTATTTTTGGTAGCACTTAAATATCAACGTAGTAAAGCTCATGCGTGGTATGCTTTTTTGTACAAATAATTTGGATCCCGCGAATACTCCAGCTCAAGCTTTTCTCGTAATTTTTAGGCCTTTTCCGACCGGAATTATTCTACCTTTACCACAAGATTTAATACTTGTTTCAAATGAAACTCACTATTTATGACAAGTTTTTAAAACAGACTTTAAAATTAACCTTTTACGACTATAATAACATACGATTGTAACATTTTGTCGCAAATGAACGCATTACTTATAGTGGTTGTTGTTGTAATTAACTGAGGTAATTGCAACCCTTCATACACGTGAATCCTTTCCCTCCACTCAACCCTCTCCAACGCCATGAACTAATCGATCCCAAGTAAGGGGTCGTTTGGTTCGAGCTTTAGAAGGGTAAGGGAATGGAAACAAATAAAGGAGGGGAATAGTAACAACAATGGTTACCTTTATTAGTGTTTGGTTCAAGCTATGTAATGGAAATGGAATGGTAACTATTACCAATAAGTAAGGGATTTTGTTACATGAGGGGGATAGAAAGGTAAAAAATTGGAGGAGTCCATTACCAGCAAGTAATGGTAATGTATTGATGAGGGGTCAAACCTAACAAGAAGAAAGGGAGTTCGTAATTGAATTCTTTTCACTGAGTCTAAAATTAGTGAACCAAACAACCCCTAAACTCATATCACTTTCTATTACCTTAATCAACGTCATCTTAGGTCTTCCATACCCCTTATAATTTGGTTGCTCCTCCAATCTTCAAGTCTTCTAACCGGCGTATCAATTGGTCTCCGTCTCACATGATTGAACCATCTCAAGCGAGTTTCACTAATTTTTTTTCCAATAGATGCAACTCCGATCCAACTTTTTTTTTTGGATCACCTTGTTTTGAATTAGATCTTCCTTGTGTGACCACACATCCACCGTCTCGTACACATCTCTGTCATATTCATATTATGAACATGACATTGTTTCACAAACCGAAAAGTCAGTGGCATATAACAAAAATTTACCTGATTGTCAAGAGGCACAATTTTCCTTTCAACTTATGGGGTATGCAAGAAAACAGAAGGAACTAGGTGGTGTTTCCCACTTTAACTAACCTGCGTTAATATTATGAGTCAAATATCCATCGAGTTTTCCAACCTTTTTGAAAAAAAGATTCAAGGTAGCGGAAGACGTCCGATCCTTAAACCACTTTGTCATTTAATGTGACCGCCCCTACGTCGTTGATTCTAACGGTCGTCCGCACACTCGTAGCGACCCCCTCATACATGTCATTGATGATATCTATATATATTTGTGAAACACCTTTCTTTGCCGACGACCACCAAATTTGGTAACATATGTCTTATCCAAATCAATGGAAACCATATGTAAATCATTCTTCCATCCCGATAAAGTTTTATAATTTGTCTCATGAGAAAGATGACCTTTATAGTCGATCTTCCTAGCATAAATCCAAATTTGTTCTTCGATTATATCATCACAAGTTCCTTGTTAGTTGACTATCACATGACTCAGTAGTTTAATTCCTTGATAGTTGGTACAATATTGTACATCACCTTTATTCTTATACAAAGGAATCAAACTCCCCCAGTTGAAATCCAATATGAATATCCGAAGTGGAAAGAGAGTTTAAACAAAATTAACAGTACTCTTTCGAGCGTCCAATCCAAAAAAAGAACTCATGTTATAATGATGTAACACTTTGACCCTTCATACAGGTAAAATGCATAACTTCGACTATTGATATTTTCTATAAGCTAATATTACATATATTTGAAAAGGAGGTATTTTGAAACTATATAATGAGAGAAATTCCTCATCTTATGCATTTCATATTTTTTAATGAGTTAAAATATATGGTCATAATAAGGTATGTGATTATATATGGATTACAAATGACAATGTAATTGCATTTATTTGGAGATGAAGGAAAATCCTTAGTATTAGAAATATGGGTTATGATATATACACCCGTAAAAGTTGTGTACATACATTTATTATAACCAAAATAGCATTAAAGGTGAGATTGATTACCGAAACATAAGTCAAATCGGTTACATAATCGTTTGGTATTTCATTTTTGGCTCCAAATTCATAGCCCTATGGGTTTATGGCTATTTCCCTAGAAATATACATAAAAAGAACAGGGGTAAAAGTGGCATATAGCATTTCGATGGCCTTAGCGCTTTGTATGCAGGTAAGGATATAATACTACAGGAAATAGTTATATCTATCCACTAAGTAAGTAATTCACCATTAATAGAAATATACATTAAGTAATTTGTCAGAAAGGACCTTTTAAAAGAGCTTTTTTTGTGAGAAAGAACCTTTTAAAAAAAATTGGGCTTTTAACAACCTTAAACAAAAAAAATTTTGCGAGAAGAGACCTTGAGCTTGTTTTCCGACGTTGACCACCGGAAACCGGCGTTGACTAATATTTTCTTCCTATTTCGCTTCCCCTCTCATCCTCGTGGTTGCGCCACCATGGACCTACACCACCACGAACGCACACCACCACCTGCCGTCGTCACGACCACCTTCCTCGTCCTCCCCTGCTCGCCTTTCACTCACTCAAACCAGCTTCCTCAGCTACGGCAGATTCAGCAATAAACCATACTCTGGGTTCTCAACACCAATGCCAGCCTCTTCTTTCTCAACTCCCATCTCCATACCATCGGGATTTACATTCTCATCAACATTGATGGGCCCTTCTATCACAGCTCCCTCTCAACATTATCAGGCTCCCCGTCTTTAACACCATTGCCATCATCTTCTTTGTGAGCTTCCATCTCAATACCATGAGGCAGCAGCAAACAGAAGGGGGGATTGAGAGGAAAGAGGGACAACAATGGATGGAGGTTGCGGTAGGGTTGTGGGTACTGTGTGGTGGGTAGCCTCGCCGGCAAACTCCGGCAAAGATGGGGTGGGGGTGAGGTTGGCGGTGGCTAGTTAAGGGAGGAGGTGGGATGTGGGTGGGGGAGGAGAGAGAGGTGGGGTTGTTAATGAAAGGACCTTTTAGAGGAGTTTTTTTTGTGAGAAAATATTAGTCAATGCCGGTTTCCGGTGGTCAACGTCGGAAAACAAGCTCAAGGTCTCTTCTCGCAAATTTTTTTTTTGTTTAAGGTTGTTAAAAGCCAAAAAAAATTTAAAAGGTCCTTTCTCACAAATAAACTCTTTTAAAAAGTCCTTTCTGACAAATTTTCCTAAATTTTTAAACATGTTAAGTTGCTTCCACTAGTACTCTCTATTAGTAGTGGCAGATAAAGTTTTCCCCAAAACTACCACTATACTTCATCAAATATATTCTACTACTCTGACTCTTTGTAGACGTGTGTAGAAGTAGTAAGGTGCATTGATGACCTGAACTGACTCATTTACACAAGCATGTGGATGATTATTTATTGTAAGATGACCTGAACATACTATTCTTCCTTTTAAATTTGTCTTTCTTTGTTTGTTACGGACTCATGCATGTTAGGACTGCAGATCTGAGTTGCCATCATCAAACACGTTATGGGTTTCCAGGAACTAGGAAGGACATGAATCATGAATTTTGCTTGAATTGTTGTCATTAAAAAAATCATTTGAATCATGAAATGTGGCTACCAAACAAAAAAAAATAAAGTAAAGAACAATAAATTGTTAAAGGAAGCCAAATATTGTGATGAGCTTGTAGACCAATCTACTGAGCCAAACCGTTGCCAAATTCGAATTCGCAGACTGCAATATAATGCAAATTTCTTTTGAGCACAATTGTGGGGTCATCATAAATATTACAAAGTGTTATAGAGAATGAATTAAACAAGGAAAATGATAACTACAATTTTTAGGAATGTATATAAGAATACAACAACAACAACAACAATTACGCCTTATTATCAAAGTGATTTAAATAAGAAAATTTAAGTAATTTACGAGCATTAATAAGACCAATTTTCACGTGATTTTAGCATAAATTTCCAACTTAACACTATTTTACTTAATGTATATAATGCTTATTGAAGATTTTGTTCAGCAGACATGGTTATGAAACTAGACAGGGTTGTCATTTTGCCTGTTATGCTTTTGGGTTTTGGCAAGGCCTTAACAGCCTTCACTTTGTCGAGGATTGCATTTATTCCCCCATCATTGGCCAAGTAATCGAAGAATTTCTCAAACCTTACTCCGATGACACATTTCTTAGGGTTGAGCTTCATGTTAATCTTTAAGAGGTTGGCTAAGGTCTCTCTCAGATCATCAAGATGGCCCTGTTTTGTTTTACTTTGGTTTTTTCTCTTCTTTTGGGAGGCGATATGATTTGGCAAAGGAGCTTTCCTGTCTTTCCCTAAGGCATTCAAGTTGTTGGACCTCGTAGCTTTTTGATCCCCATGCAACATCCCCACCTCTTTTAGTTGTTTACAAAAAGCAAGGTTTGGTGATAGGTGGATGAGATGCCCTAGATTGCTTTTACGAACTTTCGGCCCATCATCGCTTTTTCTTAGTACTCTTAAAGACAACTTGAATTGTCTTATTTTTTGGTTTTTGCCCTTTGCCTTAGGGATTTTTTTGTTGTTATTATTCTTCTCTCTTTTTTTTATTCTCTGAGTCTTGGCTTAGTTGTCCTTGAAGTATCCTCTTCGAATTAAGCTCTCGAGGTCATTTACGAGAAAGTATCATTCTTCTGTGTTGTGGCCTGATGCACCATGGAAGGCATAATACTCATCCATGCGTCGGCCAATCTTTTGGGTTGGTGGTGGCCTTTGCCACTTAGTATCCTCTTTATAAGCTAGGAAGATCTCTGACCTATGCCCATTGATGTTATTGTCCTCGGCCTATTGAGCTTGTGCCAATATCTATATGGTATGGAAGGAAAGATATAATGTTGTGCTAGAATCATACTCCCTCCGTCCAAGAATACTTGTTACACTTATAAAGGAACAAAGTTTTATATGATAATGTAAGTAATGTTGGCACCTTTTCTCTCTAGTTTTCTCCCGCTCTGATCAGCGAAGCCATGGTAAGGAAATCTGGTGGAGGTAAGGCCTCTGTGGGGAAGAATAAAGGACCTAATGTGGATTCTCAAGCTCGGAAGATGAAATCGGTGGACGAGGTTACTGGTGTTGGTGATTTGCGACTCAGTGAGATTCGTAACCTAGGCTGCGATATTGAGCAACTACAGACTCCTGATGATTCTTTGAAGGAATTCATTGTTGATTCTGCTATCAAGAAGAATTTCAGTGACTGGCTATCAGTCATTTAGAAGAAATCCAATGATCGACCTGACTGGGATGGGAATGCTGCGGGAAGCTCTCGAGGTAATGTTCATTCTCCAATCCCGATTCTAAAATGGACTGCTGATTTGCCTGAAAGTGTTGTGAATAAAACTATTGCTACTGATTTGAATGTTGAAAACTGTGAGAGTGTGACTGAAGTGGTTAATCCTATTAAAATTGATCTTGAAGATATATAGTCTGAGATTGATTTTTGGAGTTCTTCTGTGGTGGGATATGTAGCTGGTGCTAATCCACGTATAAAAATTATGGATGGATTTTGTAGGAGAATATGGAGGAATGAGGGGGTTGATAAAGTAGCACTACTTAAACTTGGGGTCTATTTGATTAGATTTAAATCAATGGAAAAGAGAGATTTGGTTTTAACTAGAGGTATGCCTTTTTTATATATAAAAAGCCTATGTTTCTTAAGGCTTGGTCCCCTAATATGTTGGTTCATAAAGATGCTTTTTGTTCCTACTTGGGTGAGACTAATGCTTGTTGATTTCAAATACTGGGGTGAAATAGCTTGTTTAAGATTGTAGGTGGGTTGGGCAACCTATAAAAGTTGATTTGGCTAATAGGAACAGAGACAGACTGATTTGCTAGAATCTTACTTGAAATACATATTGATCATGAATTCCCAGATCAAATAGCTTTCATCATTGAAAATGGCTTTGAGGTTTGTGTGGATGTTGAGTATGAATGGAAACCTATCAAATGTACTAAGTGTAATTTGATGGGTCATTCTGAGAAGGAATGCAAGAAGGTGGTGGAGAAGGTCAAAACTAAGCAGGTGTGGGTTCCTAAGGATGTTGCTAAGGCCCTGTTGGAGATGAACTGGCAGTAGGGGTGGGGGTGATGATGTGTTTGTGAGCCCTAGTAAATTTGTTAAATATGTTGCTCCAAAGGTTTCTGAGGTGGAAGTGGCTAATGTTTTTGCTTCTTTGTCTGCAAATGAAGCAATTGATATGGTTGATTTGAATGAAAAGGAGGTTTTGAATGATATGAATGTGAGTGTGCCTATTTTAGATGTTAGTGAGGAAGTGGACAAGGGGGGTGGAAATCTCCCTATCCCTAATGGATAGAGTTGTGGTTTGGAATGTTAGAAGGGTAAACAGCCTGCAGAAACAACATAGTGTTAGGAATTTTCTTAACACTCAATCTGTGGGTTTAGTTTGCCTCTTGGAGACTAAGGTGAAGCCTAGTAATATGGGTTCACTTTATAATAATGTTTTCCAGGGTTGGTGTTTTACTTCTAATTCCAGTTTTCACAATGGTGGGAGAATTGTGGTTGCTTGGAATCCCCTACCTTTTTCTGTTGATTTTGGCAGAATGATGATGTATAACATTTATATATAGTTTTTAGATGCATTTAGATTGCATTTAGAACTCCTTTTTGAGCATTTAGGTGCATAATGACATGAATTACATAAGTTGTGCTCTACTACTCCCCGTTTGTGTGTTTCGATGATTTTCAGGATATTTTGATACAAAGTGATCATGAGTACCAAGGATGTAGCCTATTAATCATTGAAGATGAAGGTAGCTTGCACAAGGATCACAATGCATCCGTTTGGGACAATTTTGAGTTGGAATGAAGCAAAGAATTAGTGAAAGAAGTGCCAAAACTGACACACCTTCACTATTTTCATTATAACTTTTGATAGAAAATTGATAATCAATAAATTCCAATTGGGTTGGATTCTAGACTTCAATAGCTTTCCAATGATAGGTCACACGCCCCAATCGGACTTCTATTTTGAGAGATACGGCCTTCGCAAGTTGATGCAGAATTGCAGTTTAGCCACCCGATCGGGCGGGAATTGACCCGATCGGGCCTGGAGCACGGACATCTCTTTTTCCCGAAATTCTATCTTTTTCTATTCATTTTTTAATTAGATTTTGGGGCTATTATAAATAGCTATTCCTCATATTTTTAGAGACATCTTTTTCTCTAGTTTTATTTTCCATAGTTCTTAGCTTTATTTTAGATTAAACACTTTAGATTAGATTAAAGGTGATTGAACCTCGGATTCGATTTCAATAAAAGTTCTTGCTTTCTGTCAATTGGTATTCTTCTCTACTCTTAATCTCTTTTACTATTCTTGATTGCTTAGTTTAATTATTTATTCGTTCATGATGCAATTATTAGGGTTTCATATTAGATTGTTTATTGTTGATTCAATTATGAGTGAGTAGTTTAATTTCTTGGGATTTAGAGAGGGAAGCCATGTTTATACCATGATTGTTTGAATTATTATTAGTTTCTAGGGTTTGATGAGATAGGTTGTGGTGTGATTTGTTCTTATTGAGTAATTAACGTTATTGCGCAGTTTCTTTGATTACTTGAGGTTAATAATCATTTGCACAGATCCGTCTTACTTTTAGAGGCCTAGTACACACCAGTAATTCTGATTATGTTTGTGAACATGCTGCATATGTTGAATTATGGACGTTGAGACTTAACCATAGCTTGACACTGTTCTAATCTATCGATTCTCGACCTAGGTTCTGATAGTTGTTGATCCTTTGATTGATATAAGCATGGTGGACCGAACTAATTCCCTAGACCTTTATTTCATAGAGTAAAATTCCATTTTATATTGTTTTCTAGTAGTTAATTATTAGTTCAGCTGTTTCTATCTGATCTTGTCTGAAGTAGCTTTTTAGCTGAATATTAACTTAGAACTCCGTCTCTCTGTGGATTCGACCCTACTTCCCTTTACTACCATTGTTAGAGGATTGTAGGAATTATCTTTGAATAGGTGATACAACTTTAGCCTATCAAATGACTAGTCAGTTTGTGCATTGTGTTGTGACTCCTGTTCAAAATAGGAATTATGGTTTCAGATGCAGCCTTGTTTATGCCTTTAATGATGCCATTAATAGAAAGAGCCTTTGGTTGGATTTGGTGGAACTTGCTAGCATGAACACTAATCCCTGGATGGTGGTTGGTGATTTCAACTGTGTTTAGCATTCAGATGAAAGGATTGGTTCTTTGGTCTCTGGTATAGAAACTGAAGCTTTCAGAAAGTGTGTTTTTGATTGTGGTTTGAGTGATCTCAAAGGAGTGGGGCAGTTCTTCACTTGGAGTAATAAGCAGCAGGGTTTGGATAGGGTGTTCTGTAAATTGGATAGGGTTCTTATAGGTGGATCTTGGTATGATATTTTTCCTGATGCAGAATTAAGATTCATTCCTGAAGGGAATTTTGACCACACTCCTATGTCTATTAGGTTTCTTCAAGATGTACAGTCTAGGAGGAGACCTTTTAGATATTTCAAAGTTTGGAAAGATTTGGAAGGTTATGATCAGGCTATTAATGAAATCTGGAATGGTCATGTTTCTGGTTCCAAGATATATTCTGTTGTGTCTAAACTGAAAGCTACAAAACATGCTACTAAAAGGCTTGTTCATGGCTTTATGGATATACAATCTCAAGATGTAGTGGCTTTGAAGGAATTGATGGACTGCCAGCAGCAACTTCAGGCAGATATTCACAATATTGTTTGAGAAATCAAGAGCAGGTAGCTGCATATAATTACAGGAGGGTGCATAAGAAATATGTTGAGTTTTTGAGACAAAGAACTAGAGCTGCTTGGATTAAAGCTGGAGATGATAATACTAGACTACTTCATCAAGCTATCAAGCAAAGAAGGTTACAAAATAATGTGTATAGTATATGTGATAAAGAGGGGAATTGGGTTGATAATCTTGATCAGATTCAACAAGCTTTTTTAGACTATTATTTGCAACTGTTGGAGTCTGCCATGGTGGATAGAAAGCTTGTTATTCAGGAAATTGTGGATCTTGGCCCTTGTGTAGCTGTTAATGATCATGATGGTCTTGATGCTCCTGTTTCTCCTCAAGAAGTGAAAAAAGCTATTTCATCCAAGGAGATAAATCACCTGGAAGTGATGGCTTTGACTCTTATTTTTTCAGAGATAACTGGGAGGGTGATTGGTGTTCAGGTAACCCAAGCTATTACTTCTTTTTTTCATAGTGGAAAAATTTTGAGAGAGATTAATGCTAGTGTTTTAGCCCTTATTCCTAAATGTAAGGTTCCTAATTCAGTCATTGATTTTAGACCAATAGCTTGCTGTAATGTGATTTATAAAGTTATCTCTAAAATCCTGTGTAAGAGATTAAACTGTATTCTGCCTAAGCTCATTTCTGAAAATCAAGGGGCTTTTATTAAGGGTAGGAATATTGTAAGTAATATTATGATATGCCGGGATTTGTTGAGAAGTTATGGGAGGAAGAGTTATAGGCCTAGTTTTATGATCAAGATGGATATGAGGAAAGCATATGGCACTATTGATTGGTCTTTTGTGAGAGAGATGCTGGTATGTTTGAAGTTTCCTCTAAAATTTATAGATCTGGTGATGACTTGTGTTACTAGCACAAGATGCTTTTTGAGCCTAAGAGGGGGCTAAGACAAGGTGATCCTATCTCACCTTTGTTGTTTGTGATTTGTAAGGAGTACATGTCCAGGATTATGAAGTTTGTGGGGTTGAAGAGTGGTTTCAACTTCCATCCTAGGTGCAATTCCATTCAGCTTAATCATCCTGTTTTTGCTGATGATGTATTGATTTTTATAAAGGAGAGTTTGTGCCCACTTATCTGCTATTGCAAGGTTTTAAGCTCTTTTCAGACTTCTTTGGCTTGTGTGTGAATAAAAAAAACTGCTGTTTATACAACTGGTATGATAGAAGATGAGATTCAATGAATCCTGGATGTGTCTGGTTTCACTCTAGGTTCTCGCCCTTTCACATATCTAGGGATGCATATTTGCTCTGCAAGGATCAGCAATGGAGAATGTCAAGTTATTTGTGATAAAATGGTTAGCAGGATCAGAATTTGGAGCTCTAGGAACCTTTCCTATGTAACTAGAGTTCAATTGGTTAATTCTATCTTGATGAGTCTTCACATCTATTAGGGCCAGATTATTGTTATACCTAAAGGTGTGATTAAGAAGATTGTGGAAGTATGTAAATCCTTTTTGTGGAGTGGTGAATATTTTAGTTCAAAGCCAAGCAATGTAGATTGGAACCAAACATGTGTGCCTAGGAAGGCTGGTGGTCTTGGTTTCAAAAGAATTGACTGTTGGAATCAAGCAGCTCTTGGTAAGCAATTTTGGGCAATTGCAAAGAAAGAAGACTCTCTTTGGATAAGATGGATCAATGCAGTGTATATCAAGAATGATGATTGGTGGGAGTACAAACCTCCTAGCAGTGCTAGTTGGTATTGGAAATGTATTTGTGATATAAAGGAGCAACTGAAAACTAATATCTCAGTCTCTGTTCTTATGCAGCTTCATACATACCAGATCAGGAATATCTACAAGCTTATTATGGGTGAAAATCCAAGATGCTTCTGGGATAAGTCTGTGTGGTGCAGATTAGCTATTCCAAAGCATAATTTTGTAGGTTGGATGGCTGTCCAGAATAGATTATACACTAGAGATAGATTGCTAAAGTGGGGTGTACTTGATGTTGCTCATTGCCCTATATGCCTGAACTGTGCTGAATCACACTGTCATCTTTTGTATCTGTGTGTCTTCAGTGTTATATTGATTCAACTAGTGTTGAGCTAGCTCAAGATCAGATGGGCTGATAAATCTTTGATGAACTGGTACAAATGGCTTGGGAGGAGTAGATGCTCACAGTTTCAAAGGAAAGTGTATACTGCTACTTTTAATGCTACTGTTTATGCTGTTTGGTTTGTTAGAAATGAAGCTATGTGGAATGCCATAGTTAAAACTCCAGCTTGTGTTTTTGCTAGGATCAAAAGTGATGTAATTTGCAGAATCAATGCTCATACCTGTTAGATTAAGTAGTGATGATAGGTCATGGTCGGACAGTGTATGTAATGTTGTATAACTCTTTTGAGTAGTTTCTATCAGTTTCCATACGATGAAGAGTCCAACCTAGTTGGTTTGTTCAGAGCATGGATGCTTTAGGGTGTATGCCTTGTTTCTGAGCTTTATAATATTTTCTTACTTGTTCAAAAAAAAAGTTTTCTATGATAAGTGGTAGTTTGGTTATCAATTGTTATTTTATTTGAAAAGTAGATTTGATAAGAGTTAGTGGGGTATTATTTTAATTGAATGTGATAGAAGGTGGACCAAAGTTTGTAAAAGTGTGTAAGAGGGATATAATAAATTAATAGTAGGACCTTTTCAAATAAAGAAGTGTAATAAGTGATCTGGCACAAATAAAAATGAAAGTGTAACAACTAATTCGGGACAGAGGGAGTACAAAGTTTCGTTCTAGAAGTGAAATGATTTATTAAATTTAGATTACTTGACGTAAACGGGACTAAAATTAGTCTAGAGGGTGTAGAATGGTTATATGGGTTTGATGTTTTCTGAGCTTTGTAAAATTGATGTTTAGGGAGTGTGTGCGGGGTTCTTTTAATTGTCATTAGGTAGTTATATGGGTTTGATGAACGGATCCTTCTTAGAAGTTTTGTCTCATTCAATTATCTACAATAATTTTGATGGGTGATGATATGAAACGTCCCACTTAATTATAAAAGACAGAAACTAATTCTAACTTTTTGCTCTTTGTTAGCGCATTACATAGAACCCGAAGATGGTGACTGCTTCTTCCTTTTTCTATTGACTACGTGTTTAGGGTAAATTTTACTAATTATCATATTGAACAAGTGACGAGCAATAAATGAAGCATAAGAAAAAGCATAGATCGATGACATGTGATTATCAACCGACGTTCAAATCTGTGACATGTCAGCAATTCTAGGATGACATTTCAGAAAATTGACAAAGTATAAGATGTCAAAGCAACTAGTTAAAGATCCCACAAACAAGGAAGTTGTTACACGATCTTCTCAACAAACTAACAGTTTAACTGTTAATCAAGGGTATAGTGGGAGATGTAACCAATTGCTGATGTACTCATTCACTCCCTCTAACTCTAAACACAATTGTATACTTACTTTACTTGTTATTCTCTCTTTCTTATTATTTTTATATCATTCACTTTTCACATATATTTTCAGTGGTTTGCTTCGTTAATTTTTTATTTGTTTTGTATGCGACGTCCGACACCTCTGTTCAGTCGACGTCCGCCAATTCTAACTCGTTGAATTTTGACACCTTTATTTGACCCGTTGACGGCTGGCACTTCCGACACGTCGGAGAAGCTGTGTTCAAGTACGTACGACAGTCCACCTCGCCGCCACCCAAGTCGTCGGACTATTGTCAACTCGTCGGTTCAGCCATCAACTGTCGTTCGTCATCTCGAGTAAATCTCATATTAGTTATGGTGACATCTTACATTGTATCACAAGTAAACAAAGTTAAGTATTTTCCTTTATTGTTCATTGTCTTTATTAATATTTATTTGTCATCTATCCATATTAAAAAGCGTAAAAAAGATTGTAATCCGCTACATGTCACTTTCGCTTCTTTCAACCATATTTCATCTACATTAATCTCATAAAAAACTGCAACTTGTCCATGAGAAGTTTTGAACCCGCGACGTCGAGTATGGATACAAAAGCTCTAACCATTGCTCTCGTACACTATTATTACTTCCTTTGTGCTTAATAAATAATGATATTATGTGTTTTTTTAATGAAAAACAATAATTAAGTTATAATATTTTCATTGCATTTATTAATAAAACTACTAATATATAATTTTTGCCTCACATCTTTCTGCAACAAATTTTAGTTGTAAAGTACAAAATCTGTCAAATTGGTTAGATTTGCAGCGAACGAAATATGGGTTGTTGTTGGTGGTGGGCTACGTTTTGATGGTGGTAATGGTGGTGGTAGGTTTTAAGGGGTGGTGGTGGTTTAGTTATTTAGAGGTAAGGGGGAGGAGAGAGAGTGGGAGGGGTGGTTTTTTGATATTATGTTATATTTTTTTAATCACTTTTTTCTGTTTTTTAAAATTAAAACTAGAGTATAATTGAGGAAGTTAACGAAAAAATTAACTTCCGTTAGTAGTAAGGGCATTTAAGTCACATATAGTGACTCTAGTGGCATTTGAGGTATCTCAAAAACTAGAGGGGTCTCTGAGGAATTAGCCCTAACCCTAGGGGTATCTAAGAAAATTTCCCAATGTAATATAGTTGAACCCAAAGCATCATCGAGGCCTAAATACTAGTTTTATCATTCAATTGTTGACCCCTTTCTCTCTTGACGAGATTTTTCGGAAAACGCTAGGCATCTACAATTGTCGAACTCATCAACAACACAAAATGAGCATGAGTGCTAGACTCGCGACATAATTGGAAAAAAAGTTGGCCTACATGTTTCGTTGTGTTTGAGGGATGGGCGGATTATGGTACTTTTTCTACAAAACATTTGCCGTGAAGTTTTGATACAATTTGTCGAAATTGTTTTTGACAAATTGTACTAGCGAAAGGACGCAAACCCCCATATCTTGGAGAGACATGCAAGATTTTCAAATATGTCAAGCGTTTAACTCAGAATCTCTTTCCAAGGGACGCATTTATCAAGTATAACGATAATACATTAAACTGGCATAAAGTTATGTTATTTTCAATTTATTTTTGTTTAATATTCGATCTTTATTAGATGAAATCTCATTAAATTTCATCAATCTTATCTGACATTAATCGGCCTTATATGACTTTATTGGATTTTATTCGACCTTATTAGATCTTATATGAACTATTTGAACTTATCAGGATTGAAAATAATTTGAAAAGAACGAATCCAAAATATTATAAGAGGCATTGAGACAATCCATATGCTGAAGGGTTTTGGACCTTTTTGTGCCCAGCTTATTTTCATGTCAATTTAATTCAGTTCAGTTCAGTTCAATTCAATTCAATCTAGTTCATATCAGTTCAGTCCAGTTCAGGTCTATTTATCTCAGCTCCGCTCCATTCTTTATTAACCATTTTATTAAATATTATTATTATTTTGGGTCTAATTTATTTTACTAATTACTGTTATTACTAATAATATTATTACTAATTACTCTTTATTTAGCCATTGAGGCTGTATATTATTTTATTTATTATATCTTTACTTATTATTATTACTATTATTATTAGGAAGGATCATGGTTCAGGGTAAACCAACTCAAAATCGTAAACCATGATTTGGTCAAAAGCACAAACTAACCCACTTTTTTAGCCTATAAAACCAATTAAATTGCCTTAAAACGGTTTATGTTGCAATTTTGTGCGGTCCGACACAATTATTATTTTTATTACTAAATATTTTTATATTATTAAATATAATAAAAATATTCATATTAATTTACTTCTTAGATACTATAGTTTTATATCCTCATCATCAAGTATTAATATATTAATACAAATTATAGAAATTACTTATTACTACCACCGTTTTTTCAATATGTACTTTTGCTTTTGCGCGCGGACGAAGGAAAAAGTACAAAAGTAAGAGAGAAAGATAGTAAAAGTAAGAAAAAAGTGAAAAAGGTAGAGAGACGGAAAGAAAAAGTAGGAGAGAAGTGTAATAATTAGGTGGACCAACCTTCCATTTATGGGAAAAGGTAGAAGTGTACATATAAAAAAAATCCCAAAATGAAAAAATATACTCATTTTTAAAAAAACAGAGGGAGTACTTATTATTATTAATTTATCATCATTATTATTACTATTATTTATTTATAGTTATCATTTAATAATATCCTAAATACTATTATCATTATTCAATAATTATTAAATATTATTCTTTATTTTTATAAATATTTAATTTATATTTTATTCTTTAAATATTATTTATATGTTATTTACATTCAATACAACTCAATTCAATTTGGTTTAGTTGAGTTCAGTTCAGTTCAGTGCAGGTCAGCTCTAATCGGTTCAGTTTAGTGCAATTCAGATCAGTTTAGCTCCAATCAGTTCAGTTTATTTAGTTCGTTAGATTTATGCGAAGAGAACAAGCCCTTTATGTCAAATATTGGACATGATTCAAGATTATGAGTAATTTAATATTGGTAAAAAAATAATCCTCTAAGGCTCTAATACAGTTATTATTTCCTCAATACGAATTTAAAAAAAAATGTTCCTACGCTTTATTGTAGTTTTAATACTTGGTGGGACGCGGTTGCACGCGTCTTCAGTTCGATCAATCGTCACTTCGGTTCGGCTTATCGATCATCGGTTTCTAAATACGAACAACTAATCTTAAGCACATGTAGATTGAGAATTAAACCCCGCTTCCCTCTAAAGGTTAATTAAACTACCCGAATTTGCAGATAGAATAACTGAATGATAGAACAACCTAATCGAATCAGCAATATAGGTTCAATTCTAAAGAGCCTCAAAGCCCTAGGAAACTATGTGCCAAACAACAATCACTAGCGTAATTATTCATTTTGGAAATAATGAATTCACTAGGAAACAACATGAACAATCGAATTCAAAGTTAAAGAACAATCGAATCGTCAACGTTCTATGTCCTAGCAATAATTCAATTGAAAAGATAAACTAGTTTTACTTCCTAGCAATCAAACAATCAATCATATAACTCAAATAGAAATCAATATTATAACTAAGCAATTGTTCATACAAGAAACCTCACAATAAAACTAACCGAATATTAGATCACCGTTCTCAAGAATACAATTACGCTACGATTGGCATAGAGCAATTCAATAATTCTTCAAAGACAAACCAAATCATCTAAGGATTAGAGAGAGGAAAAGAGTATTTTTCTCTCTAATTAGGGTTCTAATATAAAGCTAAGTATCAAAGATAATGAAAGTTAATAGTTTTAAACTAAATAAACCTAAGTTAACTAAGCAACGACTCGACAAATCGTCCGTCCGCTAAAACAGACCCCAACATGCGCGAGTCGCGCCTTACATGTGCGCTGGCGCGCACCAAAACTGCGGTCTCGGCCAAATGCGTGAGGCGCGCAGGTCTGGCACGCGAGTCGCGCGTAGTTCCGGTGCTCCAATGTTGCTGGCTTGCATAGGTTGCGCTGTGCGTGTTAGGGAGGTGCATGGGGTGCGCCTCATTGGATCGTTGTTGATTTTACTACTAACGTAACGTTATTTCATGCGAGCTTTTGGTTCAAGTGTGGGGGTATCTTTTGCCCTTATGTTTTTCCTTAAGCGATTCGGAGGAGAGTAGTATCATTTTGTACACTAGGATGGAGTGATAAGGGGAGTAGCTCATTTGTATCTTGCTGTGGAAAGGTGTATCCCATGTTCTCAATGATTGAGTTTACTGGGGACGAATAAAGTTCAAGTGTGGGGGTATTCGATGAGACCATATTGGTCGTGGATTCGAGCCCCAAAAGGTCTCAAAGGACTCAAATTCACACCAAATCTGAACAAATCACCACATTCACTCCTTATTTCTACAAAGATAGATGAGTTCTAACCTATTTGCCTCTACTTCAAACACCAAGATGAAATCCTACCCGAGACACTCCTTATATCACCATCGTCTTATCACAACAACTCCGGCAAATGATTCAAATTATCTCTCTTTTATCTCTCATTTTTCCTAGGAGCTCTTTCGAGTTTTCATCCTAGCTTCACTCATTTTTTTTTCAAATGATGAACTCACCATCTCACCCGTTCTAGATAGCCACTTTTTTGCATAAGTTGCTCTTTCGAGTTTTCAACCTATCCGTGCCCCCATTTTTGCCTGACTTTTCAACTCAACGGGTTTTCTCATATTTTTTGGATTTTTTCAAAATAAATGTGTAAGACACACAAAACACGCCTAAATCAATGAATATCTCCCCCCTACATAATCAAGACATCGTCCTCAATGTGAAAGCATGTACAAGAAGGAAATGAAGGGAAAAGGGACAAACACGACGTCTACTCTCATAAAGTCTGCACTCCCTCAACACCACCACTCGTGATGAATTAATAACTCAACCCAACAACAAATATATGAAACCTAAGACCCACTCACTCACAACCCAACTCCCTCAACCAACTAACAATGATAAGTTCGAAACCAACCTCAATGGAAGGAAAGGCTCGAAATTCACACCCAAAAGATAAATCTTAGGATGCAAATGCTCAATGTGTTTGAAATTTTGTGGAAAAGGGAGTGGAAAAGGAATAGGAATGTGGTAAGGCTTATTTGTTGTGATGGAAAAGAAAAGATGGTGGACCTCTGAAAATGGAAGAAGAAAAAGAAGATGGAGGGTGGAAAGAAAAGAAAGAAAAGAAGCTCGGGTTGCCTCCCGAGTAGCACTTAGTTTAGAGTCGTTAGCTCAACTACTTACCTCCCGAAATAAATCGGGGAAGGAATCACCTCCTGGTTGAACTCTTGCACCTGCAAATCAGAGGAAACCACACCTAGCCCATCCAATGTTAGTGAAAACAAGTGAGAATCATGGGGCACATCGGGGGGTTTGTTAAGACTTTTCACCTTCTTAGCCTTTTTCTTTTTAGTAGTGCCACAAGGGGTATGTGACTCCGACTCTATATCACCAACAAAGCATGATGGTTCAGACACCCCAGATTTCTTACAACCAAACAGCCCAAAAGACTCAACCCGACCCCCAAACTCGACACTCAATGACCCAACACCTACATCAATCTTAGTGTTGGAGGTTTTCATAAACGGTCTCCCTAAGAGAATGGGAGAAGCATTAGACTCAATCTCCAACACATAGAAATCAGTGGGGAATTGCAGTTTACTAACTTTGACTAAAACATCCACCACTTTCCCTTTCGGGCGGATAGTGGATCCGTTGGCCAATTGCACAATGACACTAGTAGCAATAAGAGGACCAAGCTTTGAAGACTCATAAAGGGAGAGGGGAATCACATTAATAGACGCTCCTAAGTCCAACATAGCTTGGGGAATGGGGGTGTCATGTATCGTGCAAGGAATGGTAAACATACTAGGATCATCATGCTTAGGGGGGAGCAAATTATGGGAAACATAACCAACAAACTCATTGGTTCGCTATACTACATGAGGGGTAGGGAGACTTACCTTGGGCTCCCGTACAACCTCATAAAGACTTTTGCTCTTCTCATATCTCATACCGGGCCGCAATGCTATAGGAAAAGGTGTCGGGGGCTTGTAGTTTTGAATCACAAGACTCCCCCCATGTTGCTTCGGAGCCTCATCCACCACCATAATGGCACTCACATTCTTCGTTGGGTTCAACTCAGTCTGGGAAGGCAGCTTCCCACTATCACGAGCCTCCAACCTACACACCGCACTAGAGACTTGGCTCATCTGATTCTCTAGATTTCCTATGCTAGCCGAGTCTCCTCTTCAAACTGTACCATGTTACCTTGCATAGTTGTCATGTTCTTGGTCAACGTATGTATTCTAGCCTCACAAGGCATAGAGGATCCCTGCCCATGATTTGGAGCTTGGTTGTTGTTGTCACTACGTTATCCCTCCAACCCGGATTATAGGTAGTAGAATAGTGGTCATACCTCCTTTGGTTGCTTTGTTGGCCTTGGAAACCCATGGCCTTCACCTCTTCATCCGGCCTCTCTTGCAATTGGGGGCAACAATCTGTAGGATGGTTAGAAGACCAAATCCCACAAGCCTTCACATGTTGCACTTTCCCCTTCACCATAACCTCTGTCACTAATGAAGTGAGAGCTTGCACTTGCTCTCCTAATTGAGGATCACTACTACTCGCAGCATTAACATTTTTCCTTTGACCACCTCGCCTACCAAAATGCCTGGAGCCTTTAGACAGCTCCTTTATCAAAGCTCGAGCTGCGTCTGGAGATTTGTTGATGATAGAACCACCACTAGCAGCATTGACCATAAGCACATCCTCATTAGTAAGACCATAGTAAAAATAGAGGATGAGGTCTTGGTCATTGTACCCATGATATGGACAGCTTGCACACAACCTCTTGAATCTCTCCTAATACTCATAAAGAGTTTCATCATATTGTTGCTCGATGTTGCTTATCTCTTTCTTCAAGATGGCGACTGAGAAGCGGGAAAGAATTTCACTAAGAATTGTCGCTTCATTTCTGCCCATGTGGAGATGCAACCTGGCGGGAGATAGTAGAGCCAATCTTTGGTGGTATCCTTTAGGGAGAAAGGAAACGCCTTCAGTTTCACCTGTTCTTCAGTAGCACTGCTCGGTTTCATACTTGAGCAAACTACATGAAATTCAGACAAAAAATTATTTGGATCCTCCCCATTGAGTCCATGGAAGGATGGCAACAGATGGATGAGCTCTGATTTGAGCTCGAAAGTGGTGGTCATGGTGTCACCCTCTTCAGGTTCAGTGAACACTATGCACAAGGGCTGTTGATCAAGGTTGGGTTCAGTGAGCTCCCTCAAAGTCCGTGCTTCCACTCGTGGTTGCATGGCTTCCTCAGAATCAATATGGAATGGAAGCTCCTCAAAATCTCTCTGCGATTATCTCCGCAACCTGAGAAGAGTTAATTCAAGTTATGGATCGTACTGCAAATGATTATGGTTAGTAGCATGAGTTTCAACCATATAAAGAAGAAAATCAGAAAATAAAAAGAAAAAGAAAACAATCTAATATAAACATACTTAAGTTGTTGCCAAGTCCCCGGCAACGGCGCCAAAATTTGGCGGGACGCGGTCGCACGCGTCTACCAAAGATAATATTTATAATTCCGACTTTCCAACACAATTAATATAGGAGGCAACTTGGGTCGAACCACAGAGACTTAGAGACTAAAGTATGTGTATAAGAGATCAAAAGGGGGGTTTTCAGATTAAAAGGTCAAAACTAATAACTAAGAAAAAAATAATAAGCTATAGGGAATATCAACGGAGAAAGGTCTTGAGTTCGGTTAATCGTCACTTTGCTTCGGGTTATCGATCATCGGTTTCTAAATACTAACAACTAATCTTAATCACACATAGATTGAGAACTCCGCTTCCCTCTAAAGATAATTAATTACCCGAATCCGCAGATAAAATAACTGAACTATAGAACAACCTAATCGAATCAGCAATATAGGTTCAATTCTAAAGAACATCAAAGCCCTAGGAAACTATGTGCCAAACAACAATCACTAGCGTAATTATTCAATTTGAAAATAATGAATTCACTAGGAAACAACATGAACAATCAGATTCAAAGTTAAAGCCTAGCCTGCTATTCATAAACAAAGAACAATTGAATCGGCAACGTTCTATGTTCTAGCGATAAATCAATTGAAAAGATAAACTAGTTGTACTTCCTAGCAATCAAACAATCAATCATATAATTCAAATAGAAATCAAAATTATAACTAAGCAATTGTTCATACAAGAAACCTCACAATAAAACTAACTGAACATTAGATCACCGTACTCAAGAATCGAATTATGCTACCATCGGCATAGAGCAATTCAATAATTCTTCAAAGACAAACTAAATCATCAAAGGATTAGAGAGAGGAAAAGAGTGTTTTTCTCTCTAGTTATGGTTCTAATATAAAGCTAAGTATCAAAGATAATGAAAGATAATTTTTTTACACTAATAAACCTAAGTTAACTAAGCAACGACTCGACAAATCGTCCGTCCGTAAAAGCAGACCTCGACATGCGTGAGTCGCGCCTTACATGTGCGCTGGGCGCGCACCAAAACAGCTGGGAGCTACTGGGTCTCGGCCAAATGTGCGCGAGTTGCGCGTAGTTCTTGTGCTCCAATGTTCTTGGCTTGAGTAGGCTGCGCTGTGCGTGCGAGGGAGGGCGCGTGGGGTGCGCCTCATTGCTGCTGCTTGCTGCATATGGCTGCTACGATGCTTGAGGCTGCTTACGATTGATTAGCTTGTGACGTTTAGCTTGTGACGCTTGCTTGCTTGGCTTGCTTACGAGCTCACAAGATTCCCATACGAAGTGCACACCTCTCAATCAAACCAAATGCTAATACACACACTTGCTTGAACACTTAACAACATCGAACCAAAACCACCTCTAAAGTACCAAAATCATCCTAATTCTCCAAATACCATACTTAGACTAATATATCCGAAACTCCACTTCTCAAGGCCTAAACCCTTACCAAACGAACTCCGAAATGTTCTAAATGCACGACTAATATGGTCTCATCAATACTTATATTTTTTGTATTTACTTTGAGATAATTTTATTAGTTGAAAGACTTAACACAATTATCACAAGTTATCATCTAAAACTTTAATTAATGTCAATTAGTATAAAAAAAACAAAGAAAAATAATTTATACTACAATTCAAGTGCATTATTAAGGGCCTGTTCATTTCAACTTAATTTCAGTTCAGTTCAGTTCAATTCAGCTCTAATCAGTTCAGTTCAGTTCAGTTTAGTTCAGTTCAGCTTCATTCTTTTATAACCATTTTGTTAAATATTATTATGTTGGTCTAATTTATTTTACTAATTACTCTTATTATTATTATTATTATTATTATTATTATTATTATTTATTTTATATCATTATTATTAAGTATTATTATTATCTGTATATTATTTTGTTTATTATAGCTTTATTCATCATTATTACTATTATCATTAGGGAGGAACATGATTTAGGTTAAAAGTACAAATAAACCCGCATTTTCAGCTCATAATTCAATCAAATCACGTCAAAATGATTTATGATGTAATTTTGCACAGTGCGACCCAATTATTATTTTATTACTAAATATTAATATAGAATTAAATCGAACTATTAAAATAGTAATATTAATTTAATTCTAATATATTATTGTTATTATATAATCATCATCAGGTATTAATATATATACAAAGACTATAAAATAATTGTTATTAATTATCATTATAATCATTAATCATTATTATTATTAATTTATGATTATTTATATTATTTATATTATTTATTTATAATTATCATTTAAAAATATCCAAAATACAATTATTATTATTCATCAATAACTATTCATTATTATTAGTTATCATTATAATTATTATTTAATATTCATATTATTATTGTTTAAATATTATTTATATATTTATCAAATTCAATTTTATTCAATTCAGTTCAATTCGATTCATTTCAATTCAGTTCAGTTCAGCTCCAATCAGTTCAATTCAGTTCAGTTCTGCTCCAATCAGTTCAGTACAATTCAGTTCAGTTGTTTTCAGTAAATCTAAACAGGCCCTAAGTACTCCCTCCGTTTTTAATAAATATGTACAATTTTCTATTTTAGGGTGTTTTTTAAATTGATACACTTCAATTTTTTCCCATAAATGGAAGGTTGGCCCACCTAATTATTACACTTCTCTCCTACTTTTTTTTTCCTTCTCTCTACCTTTTTTATTTTTTCGTACTTTTACTATCACTCTCTCTTACTTTTGCACTTTTTCCTTGGTATAGGCGCAAAAGCAAATGTACATATTAAAAAAAACGGAGGTAGTACATATTATGATATGCTCAGATTTCTTTGATTCGCATGAAGTGAGAAACATCAACCATACTAGTGGCCGCGAAAGTAAATGTGATTGGAATTCGGAAATATTAATAACACCAATTCACGCGTGATTGTGGTATAAATTCCCAAGTTAATACTATTTTAGGTAATATATTTAATACTTATATACAACCCTAAGGGATGTATATATCATAACCCATAAATGTATTAGAAATTAATTCGTCTTGCATGAACCGGCTCGTGCAATAAGCTTTTTTGTTCATCAAGTTTGATGATGAATTAACTTTCTAAATGTTTGTAAGTGGCTATTTTGGTAGATGAAAATACCTTTTGCATGCTTGATAATAGGGTAACTGGAATCTTAACACTGACTTCAACACAAGACATGATTATCTATACAAAAGTGAGCCCTAATTTACGATAACAATTATTGTGGATCATCTCCAAACAACATTTATGATATCCTATGTCCAAAATGATGAAATACTAGAGTATATAATGTGCTCCTAATTATGACAAGTGACTAAAATAACAAAGAAAAGAGAGACCGAATAGAGCATGGATAGAGGATACAATTTTTTAGACGACAAAATGGAGTTTGGAAAAATGAATTGAGCTTGGTTATATGAGCCAATCTATCTTATTAGTATGGTCTAGGGTTCAATTTTCAAACATTTTCTTAACAAGTGGGGTTTAAAATGAGAGGGAATTTGGCTTGTAATGTGTCTTTAGATGAGACCCTTGTACAAGGCCAATTAAGATATATAATTTTCGATTTATAATATAATCTCATGATTTATATTTATTAAAAAACAAAAATGAGTTTGAAGTTACTACTCTCTCGGTTTATATTGTAACATTGGCGGATATGATGTACATTTTGCATCATGTGGGTTCACAATATAAAACATGGAACTAGCAAGTGTCAACTGTCAAATCCATGACACCTTTTGTTAAGCATTCACCACTATGCTAAGAGGAGTTTTGTGCTAGTTAATCCTATTGATAATTTAATTCATATCACTTATAAGTGTCTTCATTTGAACCCTACTTATTAGGGTGGCTCCACTGTGCATGCCCTATTTAATTTAAGGATTAGTTTGAGGATGTGGACATTATTTTGGCCCCCATTTCATTGCGTTATTTTTTTAATAAAACATATATTTCTGATAGTTTGCATGTGTTATGTTATAGGGTAATGAGTTTAGTTAATTGATATTTGGGGAGCATAAGAAGAAAAGGTCTTATATTCGGGTTTTTTCAGAGTAGAGAAGCAGTATGTCTATCGTGACTGGGAGAAACTCACGGGCCACGACTTGGTTGGTCGCGAGTTGCGATGCATATAATGCTTATGCACGTCCTTTTGTGGACTAACAATTTTCACCAGTTGTTGCCTTGTTGACTATGGTTATGGGAGATTTTGTATATAAATTTGCGGTGTTACTTCTCTGAACATGGAAGGCTTTATATATCCTTTTGCACATAGCAATTGGAATGATACAAAAATAAGATTTTATCTAACACTCTTGCTTGCTTGAGTGAGAAAATTCTGTCAGATTTTCTTGAGCGTTTTTCATAAACACATAAACACAAAGTTATTTTTAATTCTCTTCTAAGATCATAGAAGAGGATTTTTTTTTAGGGTAAAGGCTAGTATCATTAAGAAGAGGACAAATTGTCCATTATTACAAAAGAGGATACGTCCAAAGGGAAATGACGCTCCCAACATTGTTCAGTACCAAAAGGGACTAGCCTTGCCAGGTGGTGGGCAACAGTATTCCCACCCCTTTTAACATGAGAGAAAAAAACCGAACTAAAGAAAGAACACAGAGATAAAACATCTTCTAGAATAGCATCAAGATCAGACATGTAGAAAACTGCCTTTTTGAGGCGTGAAACTACCACTTGACAGTCGGATTCCAACATAACATGCTCCAAGCCAAACCTTCTTCCTAGTTTAGCGCCTAAGAGAATCGCCTTGCATTCTGCCACTTCGGGTGACCAACGAGCCAAAACTCTCCTTGTAGCCGTGAAGATAACCTCGCCTTGCCAATTACGAGCTATCACACCCATACCTATCCAACCATCCTCGCTAACCGCTGCATCCGCATTTATCTTCACAAAACCCTCCGGAGGTCGGACCCAAATCTGAGAATTCGGTTCCACATGCCTCCCCACTGAGCCATAGATGCTAGCCGCATATTTTCCTTGCTCATCCACATACCTATACACACGCTGCAAAAGGATGTTGTTAGGTGTCAATTTTCCTTCGAAGACCTTGCCAATTAAGATCATAGAAGAGGATTGTAAACTCTATTTCATCTCATTTTGTGATACCCGGTGATCCTAGAGGAACGAAATTGAACTAATAGAAAGGATTAGTTTTCGTACCTTGAAGTGGTGATTGGATGGCCTCTAATTCTTCATACATATAATATCTTATTGGTTTGCCTTTTTAAGGGCGACGACAACAAATGGAGATAAAGAGAGAATTTTATGGATACGGGTAACGAGAGGCAATGGTGCTGGTTTGGATGGATCCTAGCTTAGCTTGAGAGAAAAACATTCGGAGATTAAAAATTTTGTTTTTTTTTGCAATTTTTTAAATAACGAATAAGGATGATGTTTTTATAGTTAGAAATGAATTTCTCATTATAAAAAGGAATGTAGCTTGTGGTAAAAAAACGATACTTCAAATAAGAGGTCAAGAGTTCAAAACCTTTTATATAATTTTTTTAAACATATTTTTATAGAGAGATACCATGTGCCAGGTTGCCGACATAACCATATCATGTCAACATACATCGACCTCTTTATATATATACAAGTTATAATTATGTAAAAGGATTTCAAGTTTACTTTCTCCAAAATTCTAAGAAGGCAAAATGGGAATTTAATAATAACAAAGAAATGTAAGTTGGATGTAGAGTTATGACATTTGAAATGGTTGGTCATGTGTTCAAACCTTCTTATATTCAGTTTTTGAAATTTAAAATTATAATTACTATTTAAGATATAAAATGACACCATGTAATTATGTGGCATGGAGTGACACATGGCGGGTTAAAGGCAAGTTATAATGCGTAATCAAACATTTTATATTATAGATGGATTAAATTAATTTAATTGCAATTCACATCAATCGTGGTATATGTCATAATTATTAAAAAGTGTGAGCAGTGACCGTAGCCTATCATGTGGCATTACGTGTTACACGCAAACTTTCCTTATATCTTACATGTGAGTTACATGTACAAAGCTTCAAAAATGCATATTTCATCCTCTGACAACCTATTAGAAATGTCATAACTCTACCACCAAGCTACAATCCTATCAGGTGTTAACACCAATTACTAGATCCTTTTAACTTCGTAAAAGTTCAAAATAAAGAAGTGAGTAAACCCCCTAATTACAACATTTTATTACCCTTCTAAATCAAGTAGATTGATTTGTTGTTACGTTATACTCTCACCTTTTCTTTTTGTTTGTCCTACTTTCCGTTTTTGTCCGTGTCTTTTTGTTTGACCTAATTTTTGATCTTTCCCTATATAGAAAAATAATATTACTCTTCTACCCAAATTTTATCACTTTTTTGTCCCATAAGTACCTTATAATTTTCTCTCACCTACTTTAATCACCACATTTACTATAAAATAAGTGAACTCCTTAATCTTGTCATCCACATACATGCCTTATACATCATCTTACTTGACATTTGCAGCTATAATAAATGGGACAAACAAAAAGAAATGGAGGGAGTACCATTTAAATTTGATTTCATACAAGTAAAAAACTTCTACGTTAATAATTAAATTATATAAAAGTAGCTTACCCATTGAAACTTAAAATACTAAAATTATTTGAGGCATTGCCTTAGGCCAAAAACTAGCTAATAATAATTAATGGAAAATGATTTATGTAATTCTAGGGGTTATGTGTTAAAACTAAAAGTGGAAATATGAGCATCAAATAAAACTAATAACACCGGTTGACGCGTGATTTTGGCATGACTTCCCAACTCAATATCATTTCAAGTAAAAGTATAAATACATACATATAATCGTGAGGGAAACCTTTAGATAACCCATAATACATAAGTACAATCTAACTTGGATATTACCAAGTAGTACTTGGTCTACCGGTAAGGAAGTGACCCTTCTAACGTCAAGGTTGGCGGTTCAATCCCCAATAGGGGCACTTTAAGGGTACGGATTCTCCTTACCATTCATGTCTAATTTCAAGTGTCTATCCCACTTATCCAGACCTGGTAGACCTTTCAGAGTTTCGGCTAGGTAAGGCAATCACATTACCCAATAAAAAAAATCTAAGTCGGGTATTACAAAAGCGATGTTAATATTCCATTGCTATCATGAATATTGTAAATATGTCCACGTAAATTAATCTTCATCTAGATATTTAATTATGCTATAAGATTTTACAATAGAAATTTTCCGCCTCCTTTTTGCAATTGCTTGTAATTCGTCACAAACACATCACTCGTTCAATAATTTATCACTTATTATTTGTTCATTGAGATGCAAATCAGAAGTAAATTAAATGAGGTGAATTGATCATAAATTCATAATTAGATGTTTACCTAGTAGCACATACATGCTATTTGGTTAATTGAGGCTTTGTTTGTTTTGGAGGAAAACATCTTCCCGGAAAACGATTTTCCACCGTCTTTCTATTTTCCTTTGTTTGTTTTGTTAAGGGGAGGAAAACCATTTTCTCTAGGTGGAAAATTTCTCTTTCAAAATATATAACCATTTTACTTTTCTAAACAAGGTATGCCACATTTTCCATCATCCTTCTCACTTCTCCTTATTCACTTCTTTCATCCTTCCACTCCTTTTTACTTCCATTTCCTTTTCCCCCTTGGTTTTCCATCATTAAACAAACAAAAAATAATGTGTTTCACAATCATATTTTCCATTGAAAATCATTTTATTTAGAAAATGCTTTTCCATGAAAATTGTTTTCCGTCAAAACAAACAGAGGCTGAATGTAAAGATTGGTAGTTTTGGTTGGATTTTTGCTGCATAATATTATTTTCGCAAAATAATAGTGTGAAAGGTAGTATTTTTTCTCACATGATATATATTAGGGAAATTCGCAACGGTATAATCCTAGAATTGGCTTCTCTTAGTGGTACACTTCCATCTTTTGACTTCTTAATGGTACACCTGCAGTTTGAAATCTTCCCCATCGTGATCATTACGTTAAATAAAAGGTTAGTTTAGGGTTAATGAGGGTTAGGAGTTTGTCTCGCTTTGCGTGCTTTGACTTTTCCAAGGTTAAGATGACGTTATTTTGAAAAACGGACACCACTGTGCATCCTTTATGGGTAAGAATTTCAAGAATCCCTATGAAATGAGTACCATAATGATGGATTTTCGAACATGTACCTCAAGATAGCTTTTTGATAGCCGACAAAGCCCCCTCGAAGTACGTGCTCGAAAATCCGACTTGTAGGTATCCGTTTTGTAAGGATTATAAAAATTAGTGTCCTTAAAGGATGCACGATGGTGTGCGTTTTTCGAAATAACGTCATCTTCATCTTGAAAATGCCAAAGCACGCAAAAACGAGGCAAACCCCTAACCCTAATTAACCCGACTAAACCCTAAACTAACATTTTATTTAACGGAATGTTCACGCTAGGGAAGATTTCAAACTACAGGTATACCATTAAAAAGTCAACAAGGTGGAAGTGTACCAGCGAGAGAAGCTAATTCTAGGAGTGTACCGTTAGGAATTACCCTATATATTATAAAAGTGAGTGTTTCAAAAAATGTCTTATAGTTTAAAATAACTGATTTCACGAAATTAAGATGGGAAACCAAGGGGTAGAGTCAGATTTTATTTTTCCCATTAATAATCAAATAACAAATCTCGTTGTATCAAGTAATTGGTTCACTATCAAAATCCTACTTTGGATCCAAGAGGCAAGTAGCATCGAATCGGAATGATCAAATTGTAAGATCTTAAGATCCTACATATTTGGATAAGAGAATGACAAGTATACTACTACAAGTCTACAACATGGTATAAAAGAGTCATGTCAAAATTTTAAAGACGCTAAAAATCAATTTTGCTCATGTAAATGAATATAGTACTTCATCTGCCTAAGATTTAATAACATCTAACCAAAATTTCATAGGAGAAAAAAATATTTATGAGATTATTTTACGATTGAATCGATAGGATCCTAAAATCTTATTAAAATTCTACCATGCTTAACTTTTGCTTGAGTAGTTGGATATAAAGATTCTACAAATTTAAGATTCAACGTAAGATCGGGATCAGTGAGGTCATTTAGATTTGTAATATCGTAGAATTGTAAGATCCAAATCGAGATTTTAATAAGAATACTAAAATAGATATACCATCCACATACTTAAATGAATTTAATTTCTAGAGTTGGTGATATCACTAATTGTGAATTGAGGGGTTGCAGGTGATTAGTTTTTTTAGATTTTAAAAGGGGGTGTATTAACAAGGTTGACTAGATATTTACATCAACGGTCTACACGGTCGCGTATTGATTAAGCCGTTCGCAAAGTCACTAACTGGTCGAATAAGAGATTTTAATTTTGTAACCACTAATTCAATAAGTGGTTCGGCTTGAACGTTCGGCGGACGGTATGATAGGAATTTTTCTCTAAACTACTACGATAAAGTGAGAAATACTTTTACTTTCAACATTATTGAGGGAAAAAAGTTTATAAATTTGGTGTTATTACTTTATAAAAAAAGATCCCAGTTGTTTCTTGTAAGTGGTACTAAAATTTTGTATTATTTTTGTGTTGGGAAGGCAAGTGTCTACTATAACGGTTTATAGCAACTTAATCGAACCATATTTAATATATAAGGCTTCTTTTGTCGGGGAAGATGATAAGAGGAATTTTGATTTGTAAAGTAGCACCCTATCTATTAGGGTTTCATCACTGCAACGGTAAAATTGTAAGATACAAAGATTACCAATAAATTAAGAATAACTTCAATTGACCTCAACTGACACACCCCTACTATGTCTTAAAAAAGGTTCAATATCATAATATAGGTTGTAGGAGATGAGATAACTTCCAATTAAGCTACCTTCTAAAACTTATGAGCACTTAGAGCTTTTTTTGACAAGGGATGTCAATGGGGCATGGCGAGTATAAAGAATTGTCTCACCACACAACCATGCATGTAAAAATCTTATCCTCATTCACCTGTCCTCAATGAAGGATAAATATTAATCATGTTAGAGCAGGATAATTGAAATTGCAAACTAACAAACTAATTTCAAGGTTGTGTCGTGATAGGAGATAACTTAACATAAAGTAATTACGGTTCGACAATGTGGTGATAGAAACTGGCCGTAACGCTCCCCAAGGTTAATACATCAAGGCTAAAATGTAATCGCTAACAGAGTAGGTTGCGAAGGTTTGCACAAACCTAAGAAGAAGGAAGAAGATCTGATTTTCGGGTGGAAAACTGAAGTAGGATGGATTTAATTTTGTAGAAAAAAATCAGACCACACACGGAAGGCAATAAATGGATGGAGCAAATCAAGGGATGGCATCATTTTTGTTACAGTAAAACATTAAAGTCCCTAGCAGCAAACCTGTTACACCTTACCCGACCCAGGTCCCAAAATAGAGCTCAGCTCAACTGTAATTCCCAAAACCCATATCCCTTACTCGAGCTTGATCCAACAGGGTCTGATCCGAGATGGATGGCGCATGCATGTGTGCAGTATCAACCCCAAGATCAAGCACAAGATATCCAACCCAAAAAGCATCACATACTAACAACTCAAGATGAAGAGTAACAGAGGATATAAATAAACAAGGAAATATTCTCTCCCATGGCCGATATCGGATCTTCGGGAAATACAATGGCTGGCTTTGCAAGCCTTAATTCCAACAATCCCCCACAGAAGCTATGGAAAGCAAAAGAAATCCTGGGTGAGGAGAGGAAAGTAGTTAAGCATTAAATCAATATCTTTCGATTTGAATAGTTAGATAGTGAAATGAGGTAAGAACTTATGTTCTAATAAGTGAATTTCTCATGAACTCACCAGAGTTCCTAAGAGAACCTAACACCACAAACCTACCTTATGATCGTGAAGTCTTTACGATACATCGCAAGCACTTTATAGCCATGCGCACACCTTGGGTCCCATAAGTGCTCTAAAAAAACAGCCCATCCATTTATAGACGACGACTTACCCTCTATTCTTACATTGGTGATCCATCAATGGTTTCTTAATAACAGCACCCCAAATGGATTTGGTATGATCAAGAGCATTACCTCAACCTCACAACATGAATCCCTCAAAGTGCGTCTTAATAGCACCACCAAAAGGCTATGGATTTAATAAGTAGTATCGCACACCATAGGGATGTGAAATGTAGTGCAAATTAAGATTCTATGGCTTTGTTAACCAGAGATGGGTATCCACCGTGAAATCTCAACTAATGGGCTTTAGCCCCATCCCCTTCGACTGCTCCAAGACAACTCTCTAAGATAACCCCTAAGTAAAGGGGTTAGCAAGATTTCTTTCGGACCTCACATCGTTTAATAAATCACCCTATTTTTCAAGAATTGTTTAACAACCCCATGCCTAATCCGTTTGTATCTCTTCTTACCATTATAAACATTTTTCTTAGAACCGCCAATGGCTGCTTGAGAATCACAATGGAGAGAGACGGGTGCACCCTGTCCTCCCCATAACAACACATCAGGCAACAAGATTCTCAATCATTCAGCTTCTTACACTGCCAACTCGAGAGCAATGAGCTCAGAATCCATGGCAGAATGTGCTATACAAGTCTTCTTTGAAGACTTCCACAATATAGCATCACCACCTAGAGTAAATACACAACCACTAGTTAAAGTAATTTCATCATTACCTGAAGCCGAAATTATATGACAAAATACTTTAAGTCCAACAGGAAATTTAGAATAATGCAAACATAAATCAATAGTTCCTTTCATGTATTTAAGAAGACTGTAAATAGCATTCCAATGTTCATTACTAGGGTAATGAGTATAGCGGCTCGGTATACTCATTGTATAAGCTATATCAGGTCGAGTACATTTCATGAGGTACATCAAACTACCTATGACTTTCGCATATTCACCTTGAGAGACATTATCACCTAAGCTCTTGGTAAAATGAATGTTTGGGTCATAGTTTGTGCTCACAGGAACAACGTCAAAGGATTTAACCATTTAAGCACCTTTTGCACATAATGAGACTGACAAAGGAAAATGCTACCAAGGTTTTCTTAAGTCTTACTCCTAAAATCACATCGGATTGTCCCAAATCCTTTATCTCAAATTTAGAGGACAAGAAAAGTTTAGTATCATTAGCAGCCTTTGAATTGTTATCAAAAATCAGCATGTCATCCACATAAAGGCATATAATAACATAATATGATCCTACCAATTTTGAATAAACGCATGAGAGTTTTGACAATGAAGCCTAATACAACCTTGTTGTTAAATTTTATCATACTACTGGTTTGCTGCTTGTTTGAGACCACATAGGGACTTCGCCAACTACACACATGATCTTCTTGACCTCAAGTTGAAACTTGTAAAGATCCTCTTATAAGTCACCATTAAGGAATGTAGTCTTAACATCCATATGATGTATAGCTAAGTCGTGATACTCATGAATGGCAGCAAGAGCTAGCAGGATCCTAATGGTAGCTCTCTTAGCCAAAGCAGTACTCTAGGCCTTCTCTTTGGTAAATCCCGTAATGACAAGTCTTGCTTTGAATCTCTCCAATGCCCCATCAAGTCTCAACTTCTTTGTAAAGATCCATTTACTAGCTATCGTCTTTGACCCTTTAGTTAAGTCGGTTACCTCCCAAGTAGGGCTATACACTATAGAATCTAACTCGCTCCTGATAGCCTCTTTCCATAAACTAGCATCCGCAGATCTCATTGCCTCTTCAAAATCATTTGGGTCCTCTTCTTTCATGAAAGCATAGACTAGTTTATCACTCCATAGATCAACCACATGAGCCCCCACACAGGAAAGCAATGATAAAATCGAAACCCAAGTCTTTTTCTACTCTAGGTCTTTTACTTGTACTAGGCTCATCTACATCTAAAGAACTGCTAGCATGCAAGTCAACTGAAGTACTACTTAAACTTAAATATGAAGGAATATCACTACTAGGTAAATCAACAACAGGTGTAGAACAAGTAGATAAATCAACTGCATGAGAAGAACAAAGGCATAGATGCACCATCACCCTTTTTGAAACGAAAAATGTGTTCAAAAACTCAACGTCTTTGTACTCACAAAAAGACCTATCACATAAAGTCGTGAATCTATAAGCAGCATGAGCATAACCTATAAGCACAACATCAAAGTTCTTGGGTCCAATGTTTGACTTATAATAGTTAGGAAAACCAACTTTAGCTAGACATCCCCACACTCTAAGGAAGCTCAAGTTAGGAGGATACCTCTTCCATAGTTCATGAGGAGTCTTATCTCACTTTTTATGAGACACTCGGTTAAGAACATAACTTTTCACACAAATCAATGTCTCATATTTCAAAGCTTGAGTCCCGTGACGGAAACAATTAGAAATGTTGGCCTTAGTAGTTACTGACGTTTTTCGAACAACTGGACATCAACTATGTCTTGTACAAGGATTCACCTCTTGCATGTTCTTGCTGCTACAATAGGTGAATATTCCTCTATTCCTTCTACTGCTGACCTCGAGAAGAATGAGGAAGAGATCAACATGTTTGAAAAGGATAATGAACAGTTTGTTTCCACCTCCTTAATCTTATGTCGAAAATTTATTTGACTTATTGATGGTGCACAAGTCTTTTAAATTGATTTGGGATGCCTTAGACCAAAACTATGGGGCTTATGATGCAGGAATACAGTAGTATGTTGTCGAAAAGTGGTTGTCCTTCCATATGGTTGATGACAAGCCTGCCATAGACCAAGAACATGTCTATGAAAATCTGGTGTTGTTGTTTTGAATGAGAACAATAAAATGTGCCAAGTTTTTAAAGATAATGTTTTGCTTGATAAATTTCACGTATTTTGGAGAGAATTTGGTAACAATCTGAAGCATAGAAAATAGGTTATGTCACTTCAGGAACTTGTTCGTCATATGATGATTGAAAAGGCAACCGCCTCAAGGACAATCTAGATGTTGTTGTCATCAACACCACCAAAGCAACTTGGTTGAAGCTAGGCTACTGGTTCATGAGGTTTTGATACATTTAAGGGTAAGGGCAAGAAGGGAAACATGCAACAAGGGTAAGAATCAAGTAAAGTTCAACAAACCTCATGGTAAGATTCAGAAAAGGTATGTCCTTTGCTATGTTTGTGGCATGCCTAATCATAAGGCTTATCAGTGCTCTTAGTGCCAAGGCTCTAATCAAAAGTAAGGAGGTCAAGCCAACCTAGCAGCTGTGGTTTTTGAAGTAAAATTGGTTGAGAACAATGCTAATGAGATTAAGATTAGGGCTTCGAGGCATTTGTTAAAGACGAGTGTGTCTACATGGACAACATTGCTACTGCTAGAGTGCTTGGGCGAGGAAATATCACTCTAAAACATACCTCTGGAAATACCCTCTCCCTTTCAAATGTATTGTAGGTTCTACTTTGCCTCTTAACCTAATGCGCGATGTCTTGTTTAACCAAGTTGGCTTGAAAATTATTTTTGAGGCTTACAAGGTTGTACTTACTCGTAGTGGGGAGTTTGTGGGGCAGGGGTATCTGAGTGGGGGTTATGTGTTTTCAATTTTCTTCTCATGTTTATTTTACAATTAATAAATATGTTTCTGGTTTTGCTTCTATTGATTAATTTTTAAAATTTTGGCATGGTAGATCAGGGCATGTGAATGTTGCTTCCATTAAGAAACTAAGAGCCTTAGCTTTAATCCCCGGAACCTGGATCCCTGGCCCGAGACCGACCCGACCTGGTCCGATCCGAGCGAGTACCGTGCGCGCGCGTGTGTGGTAGCAAGCCCAAGGTCATGCCCAATTACAAGATGTCCAACCATAAAATAATCACATACTAATAACTCAATATGAAGAGGAAGGAAGAGAATAAATAAACAAGGGAGTATTACCTTCCATGGCCGAAATGGGATATTTGAGAAAACTAAATGGTTTGCTTTACAAGCCTTATCCCATCAACTCCCGCCCCCAATAAGTTCACAACAGATACCATCCATGCCAACATCCACATAGGTTCTCACACCCACCATACCAACCCTATAAATCTCCATACTCGCCTTTCATCTGTCCCATTTTTACTACTCCATATGGATTTTTAGTAATATATTTCTCTCTCCGCATTTACTTAATAGAGACGTTTTGATTTTTTCTACTATTCATATTCTACTAATTCACCTTCTCATGCTATTTCCTCGTTAGTAAAAATATAGTCATGTGTGATCTTATTTGATTCATATCAATGGGGGTAGTTTTTTAATATCAACTTTTTATAATTTTTACTCACGTGAAATTAGAGATATTCGTGGTCGAAGAAGTGTATTGGCAAATGTCAAAAGTACAATTATCTTTTTAAAATAAAAATTGTGGGTGTATATTTTATACAGGGATGTGATACGACAGGTACAATCTAATATCAACACCCCTCACTTCTAATAAAGGATTTGAATTTTACTCCTCATTCCCACTCCATCATCCATGAAAATTGCCCCTTCTCCATCCCTAACAACTAGGGCGATTGAGAGGATAGGTCTCGATGAAATTTCCCCCATAGACATTGCTATCGTTTAATTCAAATCATAGACAGAAGGAAATAGAAGCAACTAGAGAGGAAGAGTTATACTTATATCAATTATTATTACTTTTATTGAAAATTTGGTTTAATAGTGGAATATAAAATGTCCAATAAAGAAACAATATGGTCGTGTAAGGAGGAAAAAATCTTTGATTTTTTTTAACAAAATTCAAATAATGGGAGTACATCATTATCCAAATAAAACGAATAACAAAACGACAAAAGTCAAAGAACGCATTTCGTGCTTTAAATTAGATAGCTAAAGTGAGAATAGTATTAACATAAACATTAATAAACCAACTGATGCATAATTTTAGCATTTATCCCCAAATTATTACCACTTAAAAAAATATATTGAATGTTTATCAAAACCCTACGACATTTTTTGCAAAATCCTATCAATATTACTCCCTTTGTTTCTTAAAGTTCTATCCAATTACTATTACTACAAATATCAAGGTAAAGAGGATAATAAAAATAATGTGAAAGTGAGTCCCTTTTATTTATCTAAATATAATAAGAGAGATAATGTGGTTGTGAGAGTGTGTATAATTATGTGGGCCCAAAAAGTAGGTAAATTAGTGAGAAAAGGGAATGAATCTTTGTCATTTTAGGACTTAAGTAAAAGTAGGTAGAATTCTAGAACAAACAAACTTAAACGTTGAGTAGAACATTATAAAATACAGAAAACACTTAATGAAAAAAATCCTTTGAAAAAGGGTTTGTTAAACGTCGTCCTAAAATATTCACGAGAACCTATTTAGACATAATTGCCCTTTCTTAATTTACTCTCTTCTAATTACTCAATCTCTCTCCCACGTTCAAGTGTCGCTCACTCTCCTCCCAAAAACTATTCGACACCGAAATATTGTTGGTAATTGTCGGAAAAATGGCCAGTGATGCAATTCCGTCAATCAGTATATTTATTTAATTATTTTTTGAATTTCGAAAACCAAAAAACGTATGAAAAACACGTAATACCATGGCCTAGCCGTGTTTTCTAACATTTCTTTGTTTTTTATTTTTTTAATAAAATACAAATTTATCGATGACAATATCTCATCACGGTCATTCTTCGAACAATTATCGACAATAAAGAGAGTGAGAATTTCAACTATGGTGGAAGGAAAAAGATATTGGAAAGAGTTGGTAAGGAATGAATGGTAGAGGGCAATGAAAGAAGTTAAGATAAAATTAGGTTGTTGGGTGACTATTTTAGGGCGGCGAATCGCTTTAAAAACCAACAAAACAAGCTTCCATAACACACAATTAGAGCACAATTTATGTAGTACAAAAAATAGATACACTGCTCTCAGAAATTCACATCATGAATCATAAGAGTACAATTTATGTTGTTTCTATTTCCTGCTGCTGCTGAAGAAGCTGTAGATGACCCATCAAAATTGAGTTTAACGAGGTGTGGTGGTTGGGGTTTCCACCCAACGTGTATGGTGTGAGGTTGTTTGTAAGTTTCCGGGGTGTAGGTGGTTGTTTGAGCGTCAGTGGCGTTACGCCATTGCCATTCTGAGTATGTGTATTTTGCTCTGTAAAAAAATCGTAATAGGTTAAAATTACCAAATGTTGGATTAATGGGAAAAACACAAAATTTTAGATATATAATGTTGATTTCCTTTTTTTCATGGAATTAATTTGACTTTTCTCATTTGTTAATACAATATTTTGGCCAATTATTATACAAAAGTAAAAATACGTACCTAAAATTATAAATTTCTTATTAGCCAAAAGTAAAAATCTTATTAGCAAAAAGTAAAAATCTTTTAAATTTCTTATTAGCAAAAAGTAAAAATCTTATAAAATTCTTTTCCTAAAATTACGTACATACTAGCTTGGCGAATTAACAAGATTAAATATACTTCCTCTGTTTCTAAATAAGTGACACACTTCTTCTTTTCACTTTTGCCAATGCATTATTTTAGCCATTAAAATCTATAATTATCAATAAGTAAACAATATACAAATTTGATATTAAAATATTCACATTAAGACGAAACTCACAAGATCTCCCATGACTATGTTTTTCCTAAAATATAAATCACCAAAACTAATTAAAATCTAAACTGTGAAAAGTAAACACTATACTAATGTGTCACTTATTTAGATTTTTTGCCTTGCTTAAATCATTATAAAATGGACTAAAACGCGATAAAGCTTTTTGATTGGAGTATAAAGGCAAACATGCATGAGACACAAAAACAAATCGAGATTGTATCTAAAAATAGGGAAAGAATTTAAAATAACATATTAGATCAGATAGGTGACCAAATGATATAAACAAAATTAAGTGGTTGTTCGGTGTCAAGCAAAAACGAGAAAAGTGGAAGTTCATGGGAATTGATAAGTTGACTAGCTGCTTGGTTGACACAAAAGTTGAGAATCGAGGAGAAGAGAATTTATGAAAATTAGAACTTCCCATAAAACAGGGGAAGTAAATTACCAAGTCTTTCCTACTCGAGCGCCAATCAAAATTCATGTAAAGTTTAAATTTTGTTGATGAAAATTAAACAAGTCTTTGAAATTCTTAGGATTTTGCTAAGGGAAATAACTTCCCATGAAATATAAGTTTTCACAAGTATTCACTTCTCATATAAACAAACAAGTACTTAGGGCCTGTTTTCTCCAACTTATGTTTATAGTTGAGCTCGGTTATTCTTAGTTCAATTCGGTTCAGTTCATGACAACCATAGAGAACAATTGTTCTCACCAATTTATTTCCAGTTCAGTTCAATTATGGAGATGACTTTTTTGTTGATTACTCTTATTATTATTATCACAAAATATTATTTTGATGATTATATATTTACTCATTATTATCATGGTTATTATTATTATTGCCAAGTATTATTGTATTGTTATATTATTATTATTATTGTTGCTAATATTTATTATTATATTATTAATTATTGTTGTTATAGTAGCAATATTAATTCTTACTTCTTAGAAATTGTGGTTACTAGCTTCAAATGCATACAATGCATAAAACGACTATAGTTTAAGTATATATGAGTTGAGAATGATATTGTGATTGATTGGAGAAGTTGGGAGGAAAACACGATATTAAGAAAAGAGATTATTTTGAATGAGCGAGAAAAATTAGAGTTGATTGATAAATCTCAGATGTTTCCAAAGAGACAGATGATTGATATATATAAGAGGATAAAATGTCAAATTTTTCATCAAAGGAAACAATAATTTTAATTGGTATACTCTAAATAGTCTAAAATGTCCCCAATAATGAAGGCATATGGTAATTTCATATGGACAACTATCACTTCCCTTCTTGGCTTTAATAATAGGGATTATATAATTATCATTATATATTAATATATTAATAATAATATAAATATTAATGATTATAACCTCCGTCCCAAAATACTCTAAGCACTCATTTGAGCACAAGTTTTAGGTGATAGATTGATTGATTAATCTCCGTCCCAAATTATAAGAATAGATGCAAATATGTGATATGAGTTAGTTGAGGAGTTAATAAAATTTAATAATTGAAGGCCACTTTTGTAAAGGTAGATGAATAAAAAATATGGGTCCGTTCTATATGTCAGATCTGATATGAACTTTTCTGATCTAATCTGATCTGATCTGATCTGAATTTTTCTGATCTGATCTAATCTAAACTTTTCTGAACTGATATGAACTTAGTATAATTGTTTTTTGTTCATATTATTTTCTGATCTGATCTGAACTTTTCTAATCTGATCAGATTTCTTATGATCTAATCTGATCTGAATTTTTCTGAACTGATCTGATCATTTCAGAAATAAGCACTAGAGTGCTTAAATAGGTTGAAAAGAACATAGCCTATGTGGGTCATGTCAAAAAATAGAGAGTAAAAAGTAATTTGGGACGAACAAGCTAGGAATAAAAGTATAAAAAGTACGTATTTTGCAACAGTGGGATAACTTATTGTTATTAATTATTATTGTTATTATCAATAATATTAATTCATTATTATTGTAAATTAAATTATTTGCTTATTTATCTATTTAACCTTTTCTAATTCTCAATTAATGACAACTAAAATATTAGGGTTATAATAATATACAAGCCCTTAGTGCTATATATAAGCGTGTAATATATTAATTAAAATGGTATTAACTTTGGAATCTTATCACCAAATCAAATCTATGTTATTATGCTCAATATTTTATTTAGCTTCTTAAAGCCCTTAGGGCTATTTATATCATTTTCCAAAATATTATAATCATTATTCGTATATTATTAATTATTATTTACTTCTCGTTATTATAATAATTTATCATTTTTAAATATATTATCACTAGCTACATGCGATTCAGGTTATTCAACTCTATTCATTTCAATTCAGTTCCGTCCAACTATTTTAACAATAATAACTTTACCTTTTTTTAAGACACTTCTATAAAAGGCTTCTAGAGGATTTCTTTTGATAAAATTCTTCTTAGGACCCGGCCTCTTTCCTAACAAAAGAAAAAAACATAAAGATGCTAAAATGCGCTAAGGTTTTAGGGAACAAGAATATTTACATAGATGATGAAGTTAAGGGAAAAAGAAAACTAGGTTAGATTTTTCTTTTTCTTTTAATATTCTACTTCTTTTATCATGCTTTAGTTTGATTTTAAGGGGGAGGTAATATAACAGGAAAGCGTGGAAAGAAAAGAGTGATGGATAGAAAGATAAAAAAGACTCATTTAATGAAAAAGATACAAAGTTCATTACCATTAAAAAAAATAATGTTACAACTTATTCAGAGTTTTCCAAAAATTACGTATAACAACTGATATAGAATGTGTGCGGCTAAACACAGCCCGTATTTACTAGCTCACAGTCCGTATACATATAAATACGTGGTATAAAAGTCTAAATTGCTCCTCTTCCTTTACTCACTTCCTTTTAAAAAAATTTTTAAAAAAATTGAATCTTCACGGAACCGGATTGACTTTCCGGTACCGTGTACCGGAAATTCCATCCGATTCCGTGAAATTATCAGTTTTGACGGAACCGGATGGAATTTCCGGTACACGGTACCGGAAAGTCAATCCGGTTCCGTGAAAATTCAATTTTTTAAAAAAAAATAATTTTTTTTTTGAATTTTTTTTAAAAAAATGGATTTTTACGGTACCGGATTGACTTTCCGGTACACGGTACCGGAAAGTCAATCCGGTTCCGTGAAAATTCAATTTTTTTAAAAAAAATTTTTTTTTTTGAATTTTTTTTAAAAAAATGGATTTTTACGGTACCGGATTGACTTTTCGGTACACGGTACCGGAAACTCCATCCGGTTCCGTGAAAATTCAATTTTTTTTTAAATTTTTTTTTAACTTTTTAAAAATTTTTTTTTTGGATTTTTTTTTAAAAAACCGGACATAATTATATTTAATAAGGGTATTTTGGACAATTTACTATAAAATACGGGCTATGAGATGGTAAATACAGGCTATGTTTAGTAACACCCTATAGAATGAAAGAAGTATTTGTGTTTTTATGGTGTTAAATTAAAGAGATTTAACCCAAAATATCTTTAGTTCGTAATAATAATAAAAGTTGTTGATATTTTAAATATAAACATCATAATAAACTTAACAAGATAATCTATGATTATACAATTACTTTTATAACAAGATAAGTAATCGTATAGTCATAGGTTATAACCATTTAAATATTTTTTAAAACTTGAAAACACTAGTAACAAATTATTTAAAGTTTATTTTGAGGAAGGTTATATTGCACCCATTTTAAGGAAGAAATTTAATATTTCAAAGATTGCAACAAATTATATAATTAACAAATTATATGATATTTTAAAGATTACAACAAATTAACAAATTATAACCATTTTCTCAAAATGCGTGCAAAATAAAAGTTGTGGATATTTTAAAGATTGCAACAAATTATTTTGCACGCATTTTGAAGAAATAATTTAATGGTATAAACGAGTAAATTAGTCAATAATTTCAAAGACTAGTAACATATAATCTCATTCTTGGTAGAATTAAAATTATTTTGCTTAATTTGCTTGTTTAAACCATTAAATCTATTCTTCAAAATGCGTGCAAAACGACTTGTTGCAATCTTTACGGAGGAAATATTATTTTTTGAAAAAGAATAACCATTTAAATATTTTTTAAAACTTGAAAACATAAATAATAACTAATACCGATAGACACGTAATTTGCTAATAAACTTTCAAATTAATACTATTTTTGATAAAACAAAACAAGAAGAAAAAACATTAAACCCGAAAACTAAGTAGGAGTTTCAATGTGAAGAATATTATAGACTCAAATTTATTCAAAAGATGCCGTAGTATATCTTTCCACCGCCGTCTAATATACCAATACAATTATACAAACTACTTTATTGAATAAACTGTACACTTTAAAACTAGAACTACACTATTGCCAGCCAATTTAAAACAATTTAAATTGGACCGTTAGTACCCTCATTAAAATAATCAATTTGTTTCCAAAATTGGGAGACAACTAATCATGCAAATTCACCTCATTTTTCCCCCTTTTTCTTTATACATTTACCTGCCCACGAATATTCCTCACCGGCGCGTAAACTCCACCTCCTCAACCTCTTACAGGAGATAGATAAACAACACTCTGAACCACCGTTTTACCAATCTTAAACCCAGGAACAACCGTAAACGACGCTTTTACATCACCGGCGACGATATCATCTTCTCCGACGACGCTTTCCATATACACTTCAGAAAATCGACACCCTTTTTTCACCTGAAAAGCGACGGCCGGGGGATCAAAACTGAATGCCAAACAATGAAGAAGCCATACCCTTCTTGACATCTCCGCGAAGAGAGAGAAGAATTCAGTTACCGGAAATGCCCCTGAACTTATCACTTTCCTCTGATCCAAATTCCCAAAAAAAGAACACTCCATTTTAGGATGCATTAATTTTAAATACTTACCTCTACAGAATTTAGCAAATGGGTATCTTGGGTTTTGGGTAAATATCTGTGATGCTGTTAAAGATTGTAGTTTTTGGAAGTTTTCAAAGTAGACATTTTTAAGGGGCTGTTTGGTCCCCTCATCTGGGAGGTAAAAGCTATGATGATTAAATCCATCGAACATCACCTGTGATACGTATGATTCCAGTGCGAATACTTCATGTTTTGGTTTAACAAACACGGTATTAGGCTCTATTGCTTTTGCTGCTAACTCTATATCCCAGTTTTTTGCCTCCATTTCTCGCACTAATTGTTTCACAAAATGCCTTAATGACCTTATAGTATAATGAAGAACTCTAAGAAAATGACATTGATTTAAATCATTGACAGGAATGTTGTTTCCTAAAGGGAATAAAACCCCACTTGAATTCAATCTTCTATCGAGGGCTTTGTTGTGTTTTGTAGTTTCCTCCAGTTTTTTCCTCAATGAAGCGATTTCGGTGTCTTTTTGTTCCATTTTCCACTCCATTTGCTTCATAGAGATCTCGTACGTTTTAATGTTGCTTTGCTGTTCTTGAATCTCTGCTAATAACTGAGTTACATGAGCTGGTGGAAGATCTAAACTTTTGTTTAAATACTTCATTTTTAGCTCGGAAAGTACTGTTAACTCGCTCACTAAAGCCTCATCAGCTGATTGTATTGCATCACCATTGTATGGAAACTGTGCACTTTGTAGTTCTGCATATGCTGCTTTGATGGAGGAAAGACTAGCAAAAAGTTTCGCAACCAGAGCTTCCTTTGCAGCCTTATTTTTAGCTGCTTGTTCTTGCTGTAGATGATCACCAGAGTTCGATCTCTGGGATCGTGTTCGGGTTAATTTTGGTTCGGATTTAAAGTCTTTAAGACTAATGTTAAGTTCCTCTGAAAGGGTCCTAAGCTTTGGGTTAGGAGGGAATCTTGATGGGGTTTGAGCTTGAGGCTGAATACATTTTGAAAATGTTTTGGAAATTTTGCTTCTTGTTGATTCAGATGAAGGTGGTGGTTTGATGCAATCCATATCATATGTGACATGAAAGTGCTATCAAAATTTGTAAATCATGGGGAAAAAAAGAAATGGTGCCAAAATGTGCAAATAATTTGTTTTTTTTGGAGGGTATGGACAAGAATTTTGAATGAAAAAGCAATCAAAGTTGTATTTTTTAGATTTTTTGAACTTTGATGTTAAGGTGTTTATCAAATTAGAGGCGGAGATGGGGGTGTAAAAACAAAAAAAGTAGTGCTTAAAGGGCGGGAAAACAAAAGAAAGGTGGAGAATGAAGGTGTAGAAGAGAATATATGAGAAATTATGAGTAGTGTTTGATGACTTTATGGATTTGCTTTAGTGAGTAGAGAATACAGAGTAGAAGGAAGAATTTTGATTATGGGTGGCGGACCCCTTTGGTCTGCTACTCTAGGTTGGAAGTATCATGCTTCATGCAACTATCGGAAATAATGAAGCGTGGGAAAAGGATAACTAAATACAAGTTATTGATTGTTTATCTAATTACTTTCCTTCTAAGGTTTTCTTGACCTAATTGCATTCTAATGTTCATGAGATTTCGCCATTTATAGCTTAAAATATACTACAACTATGCAACTTAACCAATACTATTCTATGATATAGTCAAGTTGTGTTTAGTAATTAAAAAGGTAACTTAACAGATTTTGCAAATTGTCTAAAGATTCACATTGAGTAGTGTTAGTGTTACTACCATTTTTGATGAAGTTGTGGGGGTCATAAACCACAATTGTTAGTAGAGGGGCCTAATCCCACGTCCAGGCAAAGTTAAGGGGTTAATTCATTACTTTAAACTGATTTCAAAAATCAGTTCTGTATGGGTATAAATACCCTCTCCCGAATATACGGTCCAAGGCCTAAAGGACACAAGGCCCACGCTCACTTCACTATATAAGCCCCTCATAGGGCTAAGGTAAAAGGATCCTAGAATCCACTCTCTCTCTCCCTACATCCACACTTTCTCTATCTAAAATGAGTACTGACTTGAGCGTCGGAGGCCCCTCCAGCTTGGCTTGGCCGACAAAACCAGCCCGTAGGCTAAGCAAACTGATGCAATCAGCAGAAATATGAGCAGACCATGAGAAGAGACTTGATCTGCATACTTAGCTTGAAAGGCATCACCCTTAGTCTGTAATCTTCAGATTAAAAAAGGAGAAGATAGCGGACAGAGCTCGGGCAAAACCACACTTTATAACAGAGCAGACCCGCGTATCTACAACTAGCATAGTATAATATTAGCTTGCTCAATCGGCCTAAGTCTGCGATGTCACCTTGCAAAGTCAATTTGCGATACCACTCTGCAACCTGGACCTCTTGCTCAATCATGCTCCTTATTCTTGATCATCTCAAGAATCTGCAACGTGAGCCAAAGAGTCTGCAGACCAAATGCGTCAGAGCAGACCACAAAGATTGAAACGAACCGGCAGAACAGACCATAATGGTTTGTGTAGAGCAAGCTCAAGCAACTCTGTCCGTGATACTTTGTAGACCAACACCAAATTAGCAGAGCCCCCGCAACCTGCATCAGACCAAGCTGTTATTCTATATCGAACTACAGCAGACTCGGCTAAATAACAGCAAGCTAAGTATCTCGCTGCCACCATTTTTGAAAGGAATTTTGCTTATTTTTGACGCAAAATTAGATTGAATTTCATGATGAATGATGTACTTAGTCTATATTATAAGCTTCAAACATTGCTTATTTATCAATGATCGTCTCAAGAGTTATAAACATTCACTCTATTTAATTACATGACATGATCAAATGATGCCTTTCGACCTTCATGTATGTCTAGTTGGGAATATACTACTCTTTAAATTGACCCAAGTTCAACTTAAGAGTGGGGGGCAAAGGAGTATATGTGACCCAACTGGATGGGAAATTTGATTGTAATATTCATTATAGTGCTTGACTATGAAAGTACCTATATTTTGAGTCTGCACATATTATTGAAGGATTCAGCAGGCTATTAAGCCGCTGAAAAGATTTATTCTGTTATTATTATTGCAAACACATCTTATCGAAGACTCTAGCAGGCTTAAACCTGCTAGAGAGGTATTCTGTTATTATTATTGCAGACCCCATCTCAGATAGAGGGCTATGCCATTATTATCATTAGCAGGTCCTCACTTCAAACAGAGGATCATGATCCTTATATTATTGAAGACTCCAACGAGCTATTAAACCGCTGGAAAGATATTTTATTGAAGAATTCAGCGATCTCTTAAGCCGCTGGAAAGATATATATTGTTGAAGACTTCAGTGAGCTACTAAGACGCTGGAAAGACTTAAGCGAGAGCTAAGTTATGTTATGTGAAATACTTAAGCGAAGAGCTAAGTATAGTCACAAATCGAACTCTGCTGAAGAAGCAGGTAGCTCGGCTGAAGAAGCAGATAGCTATGCTGAAGAAGGAGAGTGAAATACTTAAGCGAAGAGATAAGTATGGTTACGAATCGAACTCTGCTGAAGAAGCAGAGTGAAAGACTTAAGAAAAAAGCTGAGTTATGTTACAAATCGAGCTCTGGTGAAGAAGCAAAATGAAGGATTTAAGCGAAGAGCTAAGTTCTTTACCGTCATTATTAAGAGACCTTACCTCAGATAGAGGATCCCGCTCCTTATTACTATCGCAGAGCACCATCTCAGAGGCTCTGCCGTCTTTATTGCAGCAGATCCTCGCTTCAGCCAGAGGATCCCGCTCATTATTATTAGAGCAGATTCTCACCTCAGCCAGAGGATCCTGCTCATAATTATTATAGCAGATCCTCGCTTCAGCCAGAGGATCCTGCTAATTATTATTACAGCAGATCCTCACATCAGACAGAGGATCATGCTCATTATTATTATAATAGATCCTCGCTTCAGACAGAGGATCATGCTCTCCATTATCATAGCAGATCCTCACATCAGACAGAGGATCATGCTCTTTATTATTATAGCAGATCCTCGCTTCACACAGAGGATCATGCTCTCTATTATCATAGCAGATCCTTACCTCAGACAGAGGATCATGCTCTTTATTATCATAGAAGATCCTCACCTCAGACAGAGGATCATGCTCTTTATTATTATAGCAGATCCTCGCTTCAGACAAAGGATCATGCTCTCCATTACCACAACACCAAAAATATTAACCATTGGCGGACTAGGAGGGGGAAAACCCCCCAGGCTAACGGAGCAGAACAAGGTCTGAGCCAGAGAAGAGATCGAAGAGGTCCTCAGAGCGCAGAGACTGTCTGCACAAAAAGGGGGCCGACCGCAAGATAAAACACCCACTAGAGCCCAAGAGCCGGTGGAGTGAATCGGTTGTCGGCTCGACTTAGCGATGTCATAGACCTCTATCACCAAGTTCTGTAGGGTCAAAGGTTTAGAAAGAAGCAATGATAAGTCACAGCCACCTAAGGTTTATGGGGATAGCGGATTTCAAAATAAGGACCAAGTGCACCCCGAAAAAAGGGCGCATTCTGCAGGCACGAGTGATCAGACCAGAAGAGGATTGACCTTATGAGCCTTGCACTGATGTGACTTGGACGTCAAAATAATTCGCTCGGCTGACCTCGTTGTAGCCTTAGAGTCAGCAGGCCAGATTGACGATTAAAGGGCCCCAAGGTTACATTAATTCATACGTAGATCCCACGGATATTACCTACCACTGTTACTGATCTGCCCATTATTATCCACCGATCCTTAGTTCAGTGAAGATCCTTCCCGTCCTTATCTTAACGAGGGCTCTAGCAAGCCTAAAGCCGCTAGAGAGGTGTTTTATCTACAGATCCTCAGATTAGACAAAGGATGTTGCTTATTTTATTGAAGACTTCAGCAGGCTCTAATGCCGCTAGAGACGTATTTCATCATCATCGCCGATCATTAGTCCTAGCACTGAGATCCTTCTATCATCATTCGTCGTTCCTCATCCCAGAGAGAGGAACCCTCTACCATTATCATAGTAGGTCCTCGCTTCCGACAGAGGATCCTACCTCTTATTATTATAGAAGATCCTCTGTAACAGCCCGGATTCACCGACCAACTTAATTAGAGCTAAACACACCGAAAACCTTAATCCGGACTATTACCATCACACTCCTCGTCCTAAAACGAAGAGTATGGAATCCTGAAAACCTGAACTTTTTAAAACTTTAACTATAAAACATTAACACTAAATGAAGTTATCTAAATGATCTGAATGGTATTAATTAAATAATAAAAGTCTACAGAAAATTCGGCAGAGCTCCGATTGAAATACGAACCGCCTAAAATTTAACTTAGGACTTGCTTCCAAACTATGAACCTGTATATCATTTTAATATATTTCCAGCATCTATTCCCGGCTTCTACTTTACAAATTCCTATTTAAAAACTATTTACAACATAACTAAATATTATACTATTACAAAGTCGATCGTCCTCGCCTCAATACATATAAAGATAATTGCAATAAGAATTCATGCATCAAAGCTTCATAACTTCACTGCTTCCACCTGAAACTAATACGACACTGCCACCCACCCAAGTGACAGGCCACAGAAATGACAAAACAAACATTTGACTCCCATCAGCAACGCGCTGAGTACTAAACCCGTAAAATAAGTAAAACATGCTTTGGTGGCTTTTGTTTAATACACTCATCACATATATTCACAACAATTCACATAAACTCTATATATACTTCAAATCACTTACTCAACAATATACAACAGTATACAACTCTTATTGAAACCGTAGTTCATAAGGAAAGGTAATAGCGATATAATATTTATTTGAAAACTCGGCTTATTTCCAAAACATTTAAGTTTCTTACAAGAAACATTCATTTCCATTTCTTATCTCGGTGTGAACGCGAGTGGAGGGGTACAACGTACCGGCTGTCTCCAAACTGTTGAGGGTCGTCACCCCACCTTTTATGTTCTGCTTGCAAGACTTAACTGGACATGTCCTTCAACGTCAGGATTTCGCCCCTCCTGATTGGGTAACAGCTAGGGAATACCCGCCCTAACCCGGGTGCATGTTCACAACCCCATTTAACCATTCTTGTTTATATTATATATATATTCAACGTAGTAAGTGGCGACTCATTCACCTTATTTCACATATCACATATCACATATCACCTTGTAACACATTCTCATAAATATCACACTTTAATACTCGTAAATCAAGTTTCATATAAAAATAATCAATTTGGAAATCATTTCACACAATCTCAAAATATATATTTTTAGCATACATGTTACTTCAATATTAATATCCTCAACTTGATCCGCAGCCTCTAAGACCTTCATAACAAATGTCTTTCCCAAATTGATCGAGATAGTTACCTTAATCTTAATAACCTCAACATAACTGTTCAACAATCACTCACACACATAGCTATTTCCATCTACCTTAGACTTCAACGATAAACGAGCAATCTCAATATAACCTAGAACAACTATCTTACATACCCTCTTCTAATTAGACTCCTATGTAAAATCTTTCCCATATCCTTTGATAACTAATCCTCAATTACTGGATTCTAAATACCAATAGGATGTTCCCATGTCTCGATTTATCTCTCAAAAAGCTATATTTATATAACTACCATTCTTTACCAAATCACCAGTATTTTATTTCCGAGTTCATGTAACCCTTACTTACATTAACTATTATTGCTAGTGGCAGTTTTTAAGACCAATATCAAGTTATTCTAGACAACAACTATTCTTATTCTTTGAGCTTTCATATTCCAACTCTAAATTACAACCTTATCACAATTAATGAAGTTGTTGATTTACTATCATGATAGACCTTAGCTCGTTCACTGACCGATTAACTTTGGTCGCATTAGCTTTTAAACCATTTAGAACTAATCTCAATACTAATGACATATATAGGTTAATATTAAACTCTAAATGGGTCTATTCTACATTCTTGATTACTATTCGTTTGACACCTAAGTCATCATCGTTCTTAGACGAAAACCATAATTAAAGACACTTATACAATATATATAATTTAACGAGAACTCTGAGAGCTTGTATTCAATTTATATTTATAACTTGCTACTAACTAATGGATATTTTATTAAGTATCTTAATTACAGTGAACTAACTAACTCGGTTCTTTTAGGCCAAGACTAATTAACTCAATTCTATAAGCCGATTCAAATAACTTTCCAAATTAATAATGATCCTATCCCTTACTCCATTTCTTAATATTAGAATTACTTAACTCAATTCATAAGTGATCTTAGATTATTTCACTAACTGATTCATAAAGATTATGAAAGTATTGAATTCTGTAAGTATACTAATCCATCCCTTTTTGTTATTAATCAACTTTTAGATTAGATATACGACTATGAATTACCCACTAACACTAAGCAATCCAGAACTTACTTTTAAAGAAAAAGCCAAGAATAATCCTATCAACGTCATACTCCTTGCAAGATAAACTAACAACCGTAAAACCTTCACACTCGATGATTATTTAATCCTCATTTGTAATCAACCCAAAACAAATATTCGGCATAAACTATTCCATTTGACACTCTATGGGTTAAAACATACTTCGAGCATTCACTCAAAGCTAATGACTTCAATCGAGTCTTAGCTGTTCAAAGATTAACAAGTTTCATACTCCAAGCCATTTCACACTTAGCCTCATTATTCAGAAACCAACACTAATTCGAGATCTAACCTCAAGATGGCATCAAAGATAGATAAAATTTGATTGGAAACTCTAACTAAAGATCCTACTATCACAACAGTAAAACAAAGAGGCAGGAACAACAATAACAATATCAGACCTCATACAACAATAACAACATCCAAGTATCTCAGTTTATATCAACTCAATAATATAATCTTAAATCAGTAACTAAACAATCGAAATTCATTTCTAACTTATGACTGGACAAAATAAGATTAAACATCAACTAGTTCAACAATTGATTTGAAACTGAATTCCTGTTCTATAATCAAAAATAGTGGTTTAGTACCTTAGTTAGGATTTCAAGGTGAGTATGGGTGGCGGTGGTGTGGTGGTTCGCGGGTGATACGACTGCCCCACCCATTCTCCTTCAAATTTCTCAAAGAACCCTTAATTTTGAGCTTAATCTCTAAAATAGGTAAAAGGATTTGGTGTTTTGGAAGTTGCTCTACCCAATCCCCCCTCTATTCGCCGGAAAATCGGCCGGAAATGGCCGGAATTGGCCTGAGGTCTTGCGGCTCTGTCGCACGCTTCTTCTCCCTCTTTCTTCTTTCCTTCGCCCAGCCGTCGTTCCCACCGGAGCAGCGCCTCCGTCACTCCTCCTCCACCGAGCTCTCTCTCTCTCTCTCTCTCCTCTCTTCCTCTTCCTCTCGCCTCCCCGACCCCAGCTCTCCCTTCTCTCTTTCCTCTTCTGGTTTCATTCCCCTTCCCCTTTGTTTTCTTTTTTTTTTTTTTAAGTTGATGAGTCACCCCCCTCTTGTTCTAATTTCATGACACACAAATCACAAACACCCCTTCCCCTCCTTTCAATTGCCACGTCCAACCTCTTATCCCAACTTCTTTCTTCTTTTTTTTTTTAATCTTAATTAAATAAAACACCCCCCTCTAAGATGTATAAACACATATATAATTAATTTATCTCTTTAAAATATAAAGTGTCATCAAAAGAATAATTCAAACCCATTTATTAAATTAATAGTAATTCCATTAGAATAATTTCATATAATTAAATCAATAACTATGCACAACTTCTTAATAATAATAATAAAATCAAATATAAGTTTTCGTTAAAACACAAGGGTTTCAGAAATTAATTAAGCTAATATTATAATTAATAATTAATAAATGTGCTCTTAAAACAGAGCTATTACATCCTCGCTTCAGACAGAGGATCATGCTCCTTATTATTATAGCAGATCCTCGCTTCAGACAGAGGGTCAGGCTCCTCATTATAGCAGAACCTCACCTCAGACAGAAGATCCTGCCTCTTATTATTATTGTAGACCCTATCTCAGACACAGGGCTCTGCCACTATCATTATTGCAGATCCTCACCTCAGACAAAGGATCCTGCCCCTTATTATCATTGCAGACCCCATCTCAGACATAAGCCTCTGTCATTATTATCATCAGCAGATCCTCACTTCAGACAGAGGATCACACTCCTCATCATTAGCAGATCCTCACTCCAGACAGAGGATCCTGCTCCTTATTATTATAGCAGATCTTCGCTTCAGAAGAAGGATCCTGCTCATCATCATTACATGTTCACATATCATCGTTATTACAGACTTGTCTATAGCATTCGAATCTCAGTCTGCCTCCTCTTCTCCAAGCAAAGGAGACAGACTGGGGGGCAAGGATACGTATGGTAGGAGGAAGAAAGTAGCAAAGAAATAGCATATTTTCTTTCAAAAACTACTCAGAAGAACGCAAAAATACAAAACTAGCAGAGGCTCTAGATGACGCTACATTCTTGCTCATTAGTACAGATTCTCAGATGGGTGAAACAACATTGCAGACTACGTGAGCATACCTTCATTAGAGGATTCTATACGACAGATTATCAGAGCAGACTCCTAAGCAAAGGAAGTTGCGTCTCTTATTACATGAGAAGATCCTCAACTAGAGGATGATACACCTTAGTTCATTGAAGCAAGCCCTCTACTAAAGAGGCTACATCTCATATCGGAGACTCAATCACGCACAAAAGGTCATCATGAAGACATACATGTTCAATACCATGAGGAACCAAGTGAATAAGGCCAATATAGTTAAAGTTCAATCAACGATTATCACTCGAACTAGGGGGAAAATTGTATGGGTATAAATACCCTCTCCCGAATATACGGCCCAAAGCTTAAAGGACACAAGGACCACGCTCACTTCACTATATAAGCCCCTCATAGGGCTAAGGTAAAAGGATCCTAGAATCCACACTCTCTCCCTACATCCACACTTTCTCTATCTAAATTGAGTACTGACTTGAGCGTCGGAGGCCCCGTCCTCGGGACACCCCCGGGGGTTTGGGGTTCATTTGCAGGTTCTTGGCCGGAGCTCGGACTCGGACTGCTCATCTCCACCGGAAAGAGGTACGATAGTTTTAGACAGAAACAAGTTATTTGTTTAATATTTTGGCAAAAGAAAAACGAGAGGGAAGAGGGAGACCAAGGCTGTGCGGCAAGGAGGGTGGTTCAGGTGGTCGAAAACTCTGCTGGCGAGGAGGGCAAGGTCAGAGTTTCGTTGCGGTGTGGTTGCGGGCTAGTGTGACGCATTAGACAAAAGAGGAAAGCGAAAGAGAGCTGCGAACAAAGAGAGGGCATGGCGGCTGGGTTTGAAGTGGCTTAAGTGTAGTTTGATGTATCACATTTATATATAGTTTTTAGATGCATTTAGAACTCCTTTTAGAGCATTTAGGTGCATAATGACATGAATTACGTAAGTTGTGTTCTTCTACTCCATGTTTGCGTGTTTCGATGATTTTTAGGTTAATTTGATATACATTGATCATGATTATCAAAGATATAGCCTATTAAACATTGAGGATGAAGGTAGCTTACACAAGGATGACAATGCAACCGTTTTGGGGCAATTTTGAGCTAGAATGAAGTAAAATATTAGTGAAAGAAGTGCCAAAACTTACACTTGTTCACTATTTTGATCGCGAGTTCGTGAATTTTTATAGAAAATTTATAATAGATAAATTCCAATCGGGTTGAAAGATAGACATCAAGATCTTTCTAACGATAGGTCACACGCCCCAAACAGACTTTTGGTTTGAGAGATATCGCATTTGCAAGTTGACGCAAAATTGCAGGATTTCGGCCCGATGAGATCGGGCGGTTCGGACTCGAGACCATTTTCCTCTGGCTGCGAATTGGAGTTGAAAACAAAAGGCAAAAGTTTTCCGCCCGATCGGGCTGGGCACGCCGAGCCACGAAATTCTATCTTTTATTTTGGTAATTTTTATTAGTTTTTAGAAGTTAATATAAATAGTTTTGTTTCATTATTTCAGACACACTTTAGTTTCATTAGTTTAGTTTTAAGAGCTTTTTTAAAGTAAACACTTTAAGTTAGTTTCGGAGGAGATCGAACCTCGGATTATTTTCAATTAAAGTTATTGTTTCCGTCATTAGGTATAATTCTTCACCCTTATATCCGTTCTTTAATTCTTGATTGCTTAGTTTGATTATTTATTGATTCATGATGCAAAGTTTAGGTTTTTATATTAGATTTTTAATTATTAATTCAATTATGAGCGTGTAGTCATCTTTCTAGGGTTTTAGGGAGGAAAACCATGTTTATACCATGATTTATATTTGAATTTCTATTAGTTCTAGGTTTTAATTAGTTCAATTGTAGGTGATTCTTTCTTGATTTAGTAGTTTATGTCAGTGTATAATTTCATGAATTACCTCTAGCTAATAAATGTTCGTAAGATCCGTATTACTTTTAGAGGCTTAGAACACAGTAGTAATTCTTATTATGTTTGTGAGCATACGACATATGTTGAATTATGGACGTTGAGTCCTAACCATAGCCTTAGTTTTGGCTATGATTGTTCGACCCTAGACCTAGATATTTATAGTTTTCTTGAACCCTTTTGATTGGTATAAGGATGGTGGACCGAACTAATGCCCCAGTCTTTTGGTTCATAGTTCAATCCCTATGTTAATTCTGTTTTCATTAGTTTAATTAGTAGTTTAGTCTTTCTTGTCTGATTTCGTCTGAAGTAGCTTTTTAACTGAATATTGACTTTGAAAACATGTCTCCCTATGGACTCGACCCGTACTTGCAAGGCTCTGCTAATAACAGACATCGTGCACTTGCGGTATATATTTTAAAACACATCAAGTTTTGGCATCTTTGTTGGGGAGACAACTAGTTTTCTCAGTTTTTGTGTAAATTTTTTTAATTATTTTATTCTATTATTTATTTATTATTTATTTTTATTTTTATTTTTTTAAATTCTTTCTTCCTTCCTTCCTCACTTATGAGTTTACATTGAGTGGCCTGATTATAATTCGTATGGGGAAAGTTATCCTAATTTTTAGGGGGCAATATGACTTTTATAATGATATTCTGATTTGGAAGGGAAATATGACTACACTAATGGGTATTCCAATTTTCAAGTGCAATATAATTTTGATAATGGGTATTGCAATAGTTATGTGTATGATGCTTCTTATTGTCAATATCCAAATAAAGATTGTATGCGCTCTCCTGAATTACCGCATATGTTCTGCGAACCCCATGTACATGATAGTAATTCTAGAACAATTTTTCTTTTCCTTAGTATGAGAATGAAGTGTTTTGGAAGTACTACCATAGGCTTGGTGATTTTATTGGTCCTAATCATGGAATTGAACTGTCCGACATATGCCTAGTGATTTATGAAGGATTAAATGAAAAACTAGAATGGTGGTAGAATCTATGTCTGATGAAGAGTATTTACTCCAATCATCTGATTATTGTTAGGATTCAATTGTGTGGTTGGCTAGAGATACTTACGAGTAGGAGATGTCTTCATATGATTTTTCACCCCAAACTTACATGACACCCCCTTATTGTTCTAATTGTCAGTCTACGTTTCATCATTTTTCTTCGTGTGATATGACATTAGTAAATGGTTTTGACTCCTATTCCCAATATGAATGTCAATCTGCTCGAAATTCTAGCCCTAAACCTTTTATTGATGATGATAATTGTGTTGTGAATATCATTTTAAAGGTAAATCATGATAATAATCTGACTCCCGCTATTGAAAAGAATGATCAGATTAAGGGGAATATGGATGTAATGAATGTTTTGATGGATGAGGAACTCTTGGTTGAGGACCCTTGTGTTGACGAGTCCATTATTCAGGGTGGTGAAATTGTTAGTAAAACCGTAAAGGTTGAGCCTATCATTCCTTGTGTAACAACCCGTCAAATACTAACTATGAAAAGAGACCAAAATAAAATAAATAAAGAACAACCAGTGGTAGCGAAAATACCACCGAGACGGGGTTGTCACTCTAAGGAGTAAAATTGAACTATAAATAAACAACAACCTCAAAATAGCAGTCAAAACTCCAAACATAAAGAGACTTGAGGTCCCATACCCTCATCTCTAACCAAAATGTTCCAAAATTCATAACCGTTCAAAGAACTCAAATCTATAATTCAAAAGGGGAAAAACTAATATCCAGAGGTTGAAACAAACTCAACAGAACATAAAAAAACTACTTGAGGCCCATTATAAAAAAAGTCCTAATTTACGACTCATAGTACTCGTCCACAACGACAAGCACAACTCCTTTGATCCCATGGGTAAAACGCACAATCTAGGTTCATACGGTAATAACTCTAAACTGCACCGTTATATATTCAACAAAATTGCACAATCAGTGGGGAGTAACTAGCAGTTCTCCCAACCCAATTTAGGAAACAAATAGTAAGCTTAAATGAAGTTAGAACAAACGTCAAAGACAAGGAAACACAAATAGCAACAAAAGAAGGCAAGGTACACACCGCTTACGAATAACATGCTTTAAAGTAAAAAACTAAGAAGATTACTTTAAAGTTTAAAATAAAGAATTTCAAAGACCAACATCAAAGGATTCACAAGAATACCACCAATTTGAAAATAAACAATTTAACATAGAAAGAGCAAACTCTAGTGACCTGCAGCCCACTTCCTCAAGAAATCTCATATTGCAACCTTATGAGCGGCCTATGGGTTACGTTCCCTACCGTGTGTGTCTAAGAATGGCCAAACTCCCGATACGGGACAATACACGCAGTATCTCCGACCTCTAGGACGACAACAAGTCCTAGGTATCTCCAATGCAGGGTAACACCCAACGTGATGTCCTCTGACCCCTCGGAGGGCATGTTCTTTACCTTCAGGACACCGTCCCTTAGGTTACTCAACTCAATTAAAAACCAAACTTCAAATTCAAAGACAAAACAATATAATTCAAATCGTCAAATTCCTCAAATTCCTCAATTCATCAAATTCCTCTAAAGTCATCAAATTCATCAAATTCAGCAAAATGATTAAAGCCATTAAAATCATCAAAATCGTTTAAACCGTCAAAATCATTAAAATCATAGAAAAATGTCAAAATCATCAAAATAGTTTAAACCGTCAAAATCATTAAAATCATAGAAAAATGTCAAAATCATCAAAATCATCGAAGTTCACAAATCACAAATTGATATGGTAAACTAATCAATGTATACTACAAATACATCAAAAGGCATACAAAACATCAAAACGTCATCTAAGTTTAGGTACAAAGTAAATTATGATCAAGTCACAATACTCTCCGTACATAACTCTTGGCGAAATGATTCTAAGGGCAGTGTTATTCTCCCTCGAGCATTACAATGTCGACAACTATGTCTTAGTAATTAGTATACTCCACAATACTACCAAAGTCATTTAAGAAACATGGAATCATGATGTAATCTAACATTGCACATAACGCATAAAAAAGAAACTTTAAACAGACCTAACTCTCAGCACAGATAATATTTATAGAATATTCCAATAGGACATTAGAATTTAGTCCGTTAGCTTTCCAACGACTAGTCACAAGCTCAATTTCGATAACAAACGAGTGAGATATGACCATTTAAAAGCAGGTTGTCCAAGTTTGTTCGCGGGTCGCGACCAGACCACGCATACCACTACTCGCTTCTTGCGAGCAATCCTTCGCACGTTTTTTGACAAAACCTCTACATACTCGAGGCTTGAAAATCATACAAAATCATCACAAGTCCAAACCAACCAATCACCATACAAAACGAAGTGCTTAGCATCAAAAATCATAATTTTCTCAGATTCCAAAACCATTCACATAATCAAAATTCAAAATTTTCATTCATCTACAACCAAGCTATTTCAACAAAACAATAACAACGACATAATAAGGGCACATTAGATACATGAATTCAAGTAAAAATTTAGCCTAACATGATACTAGCAAGAGTAGTACAAACACAAATCTCTAAATTCATCCTAACATGATACTAAGTTCTTCTGACGATAATTCTAACAATCTAAGGTTACTTCTCATTTCCTAACGTGCTAGAAAAATGCTATTTACGTCTATCTTCGAGAGGAGTGCAGAGAATACAAAAAAGTATCCTAGAAACTGTGTGGATCGTTACTACATTCTTCTCATTTAAACAAATTTTGGGGTTCCTCTAAAACAATCAGAGGTGTTCCGATCAAGATTCCTAGCGATCTAAAGCTTGTATTGAAAAACGCTACGATTAAAGTGAAGGCCTTGATGTTATTAACATTATGTCCAAATTTGAAGAAGCTCCAACGGTTAGATCTCTAGCGATGTCTATTTTCATGAGGGTGGAAAACCAGGAAGACTTTTCTCTTCCTTTTCTTTCTTGCGGAGGGGCGTGTGGGAAGGCAAAAGGGGAAGGAAGGAGTGCTGAAATATTATGATTAAGTTGACAATAATTGAAGGGGCTTAAAAGGAGTGTTTCAGGTGAGTTAATGGGACATTATGGTCACCATAAGGGGGGCTTATGAGGGAGTTTAATGGGGGAAGTAAGAGGCACAACTCTTAGCATTATATGGTTGCAAAACAGAGGATGGAAAACTTATTGGATTCTTCTAGAAGCCCCTAGATGGCCATGAGCTTCGGCCAAAATTAGCCTAGCTAAGGCTAACTCAAATATTATACTTAATAATATATATATGATCGCATTTTCATATATCATAATAAACTTAACTTGAAATAAATCACATTAAGTCATAGCTTAGTTTATAAACCAAATCGTCGGAGCAATATTATAAATAATTAAAGAAAAATGACATAATTAAACAAATTAATAGAAGTTTAAAATTAAAATATTTAAATCATAGAACACAAGTTAAAATGAGAAGTAAGGGTCTAAATGAAAATTAAATAGTCTTATAGATAATTTAGTTTGATAAGTAAAGCTACGCAAATCTATAAAATAAAAATACTATAAATATCGTAAATTAATTACGCATCAAATGACTATACACATTTTGAGATTAAGGCACGTATGCACAATACATCGCCCACCGAAATATTTTCTGGTTTCAAATACGACCATTTATTTGATACAATATAGTTTTATCTACAAAATTATATTCAGAATCATAAATGACAAAGTAAAACAGATAAATTAAAGCGCGAAATTTATAGTGAAATTACGGGGTGTTACACCTTGTCCATATATTTCGTGTTTACTTAGGCTTGATCTTGTCCCTTCCCTCCCTATTCCATATGCCCATATTTTATCACAGTTGACGCTGCTCCTACTCTCTCCTTGAAGCTCTCACAGCCTACGCAACAAATAAAGGGAACTTCTTCATTATCCGCCTTTTCCCTTTTATTTTGATTTTTATTATCTTCACAAATCATTTGTTTCCTTTGACATTAATTATTTAGGAAAAAATATTTTAAATAAGTTAATCCATCTAATATTGAGTCAAACTATCCAAAATCCCAGAATAACTAGACCTTATTGCTCACTTATATTTAAACAAGTCAAATTACCATTTACCTGATTGATCGGTAATTAAAAATAATTGACCTCCCAAAAGACATCTGACCCATCTTCTCTCTTGGGCTATTCATCTTCATCACTCAAAAACTCCTATATTCCATCTATCTATCTATCAGTTCTTGTGTAGCATTAGTGAATGAAGCAAGAAAATAAATCCCAACCTCAAGTATCTGCCGAAAAGCTAAAGAAATAAAATTAACAAAACCCCCAAATTCAAGCCTAGCATTAGTGAATGATTTCAAATGTTTAGCACCAAAATATCAGTTATTGTGCCATTCAAACTACTAGAAAATATGCAATATTATGCTATTCAACCTATCTATCTGAAATATCTGATATTTTATCCCTAATTAATTTTGTGGATGAAAAATAGTAATTTTAAATGCCAAATCAATTGTCAAGCTAGTTTGATTTAGATGAAATTAAAGCTTTAGGGCTTGAAATTTACTTCAAATCAAATAGGATACCTTATAAATATTATGATTTGCTCTCAAAATTCTTTAAAAACAAAGGTTTTTACAACGATTGAGTGAGAATCACAAGCTTAACATTCACCCAAAAATGATTGCGAGCACCCGACGATATTGGAGGAGGGAGAATCGTAGTGGCAACGTGGTGATGGTAATGAAGGAGAAAGCATTGCGGTGGTTCAGAGTGTTAGACAGGAGTAGAGGACAAAGAAACAATAAGCCATTTGTGAAGTAATAGAACTACTAGATGCAAAGCCTTGTTTCCTTCCAGACATGGCAAATCAAAAACTTGAGGAGAAAAAAAATTGTGTGGAAAAGGGACGAAGGATGATATATGAAGGTTTATCAATGGAGGAAATGAACCAGAAGAAGGAAATGAGAGGAAGAAAACAACACTCAAATGGTCAAAGTTGTATAAGCTTCAACAAACATTTTTACCGGATTTTTTTTACTTGTTTAAATTCAAGTGAGCAATAAGGTTTACTTATTTTGAGTTTTCGAGTAGGTTGACCTAATATTAGAAGATGGAGAAAAGGGTAACTTATTTAAAACAATTTTTCCTATTATTTATGTGAAGAAAGATGTGCTTGTAGTCAAGCCATATCTAGTGCTGAATGATATATTTGCAGGCGCATTTGATAAGTTACTCAAGGCATTGGATTCTTCCAGTGATGGTAAGATAAGGTCGTGTGGGACCGTAAAAATAAAAAGAACCGAAAGAGTTCCTATGGGCATGTTGAGGTACTATACCTACCACCCTAGTCCGCATCTGACAGATGGTTGAGGTAATAATATGGTCGTGCGGGACCTTTATAAACCAGCGCTGTGCAGGAGGTAACCCGTAGTTTTACTCCTATTCTCTTATTTTATTTTATTTTTTTCTTTTAGAGTGAGAGAGCGGGAGAGTAGTAACGTTAGTTTTTCCTCTGAGCATCATCCTATCATTCATCTTGTGGGATTGAGGACACTACCAAGTCAACTTGGGGTATGATTTCTGTTTGTACACTCTATCTCTTTTACTGCTTTTTAGGATAGATTTATTGCTTTAAAAAAATGCTGAAAAATTTTAAAATATACGATTCACATGACTGGCTTGATTGCCTCCCTGTGCCCTTTGCTGTTCTTTGATTGAAAAAGATTTGACTTTGTTTTCTGGATACCTGAGCATTTATGATTTTGAGGCTATGATGTGATGTTTGATTTCTATTATTTTGAGCAAATTATGATTATTATCCACTATATTATACTGCATGCCTAAATTGGTTAATTAGATTGTGAGGCATAAACTTGCCTATTGGATTCATATCATTATCTAGTCTATTTATGTGTGTTAGTTCCACATTAGCTGATTGATCTTAACTTTGACTTCATACTTGATGATTTCTGATAACTTGTATCATCTGCTGTGATCGAGGCTTTTTTTTGTCTGATTCTTGAGCCTCAAAGTTAATTTTTGATATGTTTGGGTGAGCATTTGTTGGGTTGAGTCGTGAAATGGGTTTTATTGTTTGGTTTGCATTGGGGAATGATTGTGCATTTGATGTGGTTTCGAGAGTGAGAAAAAGAATAGAAATAAAAAGCAAAGTTTGAAAGTTGTGAATGATTGGTTCGAAAAATAAAAGAAAAAGAAAAAAATTGATTATATTCGAAGTTTCCTTCATTCACATTGTTTAAAAAGAAAATCTGCTCCATTGCTTCAAGTTGGATTTATTGGAAAGTTTATTGATTTATACAGTTGGGTTGTATTCATGGTTGCATGTTGTGTTGTTATGGGAGATGTTTAGGCCATCTTTGGCCTAGTTTTTAGTGACTTTTGCTCCCCCATTCTTGGTTTTTCACCACATATCCTATAAATATTCCTTACCCTTACTTAAGCCCCGTTACAACCTTGAAAAAGTCCTCTTGAGCTCATGTTTACATTATTTATTAGATTGATTTGGAGTTAGTTTGTCAATGTTAAAGAGCATGTCTGTTAATCGAGTCGACTTGATTAGGATGAGCGAATTTTTACCTTCTTAAATACATGAGAGTGTGAGTGGAAAGGGATATTTATGGTCGGGTTAGTGAGTGTTCGGGCATATTCTTTGTCTGTCACAAAATTGAGAGGAGTGACACCTTGGTGAGCACTAGTTGAATTTGTCAATTTTCACGGATGGTTGGTAGTTGGATTGATCTGAATAGCTGAACTTGAATTTTGTCTTCTTAAACAAGTCTTAGTCTTGAATATATTTTGAGCAATGGTGTTTTATCTCAGGGGTGAGGCAAATTATATCTATGTTCATGTCTTATTTGCCTGAGGACAAGAAAAAGGTTTAGCTTGGGGGAGTTTGATGTATCACATTAATATATAGTTTTTAGATGCATTTAGATTGCATTTAGAACTCATTTTAGAGCATTTAGGTGGATAATTACATGAATTACGTAAGTTGTGCTCTACTACTCCCTATTTGCGTATTTGAGGATGAAGAAAAAGAGAACTCCTATTAGTGATTGAGAATTAAGGTAGCTTGCACAAGGATGACAATGCATCCGTTTGGGACAATTTCGAGTTAGGATTAAGCAAAATGTTAGTGAACGAAGTGCCAAAACTAACATTTGTTCACTATTTTGATCATAACTTTTTAAAGAAAATTGATAATAAGGAAATTATAATTGGGTTGGAATCTAGACATCAAGAGCTTTCCAACGATAGATCACTTTAGAGTTAAGCTGATTACAGGTCAGCAATTTTACGACTTTTTTTTGTATATTAGTTGATTATAGATAGAGTTGGTAAACAAGTTGGTATATATATGTTAAGTTTGTGTCGGGTTCATTGATTGCCTTCATTGTCTCGTTTATATAAACAGTTAGCAATACTTGATCTGATTCAACCATTTATTAAACATTTCAAGTTCGAGTTGACCCATTCATCATCACTTTATCTCATAAATTTGATACTCGCAATCCATATATATGTTGTATAAAATTTATTAAAAAATTGAAGTGGTTGTTAAACCAACATCTAATAGTATACTCCCTCCGTTTTTTTAAATATGCACATTTTACCATTTTGGGATGTTTTTTTAAAATATGTTTCTTTCTACCTTTACCCATAAATGGAAGGTTGGCCCACCTAATTATTACACTTCTCTCTACCTTTTTCACTTTTTCTTACTTTTACTAACCTTCTCTCTTACTTTTACACTTTTTCCTTGGTCCGCGCGCAAAAGCAAACATACATATTATAAAAAACGGAGGTAGTATAAAGTAAATATCAAATGAACTAAATCGAAAAATCAAAGAATGAAGATCCAATAGAATAAGGAAAAACTTTAAACTATTGTTATTCGAGTAGATAAGCGGATTGCCGTACTGGATTCACATTCAAGCGTTCAATCCTAACCAACCCAATTTAATACACGGATTATGTCGGGTCAACCCATTAGTTAAATGTATTGAAAGTATTAGATCAAAAACACGTTATTTTATATGTCGGGTTGTCACGGCGTGTCTACTATATCACCTCTAGCTATTGATCATAAACAACAAACCAACGAAAATCAAACATCAAAGCATGGAAATGAGATAGAATAAAGAAAACTTTCAAAATTGCAATTCGTGTAAATAACCCTTTTGTTGATGGAATTTGGTTTTAATACTTCAACTCTAGTCAAAACCAATTTAAAAAATAGATCATATCGGTCAACCCATTAGTTAAACATGTTGAAAGTGTCCTCCCCAAGCCCGCTAAATACGTGTCGGATTATCAAAATGTGTCAACTTTTACCACATTTAATAATTGATTACAATAAATTTCGATCGTTTTTTCACATCAGGTCCCTTTTAACCTTTGTGGCACCTCTGATATAGCATGGAAATAAGAATGTAAGCATATATTTCTGAAGAAACAACGAACACATATTTGAGGTCAGAATCAACTAAGAGTAGAAGCCAATTGTTACATTGCTAGGGCGCAATTAGAACAAGATTTTGCACTTGCAGAGTGGACATGTGAAAGAAGTGAGAATGAGTCCAAAGTTAGGTACATCAGGGTATTCATTTGATTATGAGCATCCCTTCTTATATTTATCTAGTGGATTTTGGATATAGACAAACAAAATATGCTTGTGATACAATTGGGCGCTTAAGAAGACCCCTATACAATAGTGAAGGGTTATTGAAAAAATATCATTCTTATTTCTTTGTCTTCATTATGGTAGTATTCTTCTATCTTATGTAAATTGGCTGTACAATTTCTATACCAGTTCTCTCTTAATCTGATTTTCTCTTTTACTTCTTTGTATCTACAACTCTAGTTTTTTGGTTGGTTAAGGTTGTATATATAAAGTAGGTTAGTGGAGTTGTAATCCCTATAAGAAAATATATGTAATGCGCCGCAACAATAAACAAAATACAAGAGTGTTAGAACCACTGTTTATTTTTGGGCTTTAACACACGTGAAAGCGTAAAGCCCAACCCATTAATAATAACCTATGGTAGACCCACATTGACCAAAAATCAAAAGTCCAGTGACATTTCATGAAGCCCAAAGCAACAATAAGACTCTAGAGAGTATATAATTCTAGAAGCATCGAGGAGCGTGCAAGGAGAGTTAAAATAAGATTAATCTAGAAAAATCTTATAAATAAATCTAGTTACTGAAATATCTAGAATTGAAGTTTGTCAAATGTTCTAGAAATAGAGAAGTCTAGATGATCTAGTAAATTGTGGAACCGACATGTAGCACCTATAAAAGGTGATGTAGGTAGCCAAATGCAGCAAAGAGGATGAGAAAAGCCTTGTAATCCATTATTCAAACTAAGATCAATAAAATATAATTCTCCCAATTCTCTTTGAGCTTTATCTTCTCAACTGAAATTCCATAAAACTTCCCAAAATCTAACATTTGGTATCAAAAGCTTGTCGCATTCTCAACATACATACCAAAAACTTTATATATTTTGGGGAGAAAATTATGATTTTTGGGGGAGAATATATAACAATATATACATATCATATGGCCAATACCCAATTTCACATTACAATATTTTAGGGAGAAAATTATAATTTTTGGAAATTAAAAATGAAAACATTGTTAAGATCTCATTGGTTATGGAGATTGGTTGATCAAGGTATCTAAAATATCATGATGAAAGTTCTTTAAGTGAAGCACAAATGAAGAATCTTGAGGAGTAAAGGATGAAGGATGCCAAAACTTTATATTTAATACAAAATGCACTCTTTGAGCCAATATTTCCAAAAATCATAAGGGTCAATACGACAAAGGAGACGTGGGAGAGTTTCAAGGAGATATCAAGGTGAGAAGTGTTGGATTTATGGGTTGAAATCTAGTTTTGGGATAGTTGGTCCAAACTTGTTAAGTATGGAGTGCTACACTTGTGGTATCCTTTTTAGTTGGAGTCCCACATGGAAGGAACACATTAGTTTCTCCTTGTTTATTCATGGGACTTCTCTTCTATAGCTTGTACAATTTCTGGAGAGAAAAAGGGACATCACCTCGCGTGCCGCAGCCCCTGTCGTCCGAATGGCAGGGCATGGCATGGTGCGTGTAACGTGATTACCTTTTTTTTTTGCAACCCGCCTGGTTTAATATTGTCCAAAAAGAGTTGTTGGCCTTCTCATTAGTTTCGTTTTGTTAACGTAGCTGCCTCTTGATTGGGTTTTAATGTCCTACCGTTATAATTATTTTGTTATTAAGCTCTGGCTTTATTGTTTCTGTTTTTGCTCCTATAAAATCACCGGCTTTCTATTGTTTCAGACACACACACAAAAATTCCTCTACATCTTTTCACTTCTTTCGATCTTCTCTGTTGTAATTACCGAGTTCAGTTCCCACTTCATTTTCCGGAGTGCGTCGATTCGTGGAGGAGACGTTAACCCTCAAGTTGGTGCATGCTACCCAATTGCACCTATGTGGTGGTCTATCGACTTAGGGCAGTGATTATATATCACGGCGTCTCGTTTCTATTGTAAGTTTTTTCTGATTTTTGTTACTAGTTCCAACAATCTAAGTCGATATTATGTTCGGTTCTAATACTATGGATAATACTAATTCTTCTACTCCGATTGAACAACCTATTAATGCTCTGATTACTATGCCTCCCAAAATTGTTCTTAATCTGTCTAAATCTGAATCGCTTGATGGTAAAAATTTAAGCGTTCGTCTGAAAAACTTTCATTCTATTTTTAACAATATGAAATTGACTACGTGTTGAAGGAAGATGTCATAATGGATGAATCTGCTGAAAATTATAATGCCAAGAAAGATGATAATTGATCAGTTACGGGTGTAATGTTGCACTACATGGTTAATTCTTTCTTTGACATATATTGTAAATGTAAGATTGCTAAGGAAATCTGGACTGCCTTAGATGCTAAGTATGGATCTGATGATGCTGGTACTAAGAAATATGTTGTAGCTAAATGGTTGAAGTTTGAGGTTGTGGATGATAAGACCATAATGGACCAAATACATGCGCATGAAAATCTGCTTTCTCTTATTATTGTTGAGGTTATGACAATCTGCGAACATTTTTAAGCTAATGCTCTTATTGTGAAACTAGAAAACTCATAGGGAGAGTATAATTAATTTCTAAGACACAAGAAGAAAGACATGAAGCTCCAACAATTGGTTGCTCACATCAAGATCGAGGATGCAAATCGTGGACAGGAACGTATTAAGACAAACCCATATAATCTTGTTGTTGTTGCTGAATATAAAAATGCAGGTACTAACAAGAAGAACTATGATCAAAATAGTGTTCCAATAATAACAAGCGTAAGAGGTTCAATGGAGATTGTTTCTTTTGCAACAAACCTGGACACATTTCTGCTCATTGTCATGCAAGAATAGCACAACAGGAAACTGAGTGTGGATTGTAGATATTGATGCAACACGTCACATTAGCGCAAACAAAGACCATTTCAAGGACCTAAAGGAATCCGATGATGGTGAGCATGTATTCATGGGAAACTCAAGCAAGGTTTGTGTTCACGACAAAGGCGACTCACTTTTGGACAGACTTTAGCACTTGATAATGTTTTTTATGTACGTAATGTGCGTAGGAATTTAATTTCTGGTCATTTACTTAACAATACTGGGGTTAAGCTTACTTTTGGTTGGGGAAAATTAGTTTTGGACTAAGTATGGCCAATTTGTTGGCAAAGGTTTTTGTAATGGGGTCTTCTTGTTTTAGATGTTGGAATGAATGCATCATCTTCTTCTGCTTATTTGGTCGAGTCTTTAGACACATGGCATTCTAGACCTTGATATGTTAACGTTAAATCTATTAAGCGATGCATAGTGTGAACCTCATTCCCAAGTTAGATATGAGTGACACTCAAAAGTGTCAAGTATGTGTTGAGGCTACATACCATAAGAAACCTTTTAAGGAAGTGACCAAGAGGCAGACCTAGTTGTTTGAACTTATTCATACTAATCTTGGAGACTATAAGAGCCTGGTGTGTAAATCTGGACATAAGTATTATATAACCTTTGTGGATGACCATTCTAGATTTACTAGAGTATATTTGCTTAAGAGCAAGGATGAGGGTGAGGACATGTTCTTAATTTCTAAGAATGAGGTTGAAACCCGATTAGATAGAAAGATCAAGAGACTAAGATCTGATTGTGGTGGTGAATATGATTCTGACTTTGTAAGGGATTTCTGTCCAAAAAATGGTATAATACATGACTAAGAGGCTCGGGCTCGGGCACGGGCCGTGGGCTTGTGGCGTTGGCGCGATGCGTTCGCGGGTGCGCGACGCATAGCGTGCATAAAACGCATAGCGTGTTGTTCTGTGTGTCGATCATGGCTAAGCCTATTGATCCTGTGATGACCTTTATTGGTGAGCAGTTTTCAATTGCGTATTTGCCTATAGGTTTGGAAGATATGATGCATCATCAGTATTACTCAATTGGGATTTGGAAAGCATTGATGAGAGATCGCTTTCTTACTTTTATTGCCTCTTGGATTTATGTTACTTTTATTAAGTTGTTTTATGGATAATTTATTTTAAATGCTTTAAGTTGGTTTTGAATTATCCTTCGAGGTTTGGATTATGGTTTGACAATTATTATGGTTTAAGTATTTAATAAAGTTTTATTTAATGTTTTTCCGCTGCAAAACTCTGAGTAAGCCGATATGTTTTCACACGGGCGATAATACCTTTATAATTCTCTATTTAGTTGGAAAATATATGTTTTATAAAGAGAGAATATATTATCGGGGTGTTATAAAGTGGTATTAGAGCTTAACAATTTATTGGCCTTTCGTGCCAAAACTATTTTTAGGCGCCTAGCTATTTTCAATATTATTTTATGAAAATAAGCTCCTACTTATTGATTCCTTAAATTTATTTTGAAGAATTCGAGGTTGGTTTTTGAAAAAGGTTCGAATCTTATTTTGAAGGGGATTTTATTTTTCTAATCTTATTTTGATTAGAAATTTTTTATTTCAAAATTATTTTCGAAGTTTCAATTTTACTTAATTTTCGATTTTATTTCTATTTCTTTTAAAAAAAAATTCGGTTTTCTTTAGTATTTCCGAAAATTTTAATTAATTATTACCTTCTATTGATTTTTATTTTTGAAAATTGGTTCGAAAATTCTTTTTTATCTGTCCGAAATTATTTTACTTCTTTTTTGGTATTATTGAGGATTTTCGAATTTTTTTTGAGATTTTGAAAATTATTTTTGTCTTGCTTAAAATTTTTTATTTGATTGAGATGGGTAGTTTAGGATTGACATATATAGGATAGAAATACCATATGCCTGCATTTAATTGTTGTGTTCAGTTTATTCCCTATCTGCTTATCTATTCAACTGCTTTATGTCTACGAGTTTGTTCAGTTAGTTCAGTATTGTTAGTCTATTCAACTATTCTTGTTTGTTCAGTTGTTTTTGTCTGTTCAGCTACTTTTAGTCTGCATAAATGTTCAGTCATTTTGTCTGAATATCTGGTTGTGTATGATTGTCTAGAGTTTTGAATCGTGCTTACGTGTTAAGTACATGTTTATTTCATGATTGGTTGTTGATTTAATGATTTTGTGGCTTTGAATTTCTTTTATTTACTTGTTGTTGGGAATGTACGCTAAGAGTGAACGTTGTTCATTTGTAGATGTCTTGCTCAACAGTAGATGGACCTTTAGGCATGACTGATAGTGAAGCCAATCGAGTGGGAAGTTATTTAGTGATGACGAGTCCGACATTGAGTTTGTGCTTGAGAGCTATACTAGTTTGGAGGTTGGATTACGCCGTATCTTGAGAGTAGGTACTGAGAGTGATGATGCGATGTTATGTGAATTCGATTGAGCTAGAGATCAAACCCGTACGGATATTTATGCTGCTTTTATGGCCGACTTATTTGATGATACACTTATAGTGAAGATGAGATTGAAGACTTTGATGAACCTTCACCTAAACGAATTAAGAGGATGACTAGAGCTAAAGAGCCAAATTATAAATGTGTTATTGAGGATATGGAGGACTTTGAAGACGAAGTATTCACTTCTGAGAAGTACAAGGAATATAAGGATAGGAATCATGATGTTAGTCCTTGAGATTTATTTTGATGTCATTTTCTCTATTTATTTTAGCATTTCTTTTGATAAGTAGAGTTATGCTACACTAATAATTTATTTTGGTACTTTTTCATTTGAGGAAATAGATAGTGAATTCTTGTTATGGATTGAGGAATATTCATTGTCATCATTTTGGGAGAAATAAAATATTCTTTTGGTCATTGATAAGCTAAAGTCGTATCAACTAATCAAAAATAAATCTTAAAGTCCTCTTACAACAACAGTCAGGGAGGTAGGGTCAAATCTACAGGAGACAGAGCTTCTAAGTTAATATTCAGCCAAACAACTACTTCAGACAAGATCAGGGAAGAATCATCTAAACTACTAATTAAACTAAAGAAAGCAATATAAATAATGAGATTAAACTATGGATTAAAGGTCTAGGGCATTAGTTTGGTCCACTATGATTATACCAAACAAAAGGGTCGAACAACTAATAAAATCTAGTTCTAGAGTCGAACAATCGGAGCCAATGGTAAGCCTATGATCGGGTCATAACGCTCTCAATTCAGCATATGTAGTACGACAGCTCACATAATCAGAATCAATAGTGTGTTCTAAGCCTCTAAAAGTAAGCCTATGATCTGGTCATACTCAGGTTGCCAAACATAGTCCATGAAATTGTACACTGACATAAACTACGAAATAAAGAACGAATCACACTACAATAGAACTAATCAAAACCTATAACTAATAGCAATTCAAATATAAGTCATGGTATAAACATGGTTTCCCTCCCTAAAACCCTAGAAATAAAACTACTCAGACATGATTGAATCAACAACAATAAAACCCTAATATTTGCATCATGAATTAATTAGATAATCAAACTAAGAAATTAAGAAAATAAAAAGAAGGAATTAAGAGTGAAGAATAATACCAATTGATGGAAAACAGTTACTTTTATTGAAACTAGTCTTATATGCACGCGATGCGTGCGCAAATGTAAAATTATTGGCAAAGTTACATATAAAATAATATAAATATATAAAAACTCACAAAGTTTTGTAAGTAAATAAGATATATTTATGATTAAAATAGTACATTAGCAAGTTTGAAAATTCATATGATACAATAGAAAAAGTCGGAGGAGGTACAAAATTAAAACATTTATGCACATAAAAGGGTAATTAAATAAGAAAATTTTGTCTAAAGATAAAAAATATATAAGTAAAATGGAGAGCTGACATGTGTTATCATCAAATAAATTATAGAAATAAAATCGAAACTTTAGAAGTAATTATCACACTTGTTCATCAAAATTAGAATGACTTGAAAATACTTAAAAACACCTGCATGAGAGTCATGAGTCACGGAGAGGCACCGAATTGTGCAGTGAAAGAGAAAAGTGATCAGAGAAAAAGAGGGATACAAATAATTGTCGTTCAACTTAAGGGCATTTGTAACAAACAATTTTTTAACTGTTAATTATTAATTATTTTAAAAGAAGCAGTTATTTTTTTATACAGAGAGAAAAAAAGGGAAATTTTTTTCCACCTTTTTATTAAACGGTTACTCCCTTTTTTTTTGCAAACGGTTACCTTGATTATAGGAGTTGTTGGGCGTGCATAACTGGATATGGGTAGTTTTGAATTTTTTTTTTCTATTTTTGGTGTTCCCCACACGTTACCTTATAGAATAGAGATAACAATGTTAATAGAGATAAGAAACATTATATATAGATAAGTGAAAAAAGTATTATTAGTATCATCTAAACATTAAACAAAAGTTCTATGGTATATGATTGCTCCAGTATTCAATATAAATCTCTATTGGCTTTGTTCCAATCCCTTTGTCATCATGACGACCCTCCTTCACATCCTATTGAAACAAAAAATGAAGAATCAGGTAATAAGCATCATGGAAGTGAAAGGGAGAATCAAAACATGAAAGTTATATCTTCGAGAGAGGTGAAGAATGGAGCAATTTTTAATCAAAAAAGATACCATATAGTAGTAATTTCTTAGCTCAGAATTACCTAAGAAAAGACCCGTTAATGATAACAAACTTGAGTTTCCAATATAACCAAGAATCTATAGAAGGTAGAACCATAGAGAAGGCAAATCAACTCAAAATCAAACCCTAAATCACATAAAGTGTATCATTTTTAAACCCAACAATATGGACTAAATTTCAAATTCGTAGAATTCATAGAAAAGGAAAATCAACTCCAAGGTGCTGTTCGCAAAATTAAACTCAACGACATTGCAAAAAATAAGAAGGAAGTAAATAATGGACAAACATAAAACACAAATAAGAGAAAAGCACCATTGATATACATCAGGATATTCAATTTCACCCACTAATCAATGTCAAGTAAATTCAATGGGTTCAACTAAACCTCCAATTAAAGTCTGATTACCAAAAAATTATTAAATAAATGTTTTTTGGACCCTGTATTGAGGCAAATCCAAAAATATTTTAGATAATAACATTTGTTTTCATATTAATAATCAAAAAATGTGTTTAAAGTGCGATACGTAAATAATGTTAAAAGTTAAAGTAGTAGAACAACTATTTACAAACTGAGTAGGCATGTACTCCCTACGTTCCAAAATATTATACCCATTTGGAATATGGGGGAAAACCAAAGCAAATAGAATCATAGGAGAATCTTATGTTTATTTTAATAATTTTCATGTACTTTTTTTTTGTCCTTATTAGGAAAAGTAAGAGAGAGATTCAAATGTGGGGACCATTAAAGTACAAATGAGTAAAAGGTAGGTAAATGTTTAGAAATTGAAGGGTAAAATGGAGAGAAAAAATGTATATAAATAGAAAAGATTCTATATGAATATATCTTTTTGAAACGGCCTAAAACAGAAAATGGGTATAACATTTTGGAACGGAGGGAGTACTTAGCTTTTGTCAAAGTTTACACATTAAGACAAATATAATAAAATTCGACTTAATTATTATTTGTATAAAAAATTAGCAAGAATTTACTGTCAAATGTTTATGGGAGGATTGAAGGAGTTTTAATCAATCATGCTAATTAATTAGGGATTCTAAACGGTGACATATGACAATAACAATCAGTGACACAAATATGGGGACCCAAAAACATATAGCCCAACAGGTTTAACTTGTTAAAAAAAAAAGAAAAAAAAATCTGAAAAAGAAAGAATTATGGGAAGAAAGAGAAACTCACTGTCCTCTCAAGCGTCACCGTCGTAAGATCTAGGCAGCGCGCCATCAGAGAAAAAGATCCAAGTTGGCGTGCAATCCAATTATCTCACTCTTCTATCAGTTCTTCGAATTGGGGGAAACTGGAAAGTGAATGGATGATGAAAATCTGAAATCGTGTGTGATAATTCATGGGAATGGAAAAAGATATAGAGTAAATCATGTTTCCACACCATTGATCAAAGCCAGCAAGCTAATGGAATTGAAATCACCCCATATCTCTTTCTCCATCTTCACGGATCAAAACTCCGACCGATGGATGGTCATGGAACATGAATCAACTGAATGTAAAAACATAATAAAGTGAGTTTTACAAAGCTAATATGGCAATTGAAAACCCATACTAACAGTAAAAAGCATTTGGAAATACCAAAAAAGTGAGATTGAATCATGAAATCCCAAATTAAATTCGAGATAAGAAGAACAATGAAGTAGAGATGAGCAAATCGGAGAGCTTGTAAAGTATCGTTGCCGTTGCCATGTTTGCTCTCTCACAGTCTCACATTATAGAGAATGACTGAACGGTATTTTCTTGCTCAAATAGAGGAAGAGGAAGGAGGAAAGAATGGAAGAGGGCAGAGAAAAGAATGGAAAAGAGATAAACGAAAATTAAAAAACATAATGCAATCAGTTAGCTTCCTTGTTTGTAGGAGTAGTGGGAAGTTGTTTTGGGTAATTGTTTAACTGTTGTTAGGCGTGGTGAGTAATGTTTTAAATTTATTTTTTTTATTTTTTTTTTCTCTTTATTAGTTGTGGTTTATTATTTTTTTCCTTTTTTCCTTTTTCTATTTTTGGTGTCCCCCACCCGTTGGCTTATATAATAGAGATAATTCAAGGTTCGATCACCTTTGAATCTACTCTAAAGTGTTCAATTAAAAGAGGTTCTAAAACTAAATTAATGACAATGGAAAATAAAATAGAATAAAAGCCCTATCTAAAATCACGAAGGTTAGCTATTTAAATAGCCCCTAAATCTAATTAAAAACGAAGATTAAATGATAGAATTTCGTATTCGCGAGCCCGGTATTTGATCGGGCAAAGGGCCACCCGATCGGGTCCACACAAAATTTGGGCTAATTTCAAAACTCTTTCTCCTCTTTACACGAGCAGCAGCGCCCCAACTTAGGCCTCCCCCGATCCCATCGGGCACAACCCACCCAATTGGGACGCATGCATTAGGAGCCCAACGCTTATTCTTCTCACGTGTGTAGGCAGCAGCACAGACAAGAAAATTGGGCCTGCCCGATCGAGTGGCGTGCACAAAGGCCCAGCGCTTCCTCCTTGGATGCAAGCAGTAGCAGCAACCCAACTTTGATAAGGCTTCGCCCGATTGGGTCAGGTCAGGCTGCGCAATCGGGTTGGGCCTAAATTTTCCAAACTTCTTTTCTTCCTTTCACCCGATCGGTTCAAAGAATGTCTGCCCGATCGGGCCCGAAAATCAACCACCCGATGCATAAATCTTCGCCCGATCGGGCCATTTTCTGCCCGATCCAGTTATGTGACAACTCCAATAGCTTGTTTCTTTGGCTTTTCTTTATGGTTTGATCTCGATGAACAAGTCTAAAGGCTCGGGAACCTCCTAAAGCGAGCATACATACTCGTAAAAACCCGAGCGTGCCTCATAACAAGTCGTAAAGCAGTGGTTGCTTCCAAATAGCTCGGAAATAAGGAGATAACTCCCTAAAACCTGCGATTCAACGCTAAAACACAAACCACGACTCTATACGATAATCAATATAAAATAGCTCTGAAGAGCTCAAATGACGCACGAATTAGCTCATAAATGAGGGAGAAAACTCTATATAAATACGTGATATCAGTCAAATGAGTTGAGAAATATTTATTTAGTACGCGAATGTGAATTATTTTATTCTATTTCTCATGATTGGTTATTTAACTCCTGCATGATTGCCAAACGTGAATGTTTGTGCAAGTAGTGGTGAATTGTTTGAGCATGGACGTGTTCCAAATAAATTGATTGTGCTTGGACGTGTTCCAAATAAATTATCGGTGCTTGGACTTGTTCTAAATAAATTGTCTGTACTTTGGATTTATTCCAAGTAAAACTCCGATGAGCTTATTTTTTTAGAGGATCTTGTATGATCAATTTTTATTTTCGATGCCTTCGTAGAATGGCAATTAATTATGAATCGTGACCTAAATTGGACGTATGTGTTTTTCATAGGTTACGTAATAGGATGACCAACAACGATGTCGCCCTAGCCTCTGCCATTCGTCTTTTGGCAGAGAGACTGACCAAAGAGAGAACAGAACGTCCTGACACTGCAGGCGAGATGTTTGGGAAGCTGGCTAAAGTTAAGCCGCCTTATTTTAAGGGACAGACTGACCCTACTTTCTTGGAGAGTTGGATTAGAGAATTCGACAAGATATTTGGAGCTGTTAATTGCCTTGCGGCAATGAAGGTAGATCAGGCCGTGATGTATCTGAAAGATGAGGCTGATCTTTGGTGGAAAGAAAATGAGACTAGGATTAGTGTCGAGGTTGATTTCAATTGGGATTCCTTTACCGCTGCTCTTAGAGGAAAGTTTATCCTTCTTTCATGAGGAATTAAAAAGCTCAAGAGTTCATAAACCTTAGAATGGGGAGTACGTCTATTTCTGAGTACTACAACACGTTCATAGCTTTGTCTAGATTTGCACCTGAGGTAAGTAATTGCCATTGAGGAGTTAAAAACTTAGAGATTTGAGCAAGGTTTGACTGAGGAAATTCAATTGGGGTTAGGAGGTGAGACCTTCACATCCCTAGATATTGTGTATGGGCGAGCTGCTCATATTTATGGACTGCATACTAGGCGTGACAAGAATAATGTTGCCCTAAGAGACAAGAGGAAAGATTTCCAAGCTAGTGGAAGTTAAGGTAGTTACAAGAGGAACAAGAATGAAATTTTTTAGAACAGGAATGGCCAAAGGTCTAGTGATAGGGCCAAGCCTGAGAGAACTTATCATTATAAGAGAGTTAACAAGAACCACCCTCGTAGAGACTGTAAGGGGGATCTGGTTACATGCAATTACTGTCAGAAGAGAGGACATAGAGAGTTCGAGTGATTCACGAAACAGAAACGTGAGCAGAATGCCTATGGAGGCAATGGTCAGGCAAGATCTGGTTATAATCAAGCTAGAAACCAAGGACCGGAACCTTTGGGTCGTAGAATGGTCAGGGAAGCTACACAAAGCTTGTCAATGGAAGCAACAACAACCACCAGAGTAAGGTTCCAGGGAAGTTATTCGTGATGAGTCGTACTGAATCTGAAAAGTCCGTTGATGTAGTTTCTTGTACTTTTTCTATCAACTCCACTGTAGTTAAAGCGTTATTTGATTCTGGAGCGACCTATTCTTTTATTTCGTCGTCTGTTGTTAAGAGTTTAGGTCTAATAGACTTTAAAGTCGTTGATTTTCCCATTAGTATTCCTACTGGACAAGTTGTGAAATGTACTAAGGTGTTTAGATACTTACCTTTGAAGATATGAGGTTGTACTTTTCCCTCTAATCTCATAGAATTCAATTTTACATGTTATTCTAGGAATGGACTGGCTAAGTTCTTATAAAGGCAAGATAGATTGTGAAGCTCATAAGGTAGTTTTGAATAGTCCTTCAAGGAAGTCGATTTCGTACTGAGATTTTGGGAAACCTAAGAGTTTTGGGATCATTTCTGCTATGCAAGCTGAGAAATTGATAAGGAAAGGTTGTGAATTATTCTTATGTAGTGTGCGAGATGTAAGCAAGGAAGTTGAGTCGAGAATTGAGGATGTACCTATTGTGAATGAGTGCTTAGATGTGTTTCCAAGTGAGATTTCTGGAATGCCGTTTGAGAGAGCCGATGAGTTTACCGTAGACTTAGTTCATGGTACTACACCTATTTCAAAAGCACCTTACAGGATGGCACCTCCTGAGATGAGTGAATTGAAGACTCAATTACAAGAATTGCTGGAGAAAGGTTACATTAAACCTAGTGCGTCACCTTGGGGAGCACCAGTTTTATTTGTGAAGAAGAAGGATGGTAGTATGAGATTGTGTATTGATTATCGTGAGTTGAACAATGTGACAATTAAGAACAAGTATCCTTTACCTAGGATAGACGATCTCTTCGATCAGTTGAATGGAGCTAGTGTTTTCTCGAAGATTGATTTACGTTCAAGGTATCATCAATTGAAGGTAGCCGATAAGGATATACCTAAGGCTACTTTTAGAACAAGATATGGTCACCAGGAGTTTACTGTGAGGCCATTTGGGTTGACCAATGCACCTGCAATATTTTATGGATTTGATGAATAGGATTTTCCATGAGTTTTTAGACAAGTTTGTCGTAGTATTCATTGACGATATTTTGATCTACTCGAACAAGGAAGAATAGCATGATGAAAATTTGAGGATGGTTTTGGAGACGCTTTAGGGAAACCAATTGTTTGCCAAGTTCTCTAAGTGTGAGTTCTATTTGGAGAAAGTTGCATTTTTGGGTCATTATGTGTCTAAGGAAGGAGTTTCTGTGGATCCTGCGAAGATACAAGCCGTTAGTGAGTGGCCTAGACCGAATAACGTGTCCGACATAAGAAGTTTTCTGGGATTAGCTGGTTTTTATAGAAGGTTTGTGAAAGATTTCTCGAGGATAGCGAGACCTATGACTACTTTTATGAAGAAGGAATCAAAGTTTTAATGGAATGAGAAGTGTGAGGAAGCCTTTCGGATTTTGAATGATCGTTTAAACTCTACACCTGTTTTGACTTTACGCGATGGGAATGATGGATTCGAGGTATATAGTGATGTTTCGAAGAATGGTCTGGGATGTGTGTTACAATAACATGGGAAGGTGATTGAGTATGCATATCGTTAGTTGAAGCCGCATGAGTCTAATTACCCTACCCATGACTTATAGTTAGCTGCTATTGTGTTTGCACTGAAGATTTTGGAGACATTATCTATATGGAGCGATCGTGAAGATATTCACCGACCATAAGAGTTTAAAGTTTATTTTCACTCAAAAGGATCTCAATATGAGACAAAGGAGATGGTTAGAGTTGATCAAGGATTATGACTTAGATATCCAGTATTATGAAGGGGAGACAAATGTAGTCGTCGATGCTTTGAGTAGGAAGATGATATCACGTATTTATATAGAGTTTTCTCCCTTATTTACAAGCTAATTTGTGCGTCATTGGAGCTCTTGGGAGCTATTTTGTGCTAACTATCGTATGTAGTTGTGGTTTCGTGTTTTATATTGAATTGCAGGTTTTACGGAGTTTTCTCCTTATTCCCGAGCCTTTTGGAAGCAACCACGGCTTTACGAGATGTTACGAGGCACGTAGGATGGCTCACGAGCTTTATGGATAGTTTAGGAGGTCCCAAGACCCCTAAACGTGAAGATTAGAGAGCCAAAGAGTCAAATGAGGTTTCCGTGCACTGATCGGGCAGAAATGGCCCGATCGGGCGAAATATTATGATCGGGTATGAAAGTTGCGGACCCGATCGGGCAAGTCGTGCCCGATCAGATCGGGCGAGAACGCATGTGCCCAGACCCGATCGGGCACTTACCGCCCGATCCCATCGGGTCTAGTGCTGCTAGGTCTTATTGGGACGCTGCGGAGGAGGCGAGCTTGCTGGCACTTTTTGTCGCCAGACCCGATCGGGTGACTACCCCCCGACCCGATCGGGTGGACCGCTTTTCTCGCCTTATTGCTGCACTGCTGCTGCCAGAGCCCAGAAGTGAAGTTGGGGGAATTTGTAGGTGGACCCGATCGGGTACTGTGCTCAGGCCCGATCGGGTCTGGCGCTCTTTATCGCGCTTTTTCACTTTTTGTTCCCATTTTTAGTGAACTTGAGGGGTATTATAAATACCTTTTCCTCATTATCTTTCATTCATCTTTTATTCATCTTTCATTAGGTTTTAGACTAGTTTTATTCTTCATTGTCATTAGTTTAATTCAAACACTTTAGATTAATTTAGAGGTGATCAAACCTATTTCGATTTCAATAAAAGTTCCTGCTTTCCGTCAATTGGTAGTCTACTCTACTCTTTATCTCTTTAATTACTTTGATTTCTTAGTTTATTTATTCAATTATTCATGATGCAATTGTTAGGGTTTCATATTAGTCTTATTGTTGTCAATTCAATTATGAGTGAGTAGTTCTCTTTCTAGGGTGTTAGATAGGAAAGCCATGTTTATACCATGATTGTGATTTAGATTTCTATCAATTTCTAGGGCTTGATTAGGGTGATTGTGATGTGGTTTGTTCTTATTGAGTAATTGATGTCAGTGTACAATTTCATTGGTTGCTTGTGGTTAATAGTTGTTTGCACAGATCCGTCCTACGACTAGAGGCCTAGGACACGTCAGTAGTTCTGATTACGTTAGTGAACATGCGGCGTATGTTGAACTATGAGCGTTGAGTCTTAACCATAGCTCAACATAGGCTCTAATCCCCCGACTCTTGACTTAGGTTTTGATAGTAGTTGACCCTATTTGATTGGTATAAGCATGGTGGACCGACCTAATACCCTAGACTTTTATTCCATAGTTTAATCCTCGATTTATTCAGTCTTCCGTAGTCTATTCCTTAGTTTAATTAATTCCTTCCTGATTTCATCTGGAGTAGCTGAATTGGTTGATTATTGATTTAGAAACTCTGTCTCCCTGTGGATTCGACCCTGCTTCCACTGACTACCTAGTTAGAGGTCCGTAGGTTTATTTTTGATTAGGTGACACGACTAAAACCTATCAAATTTTGGCGCCGTTGCCGGGGAGACGGCTAGTTCTCTAAGTTTTTATTTAATTATTTGGTCTACTTCTCTGTACCTCATTGGAACTTCATTGTTTCAATCGAGGTACGTTTTACTGCTGCTTTTTGTTTCTTTTGTATGCCCAGGTCCCAAAGAAACGGTTCCCCAATTCCAGCGGACCCCGATCTTACTAGGACAATCAGGCGGATCCGAAAGATAAAGTAGAAAGAAAAGCAGTCTGTTCAGCTGAACACCTCTGGAACAGACACCTTGAATTCAGTTATGTCAAAATCACTGAAGTCATATGGGGTGCCCAACCCGGATGGTCTCTCCACTGGACCTACTATGCCCACCATTGCCGCAGCAAATTTCGAAATCAAGCCTGGACTCATCAGCATGGTCCAGCAAAATCAGTTTGGTGGGCATCCTACTGAAGATCCGGCAAATCATCTGCAACGGTTTCAACAACTTTGTCGAACCGTTAAACATGCCGGCGTCACTCCAGATCAACTCAAAGTCATGTTGTTCGAGTTTTCACTGAGAGATAGAGCCCAAAAATGGTTGAACGATGTGAAAGAAACCGAGTGGAGTGAGATTTCTGCTGCATTTCTAAGAGAGTATTACCCACCTACTAAAACAGCAGAAATCAGAAATAAACTAGCCACGTTTTTCCAAGAGCCTGATGAAACATTAAGGGAAGCGTGGGCTAGGTTTAGAGATTTACAGAGAGAGTGTCCACACCATAATATGGACAAATGGTTCTTGACGCAGACATTCTACAATGGTCTGCAGCCTCAGACGAAGTGTATTGTTGATTCGTCTGCAGGAGGAGTGTTTTTAGACAAGGCAGTTGATGAGGGTTATGAATTCATATCAAATCTTGCAGCCAATGACCATTCATTATCTAGGAGTTTGACTAAGAAGGTACTTGAAGTTGACGCAATTTCATTGCTTACATCTCAGATGGCGCAACTAACTCAGCAGCTAATGAAGTCTTCTAGTCCGACACCTCCACCCATGAGTATCAATGCTATGTCTGCAGTAGCACCCATTACCTCATCTTACTGCGAGGTATGTGGTGTTCAGGGTCACTTTGGGCATGACTGTCAGTTCAGTCAATTTCAGATGGAGCAGGCCAATGCCTTCCAACAAAGACCACAAACCTTCCCCCCTTCACATAACTACCAAAACCCACAAAACCATCAACCTCCACCTCCACAAAACTACCCTAAACCTTCATACCATCAAACCCCACAAAATTTCCAAAGACCACCACCACAAAACTTCCATCATCCCAATAACTTCCAAACTCCACAAAATTTCCACACCCCACCTCCACAAAACAACCCACAAGAGCCTAGCAATTCTGAACTGATGAAACTGATATTGTCTACGCAAAAGGCAAATGAGGAAACAAGGAGGGCTCAAGAGAAGCACATCCAACTTCTCGAGGCTCAAGTTGCTCAGTTGGCAGAATCTAATGCACAGAGGCAGCAGGGACAATTGCCAGGGCAACCAGTTCAGAGAGAACATGTGAATGCCATCACTCTTCGTAGTGGCATTGCATATGATGCCCCTCCAGTGCCCATTGATGAGGTTACCCCGACTGCAGGGAAGAAGAGGGTGATAGAGGAAGGAAAAAGAAAGAATTCGACGTCTGAAGTCGATTTGTCTGCAGAAGCTGAACAGACAGGGAAGAAAAAGGAGAAGGTTTCTGAAACGCCTTTTACACCAAGGCTACCTTTTCCTCACAGGATGCAACAGTCCAAGGTCGATCAGCAGTTTGGTAAGTTCTTGTCTATGGTCAAGAACCTTGAGGTAACGATTCCATTCACAGACTTAATTACCCAAGTGCCTGTTTATGCCAAATTTCTGAAAGACATGATTACTAAGAAAAGAGACTTTGGTGGGGTAGAACGTGTCGCTCTTACTGAAGAGTGTAGTGCTTTTATTCAAAATAAAACCCAACCAAAGTTAAAAGATCCTGGTAGTTTTTCTATACCCTGCCATCTTGGACCTATTTTTATTGATAAGGCTTTGTGTGATTTAGGTGCTTCTGTTTCTGTTATGCCATTGTCTGTTTATAAGAAACTGAACATGGGATCCCTTAAATGCACACAAATCACTTTACAGATGGCGGATCGTTCTATAAAATACCCTCTAGGTGTTTTAGAGGACGTTCCTGTTAGGGTAGGGAAATTCTATATTCCTGTTGATTTTGTGGTGTTAGATATGGATGAGGATGCCCAGATCCCTATTATCTTGGGTAGGCCGTTTTTGTGTACTGCTGGTGCTGTTATTGATGTCAAGTCTGGTCTTTAACTCTGAGTGTTGGTGATGATAAAGTGGTTTTTAAACTAACCAATGCTGTTAAGGCTCCTATGCTTGAACAATCTTTTTGCAGGGATAAGGTTTTAGATGAAGTAGGGGTGGAGAAGGTTCCAATTCCACCTAAGGTTGCCTCACCGTCTGGAGGCATTGTCAAGAACATTTGGAGGAGAAAGATGTTTGATGAGGGTGGCACTCATTGCCAAGCCCCTCCTATTTGAGAGAGGGAGGATTATGGTCGTGCGGGACCTTTATAAACCAGCGCTGTGCGAGAGGCAACTCGTATTTCTTTTCTTTTCCTTTTTCTTTTCTTTTTATTTTTCTTCCTTTTGTGAGCGAGAGTGAGGGTACTAACATTGTTTTTCCTCTTAGCATAGTCCTTATCACCTTTTGGCATTGAGGACACCGCCAAGTTCAGCTTGGGGGAGGAGTTCTGTTTGTATTCCTATTCCCTATCTCTTTTACTGCTTTCTAGGATAGATTTACTGCTTTCAAAAATACTGAAAAAAATCAAAAAATATGGTTCCCATGACTGGTTTAGTTGCCTCCCTGTGCCCCTTTTTGTGCTCTATTTGAAATTGATTTGACTTCGTTTTCTGGATAGCTGGGCATTTGTGATCTTGAGGCTTTGATTTGATGTTTGATTGCTATGATTTCAAGTTTTTTTGGATTATATTAGACCACTTTGTGCTGCATACCTGAATTGGTTAGACTGTGAGGCCTCTTTGTAGCCTATTGGATTCATATTGTTATCCAGTCTATTCTTGTGTGTTAGTTCCTCTTTAGTGGATTGATCTTGACTTTGACTTCGTACTTGTCTGATTTTCGATGACTTGTAGCATTTGCTGTGATAGAGGCGTTCTTTTGTCTGATTATTGAGCTTCAGAGTGAGTTTTTGATATACTTTTATCCTCCTTAGCCCCGCTGAGCCTAATGACTTGTTTCGTGTTACTTAAACCCCTATTATGAGCCAAAAACCTTCACTTGATATTATTCCAAGCCTAGCTTGGGGGAGCTTTTGTATGGGTTGAGTTGGAGATTGGTTTGTTGGTTTAGTTTGGTTTTTGAGGAACTTAAAAGTGTATTTGCTGTGGTTTGAGAGTGAGAAAGAGAAAAGAAAAAGCAAGTTTAGAGTTGCGTGAATGAAGTTCAGAAAAATGAAAGAAAAATGAAATGAAAATTCAAAAGAATTCTAGTTCTTTCATTCACGTACGTTCATAAAAGAATATTCGCTCCATTGCTAGAAAATTGGGTTTGTTGTGAGCTTCTCATTGATTTATGAGAGTTGGGTTACTTTACATGGTTTTATGGTGATTGTTGGGAGTTGTGTAGGCCATCCTAGGCCTTGTTTGAATGATTTATGCTCCCCCTTTCTTGGTTTTTCCACCACATTACCCAAAAGTATCCCCTACCTCTCGCCTAAGCCCCATTACAACCCTATAAAGTCCTCTTGAGCTTTGGTCTGCATTGTTCATTTGATTGATTTCGAGTTAGTTTGTCAAAGTTAAAGAGTATTTCTGCTAATTGAGTCGACTTGACTAGGATGAGCGTCATTGAACCTTCTTAAACACATGAGAGTGTGAGTGGGAAGGGTACTTATGGTCGGGTTGGTGAGTGTTCGGGAACATTCTTTGCCTGCCACAAAATTGAGAGGAGTGACACCCTTGTGAGTGCCTTTTCAGGACTTGTATGCGTTGTGGATGCTTGAGTTTGATAAATTGCTTGAATGATTGGTGGTTGGATGGATTTGATGAGCCAAACTTGAATTATGCCTTCTTGAACGATTCTTAGTCTTGAAAATGTTTTGAGCTTTGATTTGTTTTTATCTTTGGGGTGAGGTAATCTACTCCATGTTCATGTGCTGTTTGCTTGAGGACAAGCAAAGGTTTAGCTTGGGGGAGTTTGATATCACGTATTTATATAGAGTTTTCTCCCTTATTTACAAGCTAATTTGTGCGTCATTGGAGCTCTTGGGAGCTATTTTGTGCTAACTATCGTATGTAGTTGTGGTTTCGTGTTTTATATTGAATTGCAGGTTTTACGGAGTTTTCTCCTTATTCCCGAGCCTTTTGGAAGCAACCACGGCTTTACGAGATGTTACGAGGCACGTAGGATGGCTCACGAGCTTTATGGATACTTTAGGAGGTCCCAAGACCCCTAAACGTGAAGATTAGCGAGCCAAAGAGTCAAATGAGGTTTCCGTGCACTGATCGGGCAGAAATGGCCCGATCGGGCGAAATATTATGATCGAGTATGAAAGTTGCGGACCCGATCGGGCAAGTCGTGCCCGATCAGATCGGGCGAGAACGCATGTGCCCAGACCCGATCGGGCACCTACCGCCCGATCCCATCGGGTCTAGTGCTGCTAGGTCTTATTGGGACGCTGCGGAGGAGGCGAGCTTGCTGGCACTTTTTGTCGCCAGACCCGATCGGGTGACTACCGCCCGACCCGATCGGGTGGGCCGCTTTTCTCGCCTTATTGCTGCACTGCTGCTGCCAGAGCCCAGAAGTGAAGTTGGGGGAATTTGTATGTGGACCCGATCGGGTACTGTGCTCGGGCCCGATCGGGTCTGGCGCTCTTTATCGCGCTTTTTCACTTTTTGTTCCCATTTTTAGTGAACTTGAGGGGTATTATAAATACCTTTTCCTCATTATCTTTCATTCATCTTTTATTTATCTTTCATTAGGTTTTAGACTAGTTTTATTCTTCATTGTCATTAGTTTAATTCAAACACTTTAGATTAATTTAGAGGTGATCAAACCTATTTCGATTTCAATAAAAGTTCCTGCTTTCCGTCAATTGGTAGTCTACTCTACTCTTTATCTCTTTAATTACTTTGATTGCTTAGTTTATTTATTCAATTATTCATGATGCAATTGTTAGGGTTTCATATTAGTCTTATTGTTGTCAATTCAATTATGAGTGAGTAGTTCTCTTTCTAGGGTGTTAGATAGGAAAGCCATGTTTATACCATGATTGTGATTTAGATTTCTATCAATTTCTAGGGCTTGATTAGGGTGATTGTGATGTGGTTTGTTCTTATTGAGTAATTGATGTCAGTGTACAATTTCATTGATTGCTTGTGGTTAATAGTTGTTTGCACAGATCCGTCCTACGACTAGAGGCCTAGGACACGTCAGTAGTTCTGATTACGTTAGTGAACATGCGGCGTATGTTGAACTATGAGCGTTGAGTCTTAACCATAGCTCAACATAGGCTCTAATCCCCCGACTCTTGACTTAGGTTTTGATAGTAGTTGACCCTATTTGATTGGTATAAGCATGGTGGACCGACCTAATACCCTAGACTTTTATTCCATAGTTTAATCCTCGATTTATTCAGTCTTCCGTAGTCTATTCCTTAGTTTAATTAATTCCTTCCTGATTTCATCTGGAGTAGCTGAATTGGTTGATTATTGATTTAGAAACTCTGTCTCCCTGTGGATTCGACCCTGCTTCCACTGACTACCTAGTTAGAGGTCCGTAGGTTTATTTTTGATTAGGTGACACGACTAAAACCTATCAGAAGACGAGCCATAGCATGAATACGTTGGTAGTTTCCGAAGAGTTGTATATCGAGATATGCAAAGGCTTAGCCTTGAGATTTTGAATCCTGGAGATATAGAAGCAAGATTGAGAGCTTTGTTGTTAGGATCGTCGATTTTCGATGAGATCTTGGAGAGTCAAGTTGGAGATGAACATCTTGACAAGATTAAGGAGAAGATGAAGCACGGAAAACAAGTTGATTTTAAGGTCCATGAGGATGGAAGTCTGAGATTTAAAGGAAGGTGTTATATACCACAGAAGTGTGAAGAGCTTCAGAGGGAGCTTATGAAGGAAGGTCAAAATACTCCGTATTCTGTACACCCTGGTGGTATAAGTTGTATAAAGACCTTAAGGAAAATTATTGGTGGACAAATATGAAGCGAGAAGTCGCTGAGTTCGTGTCCAAGTGTTTGACTTGCCAGTAAGTGAAGATAAATCACAAGAGACATATGGGAAAGGTCCAATCATTAGAAGTCCCTGGATGGAAGTGGGAATCGATTTCTATGGATTTTGTGACAACATTGCCGAAGACTAAGATTGGCAATGATACTATTTGGGTGATCGTGGATCGATTTGACTAAATCTGTCGTCTTTATTCAGATCAAAGAGTCCATGGTGTGCCGAAAGATATTATTTCAGATCAAAGAAGGAGAAACTTGCGAAGACATATATTAAGCACGTCGTGAGACTCCATGGTGTGCCGAAAGATATTATTTCAGATCGTGATTCGAGATTTCTCTCGAAGTTTTGGCAGAAAGTTCAGCAGAATCTTTGAACTACGTTAAGGATGAGTATTGCTTTTCACCCTGCGACATATGTTCAGACGGAAAGGACCAATCAGACTATGGAGGATATGTTGAGAGCATGTGCAATTGATTTTCAAGGAAGTTGGGAAGACCAATTAGATTTGATTGGCCAGCATAAAAATGGCTCAATTTGAGGCCTTGTGTGGACGAAAGTGTAGGAGTCCTATTTTTTGGAATGACTTTAGTGAGAATATAGTCCTAGGGACTGAATTCATTGAGGAGATCGTTAAGAGTATGAAGTTAATTCAAGCTAGAATCCAAGCCGCCCAGGATAGGCAGAAGAGTTACGTTGATTTGAAAAGGCGTGAAGATGAGTTCGCCGTTGGTGATAAAGTGTTTTTGAAAGACTCACAGATGAAAGGTGTTATGAGATTTGGTAAGAAAGGCAAGTTGAGTGCCAAGTATATTGGTCCGTATGAGATTTTGCAAAGAGTTGGTAAAGTAGCCTACAAGTTGGCTTTGCCGATGGAATTCGAGAAGATGCACGATGTGTTTCATATCTCACAGCTTAAGAGGTATATTCCTGATGAGAATCATATTTTGGAACCTGAAAGAGTTCAGATTGATAGTAGCCTCATGTATGAGGAAAGACCTGTGAAGATTTTGGACAAGAAGGTACGTAATACACACAATAAGGATGTGAGTATCGTGAAAGTACTTTGGTCTAGCCATGAGTTTGAGGAGGCAACATGGGAAGCCGAGGATGATATGAGGAGGAAGTATCCTGACTTGTTTTTTGAGGTGAGTTACGAGGGCGTAACTCGTTTGCTTTAAAAGGGGTAGAATGCGGTAGAATTTCGCGCTTTTTGCCTATTTTTATGGTATTTTTATGCATTTTTATGCTTATTTTTGCGATTTGCACATGTTGGTGCAAAATAACGTGTCCATGAGTGACACATTTGAGTTTGCTTTGGTAAAGTGTGCACATGTGTGACACAAGTATTTCTGACTTTTCCATTTTGAAAAGTTTAAGTAAAGAAACTTTTCCAAACGATTTAGTTTTTCGTTCCAAGTTTCGGGACGAAACTTCTTTTAAGAGGGGTAGATGTAATCCCCCGTAATTTTATGAATTTTATAAATATATTTAAAATATATTTGTAATAATTTTCATATTTATTTCATTTAATTAAATGTTTTGGATTGTGTTTACTATAGGTTTTATTATTGGGTTGCTTTTAATTAAGGTTGGATGATCAACCCAAAGCCCAAACCTAAGTCTAACTTAATTGCCATAGGTTTTAGGCAAACGTATAAATACCCCCGAAACCCCAAGTTTACACACTTTTATTTTCTCTCTTTTCCCTCTCTCTCCCTTGTTTTTCGTGTTGTCGGCCGGACCACCACACTCCCTCACCTCACTCATTCCTCCGGCCACCGCACACCATACTCACTTACCTCTCTCCCTTCGTCGTGCGTGCAGCCGCACACCACACGCACTCCCTTCGCACAGCAGCAGCGCAGCCTGCAGCCACACGTGTTCCCCACGCGCCGACTGCCCAGCCACGCACCTCCCCTGATGCTTTTCCTCTTCGTGTTTTCCGATCTTTGTGTTTTTCTTTTGTTATTTCTTAACCTTTATCCTCTATTTAATATTGAAGTAAAGTTTTAATATTAAAGTTGTGATTTTTATGAGTTTTAATATATTTTATAAATAAAGTTGAAACTTTATTGTTTGAATTATTAAAATTTGATTTTTTGATTTATGAATATAAGTTATAATTTCAAATTTATTATTTATTATTAAACTGAGTTTCAAGTATGAAAGTAAGAGTTTTTGAGGTTTTTAAAGCCTAGACTTATAGTATTATATTATAGATTGCTAAAGGTTGAAACTTTAATGTTTTTAAAGTATCTTAAAACGAGTTTTGAAGCGTTTTAAGATAAATTATATTACTGTGAATTAATTAGGATATTAATCTATTGTTATGTTCTTATCTTGTTAGGCATAGAATTTACTTTAGGCGACTTATAGAGTTTAAAGTGGCCTCTTACTTTGTCTACACAAGGTACGTACATGTCCTTATGTGTTAGACTAGTATCATGTCCTAAGGATGAGGATTATTTATAGTATCATGTATAGGGAACCCTTTTATGGTTCATACGTGGCTATTGAATAAGAATTACGTGTTGTTGAGCATGTTAATTGTCTTTATGTTTTTTAAATGATTGAATGGATGTTTGATTCAAACTTGTTGTTTGGGAGTATTTATATTTTGATCCATCGTGTGATGTGGATTAATAATATTTTATTATTGGATTATGGAGTTTGGTATTGTTTCCCTTAATGGATATTTTATTACTTCTAAAAGGCCGATGACTTTGTGTGTAAGTTGGACTATTATTGGTTATGAATATTTTATTACTTCTCAAAGGTCGAGGACTTTGTGAGTAAGTTGGATTATTATTGGTTATTATTACTTTACTACTTTGCAAAGACTGAGGGGTTTGTAGGGTTTTTTTTTTGTCATTGGACATTCGATTGTTGATTTAAGTCATCAAATAGGTTGGAGGATTGATTCTTGGTTAATCAGAATTGTTTGATCAGTTATTTAATCCTAAGATAAAAGTTGAAATTTTTGTATTCATGTTATGTGTTAGTTGTGTGTTTAGAGTCCAATGTCGAATAAGCTATTGATATAATGATTTCATATAGACTTTTTCCCTTCACTAACAAGCTAAATTGTGCGGTATTGACGCTCTTAGGAGCCATTTATGCTAACTATTTCGATATAGATGTGGTTTGTATGTTTTATAACGTTTTGCAGGTAATAGGAAAAAACTTCCTATTTCCTGTCTTTTTGACCGCCACACTGTAGCGGAGAAGTTATGAGGCATGTAGGAGTTCTCGAGATTGTATTCGGTCTCCTTTTGAAAAAGGATTATTGAGAAGCTTGGAGTTTGAAGCTGATAGGATTTAGTCGTGTCACCTAATCAAAAATAAACCTACGGTCCTCTAACTAAGGTAGTCAGTGGAAGCAGGGTCGAATCCACAGGGAGACAGAGTTTCTAAATTAATATTCAAACAATTCAGCTACTTCAGACGAAATCAGGGAAGAATTAATTAAACTAATGAGTAAGCTAAGGAAGACGGAATAAATCGAGGATTTAACTATGGACTAAAACTCTAGGGTATTAGGTCGGTCCACCATGCTTATACCAATCAAAAAGGGTCAACTACTACCAAAACCTAAGTCAAGAGTCGGGGGATTAGAGCCTATGTTGAGCTATGGTTAAGACTCAACGCTCATAGTTCAACATACGCCGCATGTTCACTAACGTAATCAGAACTACTGACGTGTCCTAGGCCTCTAGTCGTAAGACGGATCTGTGCAAACAACTATTAACCACAAGCAATCAATGAAATTATACACTGACATTAATTACTCAATAAGAACAAACCACCTCACAATCACCCTAATCAAGCCCTAGAAATTGATAGAAATCTAAATCACAATCATGGTATAAACATGGCTTTCCTATCTAACACCCTAGAAAGAGAACTACTCACTCATAATTGAATTGACAACAATAAAACTAATATGAAACCCTAACAATTGCATCATGAACGATTAAATAACTAAACTAAGCAATCAAGAATAATAAAAGAGATTAGGGTAAGAAAGAATACCAATTGACGGAAAAGCGAGAACTTTTATTGAAATCGAAATAGGTTTGATCACCTCTAAATTAATCTAAAGTGTTTGAATTAAACTAAGAACAATGAGAAATAAAACTAGTCTAAAGCAGTAAAAAGATGAATAAAAGGTGTCCCTAAATAATGAGGAAAAAGGTCTTTATAATGCCCCCTCAAGTCTAATTAAAAATTGGAAACGAAAGTCGAAATTCGCGAGTAAAGGTGCCAGACCCGATCGGACCCGTGGCCTCCACACGATCGGGCCGAGACACAACTTCACCCACTTGGCTCCTGGGCCTTCGCAGCAGCAGCGCATGATCAATAGAGCAACTGGGCCCCCACCCGATCACCCACCCGATCGGGTCGTGGATCGGGTGCCCAGCAGCTTTAGCGTTTTGGCGTCTTGTGTGGCATAGGCAGCAGCAGCAACCATAATGCAGAGGACCATATCGGGTCGGGCGGTGGGCACCCGATCGGGTCTGGGGACATGCTTCCTCGCCCGATCGGATCGGGCAACCCTCGCCCGATCGGGTCCGCAACATCTATACCCGATCAATATTTCTTCGCCCGATCGGGCCATTTCTGTCCGATCAGTGCACGGAAACCTCTTTTTTGACTCTTTGGCTCTCTAATCTTCACGTTTAGGGGTCTTGGAACCTCCTAAACTATCCGTAAAGCTCGTGAGCCATCCTACGTGCCTCGTAACATCTCGTAAAGCCGTGGTTGCTTCCAAATGGCTCGGAAATAAGGAGAAAACTCCTTAAAACCTGCAATTCAACACTAAAACAAGTAACCACAACTATATACGATAGTTAGCACAAACTAGCTCCCAAGAGCTCCAATGACGCACAAATTAGCTTGTAAATAAGGGAGAAAAGACTATATAAATACGTGATATCAAACTCCCTTAAGCTAAACCTTTGCTTGTCCTCAAGCAAACAGAACATGAACATGGAATAGATTGCCTCACCCCATAGATAGAAATCAATCAAAGCTCAAAACATTTTCAAGACTAAGAATCGTTCAAGCAGGCAAAATTCAAGTTTGGCTAATCAAATCCATCCAACCACCAATCATCTAAGCAATTTATCAAATTCAAGCATCCACAAGGCAAACAAGTCCTGAAAAGGCTCTCACAAGGGTATCACTCCTCTGTATTTTGTGGTAGGCAAAGAATATGCTCGAACACTCACCAACCCGACCATAAACACCCTTCCCACTCACACTCTCATGTGTTTAAGAAGGTTAAATGACGCTCATTCTAGTCAAGTCGACTCAATTAGCAGACATACTCTTTATCTTTGACAAACTGACTCGAAATCAATCAAATGAACAATGCAGACACAAGCTCAAGAGGACTTTATTGGGTTGTAATGGGGCTCAAGTAAGAGGTAGGGGATACTTTTTGGTAATGTGGTGGAAAAACCGAGAAAGGGGGAGCATGAATCATTCAAACAAGGCCTCAGATGGCCTACACAACTCCCAACAACACCATAAAACCACGTAAAGTAACCTAACTCTCATAAATCAATGAAAAGCTCATAACAAACCCAATTTTCTGGCAATGGAGCGAATATTCCTTTATGAACGTACGTGAATGAAAGAACTAGAATTCTTTTGAATTTTCATTTCATTTTTCTTTCATTTTTTCTGAACTTCATTCACGCAACTCTAAACTTTCTTTTTCTTCCCTCTTTCTCACTCTCAAACCACAGCAAATACACTTTTAAATTCCTCAAAAACCAAACTAAACCGACAAACCAATCTCAAACTCAACCCATACAAAAGCTCCCCAAGCTAGGCTTGGAATAATATCAAGTGAAGGCTTTGGGCTCATAATAGGGGTTTAAGTAACACGAAACAAGTCATTAGGCTCAGCGGGGCTAAGGAGGATAAAAGTATATCAAAAACTCACTCTGAAGCTCAATAATCAGACAAAAGAACGCCTCTATCACAGCAAATGCTACAAGTCATCGAAAATCAGACAAGTACGAAGTCAAAGTCAAGATCAATCCACTAAAGAGGAACTAACACACAAGAATAGACTGGATAATAATATGAATCCAATAGGCTACAAAGAGGCCTCACAGTCTAACCAATTCAGGTATGCAACACAAAGTGGTCTAATATAATCCAAAAATGCTCGAAATCATAGCAATCAAACATCAAATCATAGCCTCAAGATCACAAATGCCCAGCTATCCAGAAAACAAAGTCAAATCATTTTCAAATAGAGCACAGCAAGGGGCACAGGGAGGCAACTAAACCAGTCATGGGGACCATATATTTTTTTTGATTTTTTCAGTATTTTTCGAAAGCAGTAAAACTATTCTAGAAAGCAGTAAAAGAGATAGGGAATACAAACAGAACTCCTCCCCCAAGCGTAACTTGGCAGTGTCCTCAATGCCAAAAGGTGATAAGGACTATGCTAAGAGGAAAAACAATGTTAGTACCCTCACTCTCGCTCACAAAAAGAAGAAAAATAAAAAGAATAAAAAAATGAAAAGAAAAGGAAAAGGGGAAAGAAAAATACGAGTTGCCTCTCGCACAGCGCTGGTTTATAAAGGTCCCGCACGACCATAATCCTCCCTCTCTCAAATAGGAGGGGCTTGGCAATGAGTGCCACCCTCATCAAACATCTTTCTCCTCCAAATGTTCTTGATAATGCCTCCAGACGGCGAGGCAACCTTAGGTGGAATTGGAACCTTCTCCACCCCTACTTCATCCAAAACCTCATCCCTGCAAAAAGATTGTTCAAGCATAGGTGCCTTAACAACATTGGTTAGTTTAAACATCACTTTATCATCACCAACACTAAGAGTTAAAGACCCAGACTTAACATCAATTACAGCACCAGCAGTACACAAAAATAGCCTACCCAAGATAATAGGAATCTGGGCATCCTCATCCATATCTAACACCACAAAGTCAACAGGGATATATAATTTTCCGACCCTAACAGGAACGTCCTCTAAAACACCTAAAGGGTATTTTATAGAACGATCCGCCATCTGTAGAGTGATTTGTGTGCATTTAAGTGCTCCCATGTTCTGTTTCTCAAAAACAGATAATGGCATAACCGAAACAGAAGCACCTAAATCACACAAAGCCTTGTCAATAAAAATAGGTCCTAGATGGCAAGGTATAGAAAAACTACTAGGATCCTTTAACTTTGGTGAGGCTTTATTCTGAATAAAAGCACTACACTCTTCAGTAAGAGCGACACGTTCTACCCCACCAAAGTCTCTTTTCTTAGTGATCATGTCTTTCAGAAATTTGGCATAAACAGGCACTTGGGTAATTAAATCTGTAAATGGAATCGTTACCTCAAGGTTCTTGACCATAGCCAAGAACTTACCAAACTGCTGATCGACCTTGGACTGCTGCATCATGTGAGGAAAAGGTAGCCTTGGTGTAAAAGGCGTTTCAGAAACCTTCTCCTTTTTCTTCCCTGTCTGTTCAGCTTCTGCAGACAAATCGACTTCAGACGTCGAAATCTTCCTTTTTCCTTCCTCTACCACCCTCTTCTTCCCTGCAGTTGGGGTAACCTCATCAACGGGCAATGGAGGAGCATCATAAGCTATGCCACTACGAAGAGTGATGGCATTCACATGTTCTCTCTGAACGGGTTGCCCTGGCAATTGTCCCTGCTGCCTCTGAGCATTAGAGCTTGCTAATTGTGCAACTTGAGCCTCGAGAAGTTGGATGTGCTTCTCTTGGGCCCTCCGTGCTTCCTCTTGGGCCCTCCGTGTTTCCTCATTTGCCTTTTGCATAGACAATATCAGTTTCATCAATTCAGAATTGCTAGGCTCTTGTGGGTTGTTGTTTTGTGGAGGTGGGGCGTGGAAATTTTGTGGAATTTGGAAGTTATTGGGATGATGGAAGTTTTGTAGTGGTGGTCTTTGGAAATGTTGTGGGGTTTGATGGTATGAGGGTTTAGGATAGTATTGTGGAGGTGTAGGTTGGTAGTTTTGTGGGTTTTGGTAGTTATTTGAAGGGGGGAAGGTTTGTGGTCTTTGTTGAAAGGCATTGGCCTGCTCCATCTGAAATTGACTGAACTGACAGCCATGCCCAAAGTTACCCTGAACACCACATACCTCGCAGTAAGATGAGGTAATGGGTGCTATTGCAGCGTAGCATTGATACTCAAAGACGGAGGTGTCGAACTAGAAGACTTCATTAGCTGCTGAGTCAGTTGCGCCATCTGAGATGTAAGCAATGAAATAGCGTCAACTTCAAGTACCTTCTTAGTCAAACTCCTAGATGATGAATGGTCATTGGCTGCAAGATTTGATATGAATTCATAACCCTCATCAACTGCCTTGTCTAAAAACACTCCTCCTGCAGACGAATCAACAATACACTTCGTCTGAGGCTGCAGACCATTGTAGAATGTCTGCGTCAAGAACCATTTGTCCATATTGTGGTGTGGACACTCTCTCTGTAGATCTTTAAACCTAGCCCACGCTTCCCGTAATGTTTCATCAGGCTCTTGGGAAAACGTGGCTAGTTTATTTCTGATTTCTGCTGTTTTAGTAGGTGGGTAATACTCTCTCAGAAATGCAGCAGAAATCTCACTCCATTCAGTTTCCTTCACATCGTTCAACCACTTCTGGGCTCTATCTCTCAAAGAAAACTCGAACAACATGACTTTTAGCTGATCTGGAGTGACGCCGGCATGTTTAACGGTTCGACAAAGTTGTTGAAACCGTTGCAGATGATTTGCCGGATCTTCAGTAGGATGCCCACCAAACTGATTTTGCTGGACCATGCTGATGAGTCCAGGCTTAATCTCAAAATTTGCCGCGGCAATGGTGGGCATGGTAGGTCCAGTGGAGAGACCATCTGGGTTGGGCACCCCATACGACTTCAGTGATTTTGACATAACTGAACTCAAGGTGTCTGTTTCAGAGATGTTCAGCTGAACAGACTGCTTTTCTTTCTGCTTTATCTTTCGGATCCGCCTGACTGTCCTAGTAAGATCGGGGTCCGCTGGAATGGGGGAACCGTTTCTTTGAGACCTGGGCATACAAAAGAAACAAAAAGCAGCAGTAAAACGTACCTCAATCGGAACAATGAAGTCCCAAAGAGGTACAGAGAAGTAGACCAAATAATCAAATAAAAACTTAGAAAACTAGCCGTCTCCCCGGGATCGGCGCCAAAATTTGATAGGATTTAGTCGTGTCACCTAATCAAAAATAAACCTACGGTCCTCTAACTAAGGTAGTCAATGGAAGCAGGGTCGAATCCACAGGGAGACAGAGTTTCTAAATTAATACTCAACCAATTCAGCTACTTCAGACGAAATCAGGGAAGAATTAATTAAACTAATGAGTAAGCTAAGGAAGACGGAATAAATCGAGGATTTAACTATGGACTAAAACTCTAGGGTATTAGGTCGGTCCACCATGCTTATACCAATCAAAAAGGGTCAACTACTACCAAAACCTAAGTCAAGAGTCGGGGGATTAGAGCCTATGTTGAGCTATGGTTAAGACTCAACGCTCATAGTTCAACATACGCCGCATGTTCACTAACGTAATCAGAACTACTGACGTGTCCTAGGCCTCTAATCGTAAGATGGATCTGTGCAAACAACTATTAACCACAAGCAATCAATGAAATTGTACACTGACATTAATTACTCAATAAGAACAAACCACCTCACAATCACCCTAATCAAGCCCTAGAAATTGAAAGAAATCTAAATCACAATCATGGTATAAACATGGCTTTCCTATCTAACACCCTAGAAAGAGAACTACTCACTCATAATTGAATTGACAACAATAAAACTAATATGAAACCCTAACAATTGCATCATGAACGATTAAATAACTAAACTAAGCAATCAAGAATAATAAAAGAGATTAGGGTAAGAAAGAATACCAATTGGCGGAAAGCGAGAACTTTTATTGAAATTGAAATAGGTTTGATCACCTCTAAATTAATCTAAAGTGTTTGAATTAAACTAAGAACAATGAGAAATAAAACTATTCTAAAGCAGTAAAAAGATGAATAAAAGGTGTCCCTAAATAATGAGGAAAAAGGTCTTTATAATGCCCCCTCAAGTCTAATTAAAAATTGGAAATGAAAGTCGAAATTCGCGAGTAAAGGTGCGAGACCCGATCGGGCCCGTGGCCTCCACCCGATCGGGCCGAGACACAACTTCACCCACTTGGCTCCTGGGCCTTCGCAGCAGTAGCGCATGATCAATAGAGCAACTGGGCCCCCACCCGATCACCCACCCGATCGGGTCGTGGATCGGGTGCCCAGCAGCTTTAACGTTTTGGCGTCTTGTGTGGCATAGGCAGCAGCAGCAACCATAATGCAGAGGACCCGATCGGGTGGGGCGGTGGGCACCCGATCGGGTCTGGGGACATGCTTCCTCGCCCGATCGGATCGGGAAACCCTCGCCCGATCGGGTCCGCAACATCTATACCCGATCAATATTTCTTCGCCCGATCGGGCCATTTCTGTCCGATCAGTGCACGGAAACCTCTTTTTTGACTCTTTGGCTCTCTAATCTTCACGTTTAGGGGTCTTGGAACCTCCTAAACTATCCGTAAAGCTCGTGAGCCATCCTACGTGCCTCGTAACATCTCGTAAAGCCGTGGTTGCTTCCAAATGGCTCGGGAATAAGGAGAAAACTCCTTAAAACCTGCAATTCAACACTAAAACACGTAACCACAACTATATACGATAGTTAGCACAAACTAGCTCCCAAGAGCTCCAATGACGCACAAATTAGCTTGTAAATAAGGGAGAAAAGACTATATAAATACGTGATATCAGAAGCCAAGCACAAGAGTTGCCCAGAAGATGCATCCACCGATGATATCGAGCGGTGGATGCCCGATCGGGTTCGATCTTCCAAGCCAAAAAGTTCAGATTTTTCACCCGATCGGGCAGCCTTGCCCGATCCCATCGGGTGGACTTTACTTAGCCATTTTACTAGTTTTGAAGACTTTGGAGAAGAAGATTCGCCCAACGGCATCGGGCAGCCTAGCCCGATCGGGTGTAAATGTTGCGGCCTAGATCGGGTGAGAATTGCCCGATCCCATCGGGTTGGCATATTAGTTTTGTTGCTGAAAGAGTGGCCGCCCAATCGGGTAGAAGACACGGAAGGGCGATTTTTGCGTCTTTTCCGTCCTATCTTATTGCTTTCTTAGGTTATTATAAATACTTTTTAGATTATTTTTTACTTATACCTTTTATTATCCTAAACACTTAGAGAGCTTTTAGAGTTATTATTCATTAGTTTCATTAGTTTCATCATTGTAGAGGAGATCAAACCTTGGTTCAATTCAATTAAAGTTATTGCTTTTTGTCAAATTGGTAATCTTCTCTCTTATTGTTTTGTTATTACTTCTTAATTGTTCTAGTTTAGTTGTTGATTCTTTCATGATGCAATTGTTAGGGTTTCTTATTAGCTTTGTTATTGTTCGTTCAATCATGTTTGAGTAGATCTCTTTCTAGGGTGTTAGATAGGAAGCCATGTTTATACCATGATTGTTGTTTGGATTTCTCTTGATTTCTAGGGTTTGATTAGAGTGATTGTGGTGTGGTTTGTTCTTGTTTAGTGATTAATGTTAGTGGCTAATTTCATTGATTGCTTGTGGTTAATAATTGTTTCCACAGACCCATCTTACGATTAGAGGCTTAGGACAAACCAGTGGTTCTGATTACGTTAGTAAACAAGCGGGCATATGTTCAACTATGAGCGTTGAGACTTAACCATAGCTCAGCACATGCTCTAATCCCTCGACTCCTGACTTAGGTCTTGATAGTAGTTAACCCTATTTGATTGGTATAAGCATGGTGGACCAGACTAATACCCTAGGCTTTTATTCCATAATTAAATCTCAGTTTAATTCTCGCTTTCTTTAGTTTGATTATTAGTTCAGTTAATCTTCCCTGATTTCATCTGAAGTAGTTAGTTGGTTGAATATTAACATAGAAACTCTGTCTCCCTGCGGATTGGACTCTACTTCCCTTGACTACTATTCTTGGAGGACTGTAGGAATTATCTATGAATAGGTTATACGAATTTAGCCTATCACCTTTTCAGGATTTATATGCCTTGTGAATGCTTGAATTTGATGATTTGCTTGGATGATTGGTAGTTGGATGGATTTGATTAGCCGAACTTCAATTTTTCCTGCTTGAACGATTCTTAGTCTTGAAAACGTTTTTGACCTTGGATTGTTTCTATCTATGAGGGTGAGGCAATCTATTCCATGTTCATGTTCTATTTGCTTGAGGACAAGCAAAGGTTTATTTTGGGGGAATTTGATGTAATGATTTCATATAGAGTTTTTCCATTCATTTTCAAGCTAAACTGTGCGGTATTAACGCTCTTATGAGCCATTTATACTTATTCCATGTCTGTTTTATAACGTTTTGCAGGTTTTAGGGAAAAACTCTCTATTTCCTGTCTTTTGGACCGCCACACTGTAGCGGAGAAGTTATGAGGCATGTAGGAGGTCTCGAGATTGTATTCGAGCTCCTTTTGAAGAAGGATTATTGAGAAGCTTGGCATCTGAAGCCAAGCACAAGAGCTGCCAGAAAATGCATCCACCCGATAGCATCGGGCGGTGGTTACCCGATCGGGTTCGATCTTCCTAGCCAAAAAGTTCAAAATTTTCACCCGATCAGGTGGAAAATTTCAAATTAGACTTTGGAGAAGAAGCTTTGCCCGACGGCATCGGGCAACTTTGCCCGACGGCATTGGGCAGCCTTGCCCGATCCGGTTTAAATGTTGCGGCCACGATCGGGTGAGCATTGCCCAATCCCATTGGGTGCGTATTAGTTTTGCTGCTGAAAGAATGTCCCAAGACCCGATCTGGCGGCCCTTTGCCCGATCGCGTAGAAGACACCACTACAACAAATCATCACTTGTGCCACCAATTATGCCACGGGAATGCAAAATTCATGGCACATTTGCATCTAGCCACGAGAAAAATAAAATGCAGTACATATTTCAGATTGCAGTAAAATTTACGCCACGGGTAAAATTTTATTGTGGCACAACTATATCTATGTCACGAATTATGATACAAATTTTTTTTTTCGTGACAAAACTACAATTATCCCACCAACGATACCACATGCACGTTTTCCCATGGCTATATCAACTTATGCCACGAAAAAAAAGTTTTGTGGCATGAAAGCACTTATTGCTAGATTACTTAATTCGTGGCAGTTTAATTAGTTATGATTCATTTATTTATTGTTTTCCGCATATTCTCTCTTCCAATTATCGAATTTACGCTTCTGTTATGTTATGATCCCTTATCTGCACAATCTTACACATATGCTAAGTCATGTTTTACGCTTGTTGTATCTAATGAATGATCCCTTTTCCACGTATACTCTCTTTCATCTTCTTCATGGTCCATTCATTGGATCTATAATATTGAAAGATGGTGTGCCTCATAATCTAGAGAATGTATTTATATATATATATTGAAATTATATGTTAAGAGATATTCACATGATAACTAATTTGAAAATATACTTTAAATCATACAACAAATATCAATGAGGTATATCTTACCTCGCATTCTATCATTTTATTTCGGGATAGTCCATATTGTCGTAATTGTTTCCTATCATTTCAAATCAGGTTACGAAGGCATTCGAGATGTTATGACTAGTACTTATAGCATATAGGTGCCAAAATAGGTGTAACGTCTATGGTTTTAAATTTGAGAATAAGAAAATATGTATTTTTTATGTTTCAATAATCTCAATCATAAATATATATGAAGAAAATAAGTTACGTTCTTTTCAACTAATTTTTGCTTATCTGAACTTATCTGAACTTAAATTCAACCTTTTTAAACCTTATTCAACCTTATAAGACCTTATTAGATCATATTCGACCTTATTAGATAAAATAATTTTCGACTTTATTTGACCTTTTTCGATCTTGTTAGACCTTCTCTGACCTTATATTATTGTTTCTGATAAACGGAAAATAGGTTAAAATGAATGGTCTTTTAATATTACAAAATGACGTAACAATTGATATAAAATTTTACAGACCATCTTGGTGCATAATGCACTCGTTAATTTTTTATTTAAAAACTTGACTATAAATATTTGAGGGGAAAGGCGCACAAAATTTGGCTCCAAATATGTTTGCCACTACCTTCACCATTATCTCACCCACTAAAGGCAATTGAGGTTACTTTCCACTCCACTATTCCCCATCTCTTGTTGAACTACATCAACCGTTTTGTGAAGGTAATTGAGTACAGAACGCCACCATCTCATGTGAATTGCAGTGCATACCGTCCAGTGGAGGTGGGCAAATCAGCCACCACCGCTAACGTGAACCGTCAACCGTTGCCGCAACATAAATTCAGATTCCAGACCTTTTCATTTGGTTGATGCAATTTCAGTTTAATCAATTTGACAAGAAATTTGATCTGAATATTACCAAACAAGGTGAATTTCTTCTATCGCTCTTTTCTAAATAACTTGTCCAACTTTGATTGTTATCAGCAAATTCTATTTAATTTATAAATGAATCAACCTCTTGCCAAATTTTGTATAATCAGCGATATATGTTGTGAATTGCGTTGATGATTTTTTAATTGGAACCCTTTGAGATTTACAAGAAAAAAACATTGCAGAAAGCGTTAATAGCTTATAACAATTCTCCTTATTTTCAATTTTGGGTTTTTTCAGAGAGCTAGGATTTCTGGTTAGTATCTTCTCTTCAATGTTTTATAATCTCGTTTTTCTCTATTTTATCATTGTTTTGTTTGTTATAATTCTGTTTTTCATCACTTGTTTTTTTTTTCTAGATAAATTTGTCTTTGGGTGCAATTAGTCTTTTTGCCTCTTGTAGCATTAATGGTGATGTAATTCCAAGTAAATTATCGAGGTTTTATTATTCTCACATGATATAAGTGAATGAATAGAACAATATCTGTGCTGTTTGAATTCTAGGGTTTCCTTTTTACTCTCATGGTTCTCACACTTTGCTTTGATTTGCTAACTTCATATGTAATCGGAAGTCAAATTGTTCCTTTTTGGTGTTTTAAGAGCTGATTTGGGTATGTTTTTTGTTTTTTCAAAGTGGGCAGTTGTTCATTTGATTACCCATTGTATTGCCATTGCTTTGCATAGTGTTAGCTTTAGTTTGGAAGGTGTCTTGATAAGGAGGAAACTTTGCTAGTCACTGTTGGGATGAATTATGAAAATGAAAGCGTAAATAGCTTAAAAGTTTTCATGAACGTACAAAAGGGTAAAGTTAAGGGGCATGAGTGTAGGATTGGTTTGCCAATTTTATTCTAGTGAGATTACTAGATTGTACTGAAAGCTGATGTTAAAATTGTGAAAGATCTACAGAAAAGGTAAGGGAAGTTAATTAATCTGAGATATACTCTAATTTAGTATTTTGTCTTTTTAGAGGACATTATTGTCTTTTGGAATTGATTTCCAAGTTGCAGGTTGGATGCTCTTCAATTTTAGGAATGTCTCTTTTTGTGAGCTTAATTCGTGGACTTTATTTCTTAAGGACAGTTACTACTATGCTTGCATGAGATATGGGGAACTTCATGATTATAAGCTAAAACTTGGGATTTTTTAGTCTTAAGATTGAAGTTAATTATATCTATTAGGCTTTTAAGTTCCAAGTGCATGCCTAACTTAGTTTGTGGGAGCTCTGTCCATTATTTGGTGGTGGTCACTGTTGGGATCAAATTATGAATTTGATTGTGGAAATAGATATGAAATTGTCATCAACATTGCAGTAGTATACATTTTGGGGAGTCTAGTGTAAATTTGAAATAGAAAGATGGGAACAAGAAAAAAGAAAAGATTTTGCGCCTAATCTGTTAGCACGCGTTAAATAAAGATACTCCTTATCCTTTTTAAATTGTAATAATTATATTTTCTTCCTATCCCTAACTCAAATCTACTTTATATATAGCTATATATGTTTGTGTGTTTTTGGGTTTTGTGTAGGACTTGAAAGAAAAGTCGAAGAGAAAGATGGAATTCATCTTTGTCTCAAAGGTGACAATCACCATATTGGGATTAATTTGGGTAGTAAATTTGGTGTATGAATCTAAACTTGGGGAAAAAAGACATAATTTACCCCCAGGTGATTTAGGCTTGCCTTTTGTAGGCAACATGTGGTCCTTCCTTAGAGCATTCAAGTCCTCTAATCCTGACTCCTTCCTCAATTCCTTCTTCGTCAGGTCGTTCCTTTTGATTTATCGCTTCTCTCAAGTAGAATATCATCTTATCGTTGGATTGTTTGTGCCGCGACCTTTTCTTGTTGTTGTTGTTGTTGTTGTTGTTGTTGTTGTTGTGTGTGAGATTCACATGCTTATTGTTGGATTGTGTGGAACTAATTGAGCCAAATATATATAGGAAAAATAAGTCAGAACCTGGATCAGATTAAGGATATCGATGGACATGCTTATGCAGCGTTGGCATCTGATCTGCATTATTGCCAAAGATAGGAAACTCTCCACTCACCTGCATTTACGCGTTCAGATGAGATTAGATCATTGCTATCTGCTAAGAACATCAGAGAAACTAAGATTTCAAAAGCTAATATATCAGGACTTTTTCCATAAGCGAAATAAGCTCAATAACTGTAACTTTTAGTGGCAATCCGTTGTAGAAACAACGGCTTCTAGTGGCAAATTTTTTGTATTTCAGGGGGGAGATCAAATGAAAGCAAAGGGGCCTTTAAAGCTGGCTTTCCTTTAAATAATTATAAATAGAACATATCATACCTCAGGTGCCACGTAACTGTAAGTACCACTTCCACCAGTCATATCCCTCGGATTTTGAGCTTCCACACGAGCAACACTAAAGTCGGCTATTTTTATCGTTCTTTCGTAGTCTAGCAGCCTACTATGACCACTGCCTCACCCATTCCCCCCCCTTTCAGCCCTGCACACCCTCCCCAACCCCACCGCTGCCCTGTAGCCCCCTGCCCTCCTTGTAGCCTCCTACCACCCTGCTTCACACACCAACACACCTCTCTGCACACACACACACCCCCTCTACACGAGCACACACACACACACCCCTCTACACGCACGCACACACACACCCCTCTACACACGCACACACCCCTCTACACGCACGCACACACACACCCCTCTACACACGCACACACACACACACCCTCATGCACCAGCACACACACTAACTATCACACTCACACACTCACACACACTCATTAACCCTAATATAAAACCAGTGTATGTTTGCTTATCTATCTTTTTCATGGTTGTTACAATATCCTTCATCAGTAAGTTTCTATTGTTAGTGCATTAATCTTGGTGGCTATTTCTAATGTTATAATATCCTTCACCTGTGTTAATATGACTATTTGTTTCTTAAATTAATTTTAGAATGTCACGAGGAGAAGGACCTACCGTTCCAAAGCGTGTCACAACTTTATTGAATAAGTACGAAGAACAGAGGCGTATGAAAATTCAAGCCAATAACTCGGTTTTTGGAGTCTTTGGGTATTAGACGCATCGCACCCTCTTTAACAAGTCCGGCAGAGAGTAGTAAAGAAAAGGAAAAGAAAGGAAAGAACAAAGACACTTTGGATGATGATGATGAGTATGTACCTGATGATGATTTAATTGAAGAAGAATGTGAGAAAGAAGCCGAGGTTGTGATTTCGATTAAGGTATTTCAATAGAATAGTAATACAAATGCTTTACATTAATTTCAATAGTTATTATTGCAACGATTCTTTTTTTAGGCCAAGACTAATGAAACTAGAAATGAGGAGAAAAAGGGTAAGTTCATTGCCCTGATGTCAGCGGACAAGTTTCTCAAAATGAACCTGAACCAGCAGCAAGGCGTTGTGGGACATAAAGCATTTAGATCACTTTCAGCGGTTTTAGAAATTGTAGAAAAAGGTCATTTTTTGTGGATTGATCTATTTGATATTGTTTGGGTTTGTAATTTTAGAACAACCAAACTAAAGTATAAATTAATAATGAAATGCAGCCAAATAGTCAAGAACAAATGGATGAGGATCAAGATAATGTTGATTTAGAGAAAGGTATGAGTTTTTTTTCCAGCTTATATTATATAAATAATGTAGGTAAAGCTTAATGTCTTCTTATTTATGATGTAGGTATACAAGATCTAGATGCGGAGCGATCTATTGGGAATGATGAAAATATAGAAATGGATGAAGATGCTTTAGAAGGTTAAAATTAACCCATATATTTTTCTTCTTCTTTCTTATAGCTACTCATATGTTTTAGTGGGCAGCTGTGGCAAGGGGGCCAGGCTATAGAATCGATATTCCAACATTTGCTCTCTATAGATTTTTGTCGATTTGATCTTATTTTTTTGTAGGAATTAGCTTGGGGGATGCGTCTGCTGCTGAAATTGATGAAATTTATGGTGATTCACCGAGCAATGCCCTAGTAAATGTAGAACGCGAATACAATATTTCGGGTATGCTTAATATTCTTTCATGATTTAATATGGAATTTTGCATTTATACAATTCATACGTACTTTCATATTGAAACAAATTATAAAGAGTAGTTAAAATTGAGCATGAGAAAATAAAAATTGAGACAAGTTACTATAGATGTCTAACTCTCCATTAGGAATGAGGTAGATGCTAAAATTGGAGCAAATAACGAGGTTTGGGAGAAAAGGCTCAAAAAGATCTTCCAACTTAATGGGCTAGATTCTGCCGGATGCTGCCAATTCATAATTGAAAAGTTAGTATGCAAGCATCTTATTTCATTTACGCACCCATTTTAGCTTCATTTTTTCTTATATTTTTTTCATGCAAAATGGAAGATTAAAGAAGGTTTTGTTGCATTAATTTTTTTTGTTGTAAGTAGGTGTTGTTGTGTACCAATATAACCATTGCTCCTTACAATGTCACTCTCCAGCAAACAACTTCTCATTTCTTAGTCAATGAAACCAATCTAACATACGACTAAAAAAGCATGGTCATTTTGCTAAATCTAAAACCTTTCACAAGCTTAGATGACAAGATTTACTTTTGTTATGTTGCTTGGGATTCTTCTTCATCAAGTGAATGATGGTTGAAATTTTGATTCTTGAAGGAAATGTGACAATGTGGTGTGTAAATAAGGATTGAGAAGAGACAAATGAGTATGGATAGAATTGTCAATTTGTGTATAATTATGTTAAAACCATTGAATTAGTTTAATACTACATGTGTAAGAATAAATGGTTACGGGCAAGGAAAGAGGAGAATGAAAATCGAACTAGAATATAACTATATATTGTAAAGAAACAAAATGCACTGCACACATTGCATATATAAGGCTAGGTGTTATCTTTGCACTGCACAAATGTATTGCACACATTGGAGATATATATCCGGCAACAAGAAGAAGGAAAAGGGGAAAACGGCTCTTCTGCTCAATAAAAAAAATGTTTCAATGTTCCTGGAAATTCTTGCTCTCATAATATGAAATTTATCTTGATTCTTTCCCAAACATAAACATAAAACTGAAAACTACTTGAGACACATGTACAGGATAGACATCATGGTACTGCATGCTTATCTAGTGTATTCCTTGGGTGGAGGTGGAGGTGGAGGTGGGGCGCTAATTGTCTAAGTAGATGGCCCCTGATTCCAACCAAGCCATATCTAGCATGAGTCTCAACCCCAACCCGGTGAGACCAAACTGTATTGTAAAGTAGACATTTACCAAGTAGTCGTTTTGATGGACATCATATAGGGCCAAGTAGGATTCCCACAACTCCAGCAGTGCACGCTACTGTTGAAAGTTACATCGGCATGAATCAGCCATTGGGTTTTCACTAGTAATGTAATAGTTGACTACCCCCATTTCTTTTTTTTCTTTGTGATTCCTTGCTCTGTCATCAAACATCAAACAAAAAACAACAGCATAACAATATCTACCGATGTTTTGATCTGAATTACAATAAAAATAATGTATGATGGAGAATGCCATCTTAGGCAGCTGAGAATTGGGATGTTGCCGATCTTATTTGTGTGTTTCTGTTAGTCTTGTATTATATTAGGTTCAATGTTTGTGCAATGGTAATTGGTGACACTATCGACAGTGTTTATGGTTGCATAATGAATGCATAAATGAGATGTTTCAAAAAAAATTTCCCCTAGAAAATCAAGTACTCCCTCCGTCCCATATTAGTCGCAACACTTTCCATATCTGGTTGTCCCATATTAGTAACAACACTTCTATTTTAGGCATGGACCCACCAATATTTTATTATATATCACCCAACTAATATACCCCACTCACTCATTGTTTTATGTGAAAAGCATTAAAATATTACTCCCCTACTCTATTAACTTCCTAAAAGTACCACATCACTTACTATCACATCAACTTTTGCAATAAATTAATATAATCTACACCCTACTCTACTAACTTCCTAAAACTATGTCCACAAGCTATTGTTGCAACTAATATGGGACAGAGGTAATATACTGTATCCTCTGATGAGATTGTTCGTCGTTTTGTGTATTTTCCTCCTCTTTTATTAGCCTTAGATGAAATCTAAGTTTTAACATATTTTCTTTGGTCTTTAGTAATCGTGCTTTTTCTCCTTTTTTTCACTTGTGCTGCTCGTTTTGATTACTTACCAACTCTCGAAATTATGTGTTATGCAAGAGCTTGGATGCACGAGACATGAATATATATATGTGGAGAAGCAAATTATGGTTACGTTTTCAGAGAGTTTTATAAATTAGCTATTAGTTTTTTTAGAACAATGATTGAACTATTTGTTTCATTTTGGATCTTGTGATTCTATTTGAATTTAAAAGTACTTCTAATATTAGGTTATAATATATTCCATTTTGGACTTAAGTTTTGAGCTTTTCATTTCGGATGGAGCAACATGCTTATAAGTTTCTTCAATAGTGATTGTACATCATTTGAATATCTTACTCCAATGATTTATATTGAGAGTATAATTTCAATTATCAAGCGATATGTATAAACGTGGCTAGTAGCAAATAATACAGCTGGCCAAAATTTGCCACAATTATACTCGTAGCTAAGTGAGTTTCCGAGCCATGTTAGTTTGTTTCTTGCCATATTTATGCCCGTGGCTAAATGAGGTTATTTGCACGAGATACTGAAACTTGCCATGTATGTTCTAATGTTTTTTTTTTGCTAAGTAAGTAAGATCTATATTCACATCCAAAACATAACAACATTACATCCTAAAACCTAACTGTTAGACGAGCAAACCAACTAGGTTGGACCCCTTTATCTAATAGAAAGGAAAAATTGTTCAACTACACATCTCAATACAAAGATTTTCTATCCATTGCCTATAACTACTACTAAGCTTCTAAGGTTTTACTCCCCTTAATCTCAAGCAAACTGAGCTTTGAACTCTTTTAACTAAAACACTTGGCAGCCAAACTACATCATTCCACCTAGCATCATTCCTAGCATGCCAAACAAAATATACTAGTGCATTTAAACAGGCAGTCAAAACCTGCTTCTGAGCTTTACTCATCCTATTTCTGTGGATGCAACATAGGATTCTGTAGTAGTTCACCTGATTGCTCTTCACCTGTAGCCATAGCAATACGTCCTTCAGACACCTCGGAGCATAAGAGCAACTGAAAAATAAGTGAGCATTAGATTCACAGCCCCCAATACAGAGGAGGCATTCAGCAGAGCTAGTTACCCCCATTTGGAGCAGCCTATCATTGGTTTTCAGCCTTCCATGCATAACTAACCAGCATATCATTCTGTGTTTAGGAATAGAGATTCTATTCCAAACAAATTTATCCCAGTGAATCTTAACAGACTCACTAATCATTAGATCATAGATTTTTTTAACACTAAAAGGCCTCAAATTGTGCAGATCATGTCGAGAAATAATCTGTTTCAAGTCCTCCTTAATCTAGCACACCTGTTTCCAATACCAACTACTCTCAGTAGGAGGGGAATACTCCCACCAATCGTCCTCCTTAATATACGCAGAGTGAACCCACCTGATCCATAGACTAACCTGTTTGGTTTCCAAGGCCCACACATACTTAGCCAAGGCTGCCTTGTTCCAAACAGTAATCTTCCTCACTCCAAGCCCCCCAGCTTGTTTAGGAGAACAAACAACATCCCAATTAACATTACCTGCTTTAGTGCTGTAATAACAGCTACTCCAGAGAAATGCTCTACACACTTTCTCAACCTCATGCAACACAGTTTTAGGGATAATGAATACCTGTGCCCAGTATACATGCAAACTCAATAAAACAGAATTAATAAGTAGAATTCTAGCAGCATAAGATAGATGTCTAGAACTCCACACTTTAATTCTCATACACATTCTTTCAACAATAGCATCACAGGCTGCCACAGAGATCCTTTTAGCACAAATAGGCACCCCAAGATATCTGAAAGGGAGCTTACTATGTTTGAAACCAGTGGAAATTTAATTCTCTGCACAGTAGCATCATCTACCCCAGCAGTAAAAAAATCAGACTTATCACCAATGATCTGCAGTCTAGAGGTCTCTGAAAATAACTTGAAACTATAGACAGAAGGGAAAGAACCCTTACAAACCAGAATGACATCATCAGCAAATACTAGATGGTTCAATTGAGGTCTTTTACACCTTGGATGAAATTCAAAGTAAGGATTTTCCATCACTTTTTTCATCAGCCTAGACAAGTACTCCATACAAATAACAAACAACAAGGGAGACATTGGATCTCCTTGTCTCAAACCCCTTTTGGAGGCAAAAAACCATTCATGGAACCATTTACCATAATTGTGAACCTAGGTGTAGTAACACATTTCATAATAAGCTCCACAAAGTGACTAGGGAAATTCAAAGCAATTAACATTCCGCTTACAAATTCCCATTCAATAGTATCATAGGCCTTCCTCGTGTCCAGCTTCATGATACAGCTAGGCTGCACCCCTTTCCTATTATAATGCCTCACTAAGTCTTGACAAACCATGATATTGTGCACTATGAATCTCTCATGGACAAAAGCACCTTGGTTCTCAGAAATGATATCAGGAAGGATACATCTCAGTCTGTTACAGATAACTTTAGATATACATTTATAAACAGTGTTACAACAAGCAATAGGGTATGTTCTAATGTTGCCACAAATTTTCTTATAGCAACAGCATGACATTAGCTTCGAGTTTTATCTTGGCAAGAAAAATAGTTTATGCCACGCCCTTGTTTTTCCCATGGCAACTTCTAGCTACGCTCACTTGTGCCACGAGAGTTTCAAAGTGGAATTTCCATGGCTATACAGTACAACCCCGACAATTTAGAACTTGTGCCACGATTCTACTCATGGCACAAGTGATGATTTGTAGTAGTGCACGGAAGGGCAATTTTTGTGTCTTTTCCGTCCTATCTTATTGCTTTCTTAGGTTATTATAAATAATTTTTAGATTATTTTTTACTTGTACCTTTTATTATCTTAAACACTTAGAGAGCTTTTAGAGTTATTATTCATTAGTTTCATCATTGTAGAGGAGATCAAACCTTGGTTTAATTCAATTAAAGTTATTGCTTTTTGTCAAATTGGTAATCTTCTCTCTTATTCCTTTGTTATTACTTCTTAATTGTTCTAGTTTAGTTGTTGATTATTTCATGATGCAATTGTTAGGGTTTCTTATTAGCTTTGTTATCGTTAGTTTAATCATGTCTGAGTAGCTCTCTTTTTAGGGTGTTAGATAGAGAAGCCATGTTTATACCATGATTGTTGTTTAGATTTCTATTGATTTCTAGGGCTTGATTAGAGTGATTGTGGTGTGGTTTGTTCTTGATTAGTGATTAATGGTAGTGGCCAATTTCATTGATTGCTTGTGGTTAATAACTGTTTGCACAGACCCTTATTACGATTAGAGGCCTAGGACACACCAGTAGTTATGATTACGTTAGTCAACAAGCGGCGTATGTTGAACTATGAGCGTTGAGACTTAACCATAGCTCAACACATGCTCTAATCCCTCGATTCTTTACTTAGATCTTGATAGTAGTTAATCCTATTTGATTGGTATAAGCATGGTGGACCAGAGTAATACCCTAGACTTTTATTCCATAGTTAAATCTCAGTTTAATTCTCACTTTCTTTAGTTTGATTATTAGTTCAGTTAATCTTCCCTGATTTCATCTGAAGTAGTTAGTTGGTTGAATATTAACTTAGAAACTCTGTCTCCCTGCGGATTCGACCCTGCTTCCCTTGACTACTATTGTTAGAGGATTGTAGGAATTGTCTTTGAATAGGTGATACGACTTTAGCCTATCACATATTAATACTAAAAGTGAAAGAGAATAGCATTAGCTTTAGACTTGGAGTACATGGTGGTAGACCATGGCTTTTCTTTGGGTTGGATTGATCACCGTACCCTATTTTATTTTAAAAGGTTCCTCGATATCGTTGGTCAAGGGATTACGGAATCGCGCCCGTATTTCGTCTTCTATTTTGGTTGGAAAACTCGATCCATTGTCTATTCAATTTACTAAATAATTATCATGTTTTATGTCTTGTGGAGTCAAGTCTTATTTTACGATTTGAAGTCTTGAGGTATCTTTATTGATCATGTTTTGTTATTTAATAGTATCATGTTAGGTTTCGTGTTTTATTTTATTATTTATGTACTCAGCTTTGCTGATTACGTGCTTTTATGTGTGTCGATCATGGATGTGCCTATTAATCCTGTCATGACTCTTTATTGGTGAGCAGTTTTCAATTGAGTATTTGCCTACAAGTTAGGAATATGTGATGCATCATCAATATTACTCATTTGGGATTTAGGAAGCATTAATGAGAGATCGCTTTCTTACTTTTATTGCCTCTTGCATTTATGTTACTTTTATTAAGTTGTTTTATTGATTATTTTTTAAATTGGTTTTGAATTATCCATCGAGGTTTGGATTATGATTTGTCAATAATTATGATTTAAGTATTTAATAAAATTTTATTTAATGTTTTTCCAGCTGCAAAACTCTGAGTAAGCCGATACGTTTCACACAGGCGATAATACCTTAATAATTCTCTATTTTAGTTGGGAAAATATATGTTTTGTAAAGAGAGAATTGACGGGTTGTTACACAAGAAGTTGAATGAAACTCCTTTATGAGTTGTGGAAAGGGTTATCCACCTAACTTAAATTTTGTGAAAGTGTGGGGGTGTTTAGCTAAGGTTCCCACACTTGAGTTTAAGAGGAAAGGGTTATCCACCTAACTTAAATTTTGTGAAAGTGTAGGGGTGTTTAGCTAAGGTTCCCACACTTGAGTTTAAGAGAACTAAAATTATGCGTAAGACCACATATATTGTTTTTGTTAGTTATGCACCTATAGTGCAACTTATAGGTTCATAACAAATTAAAGGATGCTAATTTGGATTTTATGGGCATATTATAGTATCTAGAGAAGTAGAGTTTTTTGAGGATATTTTTTCTATGAAGTTTTCTAGACTTGTGGATGAGTCATTATATTGTCCACCTTCATCCTCTTCTTTACCTAATGAAGAGATCTTATTTGGACCTTAGACTTCACTAGAACCTAGGAGAAGTAAGAGGGCTAGCGTTGAGGCGAGTTTTGGGCCTGACTTTTTTACAAGCTTTATTATAGAATCTAGTGATGATATTGGAGTCTTTTGTGTCAGCTTTTATTGTTGAAGATGATCCTAAAACCTATGATTAGGCAATGAGATCTGTAGATGTTGTTCTGTGTAAAGAGGCCATTGATTGTGAGATAGAGTCTATCATGTCTAACCATACTTGGGAGGTTGTTGACTTACCTCGTGAATGCAAGCCAATAAGCTACAAGTGGATATTCAGGAAGAAGCTTAAAGCTGATGGGTCCATTAATAAGTTTAAAGTTAGACTTGTGGCCAAAGTGTTATATAATATGAGCACTATAAGAGGGGGGTGAATTATAGTGATAGAATAAGCTATACTTTTTACGAAAATAAAAGCTAGCTAGGGAACACGAAAAGGGAACACGAGAGATTTAGCGAGGAAAAACTTCCTTGGCCCAATAGGATGAAACAACCTCGACCACAAGGGATTTGACTCTAAACTTTCCACTATAATAGGTCAAACGACTCTATTTACAAACTTATTACTTTCCTCTCGGGCCACAACTTGAGTTCCTAAACTCAAGTTCCCAACAACAGTTCCCACAACTGTTGTTCCTCTCGAACTTCCCTCGAAGTTCCTCTCTTTCTCTTTCTCACGCTTCACTCAAAGCTTCTCACACTTACAAGAGTTCACTCAAACCCTTACCCAAAAATACAATGTGTAAAACAATTGAAGAGTATAAACTCGAATAAAGTAAGTAAGACACTGACTCTTTGAGACAACTATGAATATTCAGCTAAGTCAGACACAATTTCCAAGGTATTAGGCGTCTATTTAAAAAGTACTAGGCAAGACCATAACTTATGTCCACTAACCCATGATGTCCATAACTTAAATTTATTTATTAGTTTTCATTAAAATTTTCTTGAGAAATAAATAACCACTAACCCACTACTTAGCTTAATAAAGAAGCACAGTACCATTAAACGTGGTTTTGAAAACTTGGAGCTTAATTAAACTAATTGAAAAAAATTAAAGCTCAAGAAGAAAATAATCAAGCCCACTCACCACTGCACGATAAACATGTAGCAGTAAATAGAACGTGATATTAGTTTGCCCATTTTTTTAAAATTAGTTTATAGGAAAATATATTTATTAATATTTTAATCATAATCGAAAATAATATTTATGTTTTAAAAGAAAATATTTTTAAAACCGAAATTCAGATATTGAAGATAAAATCTTTTTTATTTAAATAAAATATATTGCCTCCATTCTTTTTTAATCACTACATATAGAGTTTTACGTCTCCCAATGCACAACTTTAAATGCTAATAACTCTAATTATGCTCAAGTAAAAATTATAAAAAGTTAATTTTAATTAAGTATGTACCAAAACAAATCTAACAAGATCTCACATGAGTATGTTTATCCTTGTACATAAATCATTATAGTTGATTAAAGGGAGGTTGATGAATAGTGTAAAAAGAGAGATGTAGTGATTAAAAAAGAACGGAGGAAGTAAAAGATAAGATTTAAAAGATTTGAGATTATCCCAATTAAATAAGAAAATCATTTTAAATCATTTCCTCACAAACTAACAACTAACTCCCTAAAGTCATGGATCTAGTCAAAACTAGCCTAGGATTCTCTAACAAACTTACTTGGGCGCACAACTATCATAGGCGCACAACTTGCAAATTGTTAGTTGTTCCTGAAGTCGTTTCCAAGTCTGTTCCTAATAGTGCCAGTGTCTGATCCTGTCATGGGAACAGAACTAAAATCCATTTGAGAATTCAACAGAAACTAGATTAAGTATTTACTCGACCTTGACGAGAAGATATTAAATACATCCTAATGTATTCTAATCTTCACGCCAAGCTTGATACTTGACAGGCTAAAGTCGTATCGCCTAATCAAAAGTAATCCTAAAGTCCTCTAACAAATAGTAGTCAGGGAAGTAGGGTCGAATCCACAGAGAAACAATGTTCTATTCCTAAATGTCGGTCAAATCTAGACTATAGGGAACGAATGTTTGATTGTAATTATACTAAACTAGACTATAACAATATCAAGAATATCATAGAGTCTAGGGCATAGGTTCACCAATGAACAATTATTCGGGATGAAACACAATAATCAATAATGAATATTGTAGTTAAATAGGTTGATTTGCTCTCTCAAGTCTAAATCAACCATATAATGATATTAACAGGCTCTCGCAATTAATTAATATCAAAATCAACCTATTGAAACTAGCCTTAATATCAAGTTTATACCTCTCGGCACGTAACCTAATATTGCAACACTTTAGCAATAAAATCTGGCCAAATTAGATTGAATAGAAATAAAAACATTCAATAGGAATCAATATACATCATAAAAAATCAATACATTATAAACATCCCTTCATAATAGATCATGGATCCCCTTAAACCCTAGAAATATAGCAATCATAATTGGGGAAAACATATTCATAATGAAATAAGCTGACATGAATTAATAATTAAGGATAGAATAGAAATGAAAGGAGAAGAGAAATAATACCAATTGTAGAACCAATCTTGCAAAATCAAAGCTTCTATTGAAATTTCAATGTAAATTAGGAAAAAAGCAAAACTAGGGTTCTTAACTAATTGAGAGAAAAGAGTTCTAATCTAAAATATGAATTAATGATGGAAAATAAGATAGAAAATTAGATAGGAAATAAGATAATTCCCTTGATTCCTTATACCTTTCTATTTCCTAAAACAACTAAAAAAATAGAGCTAAAATCGTCAAAAGATAAGGCCTAAATCGAATAAAGCTACACGGGATAATCCACGGGCGCGGGTTTTCATCCTACAAATCAACGTCAACTTGAAAAGACCATATCGCACAAACTAAAAGTAGTATTGAGGCATGTGATACACCGTTGGAAAGATTTTCAAGTCTAGTTTCCAACCCTACTAGAATCACTCAATTCCGATCTCTGGATAATGAGTTATGATCAAAGGAGTGCACATGACTCAATTTCCATACTTCTTTTAACATGTTTCCGTTCTGTTTTGGGTTGCAATCTAACTCGAAGATGCCATTTGGACTTCTCATTTGACGTAACTCCTTCCTAGATGCTTCTCATGCTTAAGTTTGTCCAATAATAATCCAATTGTGTTCTTAGTATCTGAAAACTAGCAAAAACATCGAAACACGCATAAGAGTAATATTTTCTCAACATAAGTAACTATATGCAATTATGAATAAAATGCAACTAAATGATCATAAAATGCAACCTAAATGCATCATGAAAGACCTATATCAATGTGACTCATCAAACTACCCCAAGCTAAATTGTTGATTGTCACTAGTGATGGCAGTTGGGCCGGGTTAGCCCAACCCACCCAGCCCAACCCGTCTCGTGGGCCATGCGGGCCTAGACCGTCTAACCCGTATTCAACCCGGCCCAACCCGCTAAATATTGAAACCCGCACCGGCTAAATTTCGTCAGCCCAGCCCATGAAATCCCAACCCACAAAACCACCCAACCCGTACGTTAACCTACCCAGCCCAACCCATGAATTCACTCAACCCACCCATTCAACCCACCTACAAACCCGCCCAGCCCACCCATGAGCCCCACCCTAACCCACCCACGAACCCACCCAAACTCGCCCAACCCGCGTGGACCACCTAACCCGCCAAATTTGTTACGTTAAAAGTTAAACGAGTGAGTAACTAAACATAAATTACGACTATACGAAAATTAATCGTTATTCATAAATATTAATAAAACGAAAATTTTTAAACCAAATATTTCATATTTTCCATCAATATATTTCACAATTACATCTTAATTGAACTATACCAAATTACAAATGCAAATATAAATCATAAACACATAATTCATATTCCATCAAACTTACTAACTCATTCAACCCACCCAACCCAATAACTAACCCACCAAACCCGCCCAACCCATGAACCAGCCCAGCCCGCTTCATAAGCCCACCCAACCCATTAACCAATCCACCCAACCCATTAACCAGCCCAGCCCGCTTCATAAGCCCACCCAGCCCGCCCTATTAACCGCTAAAGGCCCATCCAGACCCGCAATGGGTCCACCCTCCAACCCATCCCACCAACCCACCCAGCCCGCTAGTTTCCCAGACCCGCACCGGTTAAAATTTGTCGAGCCCAGCCCACTGCCAACCCGGCCCAGCCCGGCCCACCCAATTGCTATCACTACTTGTCAACAAGCAATCAGACAATAGACACGGGAAGAAAATGATAACCTACAATATAGGACTAAAACAGGGTTAAGCACACAGTCCAAAACACGAGAGATATCAATACTACATGAACCAAGCATCGAGCATCTATGAAACAAAGTCGCATAGCACGTCATGTGACCAATCAACTCAACAATCTTACCACAAACCCTTTACCCCAAGCTGAACTTAACAAAACTTGACAGACCTCACTATAGATATGTGCACTCGTACCCTCATGTGTTTAGGGCGAAAATCAATGACACTCAACCTATATAAATCAAATCAGCAGAAGCAATACTCTTTAACTTTGACCTTTTGACTCACCTTCAACACGAAAATACAACACACAAAGATCAAGAGGACTTTCAAGGGTTGTAATGAGGCTAGGGTTAGGGGTATGGATAGTATTTTGGGAAATGTGGTGGAAAAGCCAAGAAGGAGGAGCAAATATCAATGTAAATACAGCCTAACAAGGCATTCATAACTCCAAATAACACCATCATTACCAAAATATCGCCAGAATATCTTTCAAGCAAAGTAACTCATATATAACCTTTTCACTTTTGTTTCAAAATATGTTCACTTCTTTTGTTTTTTCATTTTTTCTTCATTGTTTTCCTTTTTCTTTCTGTTTTTTCTATATTGCCAAAATCTCTTTGAACTACATTAGAATTCGATGATAAAGCTCATTAATAACATTTTCCTTCAACAAAACCACGCATCAACTACATCCATGTAATACAATCTCATCAAAACTAACACTCGCTCCCCCAAGCTAGGCTTGGGAAAATAATCAAATGAGGTTAAGGCTTGTAATATGGGTGAAATTACCAAACAAGAGTCAGAAAAGCTCAGCGGGGCTGAGGGGAAAAATGTAAACAAGTAGAACTCTGGAGCTAAAATCATGAAATGAACGCCTCAATCATATCAAATAGCGTACACAATCAAGCATCAAGGAGTACCATGTCAAAATCAAGAATCAAGGAGTACCATGTCAAAATCAAGATCAATACATCAACAAAGGAACTAATCACTCATGAAAGAACATAATTGACGCAGTTCGCCAGTTTAATTAGGCACAGAAGCTCACATGGGTCAATTTGTCTGCATAGTAAACTTAAAGCCAGCCAGAGATATCAAATAGTCTTACCAAGGCCAATCAATCGTATCACAATTATGATATGAAGAATCATGAAACAACTGCACAACAAAGCTGAAGAACTGTAATGAAGATATCAACAAGGTTTTCAATGGTGTGCCAACAATAGTCCTATAGATGAAAACTAATATGAAATGAGCTAACTATGATTCAACAATGAAAGCAGTATATTTTTTTTGTTACATGTAAAATCTCATTCCTAATGAACAAGCAGAAGCGTGTAAAAACTACAAAGCGATAAAAACTACGCTAGAAAGCCATAAAGGATAGAATATCCCTCCCCAAGCTAGATACAGCACAGTGTCCCACTGTGTAAAAAGTAAGGGAAAGGAATAAGAAGGTTCACTCAACAAGAGCCTCGTCCATCGATATAATTCTAATACCAATCAATCCAATATCAAGTAAATTTCGCCGACAAAATTCACAATTCAAACAATTTCATTATGAAATTCACCATGATCTAGACACTAATAACAATATCTCAACAATAAGCAAATATAAAAACCAACCAAATATTCAATAACGAGCGTAGTAGGCACATACAAGAATTATTATGAATTCGAAATGAAATTCACCAAATTGAATACTTACTGCCTCTTTAAGTGCAAGATTGATTGATGTAAGAAACTTTTTTGAGAAAATCCAAGTATGTTGCCAAGGGTCCCAATTGAAATTTCAAAGCACATTCAAGAAGCCGCCCCAATTCAATGATATAATTTAGAGTTTTAGGAGTATGGGAATTGAAAGGGGTGGAGGTTGCTTTGTGGATGGGCAGTGGCCAAGGTGGTCTCTTCGCCGGCGGGTGGTAGCTGCTGTGACGTCCGGCAGTACTGGGTGTGGGTGTGATAGGCGGTTTTACGGCAGTGATGAAGGAAGAGAGTGTCGATAGGGGGTTTGTGCTTGAGTGCTGCGGGTGGGGGTGAGTGTGGCGTATGTGGAGGCTTGGCGGCGGAAAAGTCCGGCGAACTCAGAGGATGCCGGCGGTGGAGGGAATCAGGGATCGCCGACGATGGAGGGACAAACCGATGATTCGTCGATCGGCGGTAGTAATGGTGTTCCGGCAGTGGGGTGGTGGTGTCCGCTGTGCGGTACTGCTGTTCGCTGGCTGCTTATTCTCCCTTTTTCTTTTTTGGACAGTACTCGAAATTCTGCGGGCGCGGGGTGGACCACGCGGGTGGGCAGAAAGTTTGAAGCGTGGAGGGATGGGAGGGCTGCAGGCGCGGGTCGAGTTAGAAGGCACGCACAAAATCCCGCGGGCGCAGACTCTCAAGCCTGTAGGTGAGCAGTTTGTCGGTAAAAAGTAGGGGTGTGCAAAAAATCCGATCCGAAAATTCGACTATCAGATCAAGAATTTCGGATATCTGATTCGCTTTTTGGAATTTGGATCGGATATCCAGTTTTAAAACCGGATTATCGGATCAGATACGGATAGGTCTTTTGTAAATTCGGATAATCCGAAAATCCGGATTTTTTTTTAAATAAATATTCTTTTGTAGCCCATTCATTGCCCAACTCCAAGCCCAGATATTAGTTTGACCTAACTCTGCTCATTCGTTCACTTCAGACTGCTCTGCTGCTCTCGTTCACTCTTCAATCTTCACCAGTCAGGCAGTCAACAGTCCGCTGCTCGTCTACCACTACGTTGCTCACCTTCCCGGCGTTCCCGCTGCTTGTCTGCTCATCAGTCGTCACAGAGTTACACTGCTCGTCGTCGCGCTACCTTTACTGATTTAAATCCCTCATTTTCTTCCCCAAAAAAATGAGATCTTTAATATGTTCTTGCTCGCAATCTTTCTCTTTCTTTTCCTCCTTTTTGTTGTCTTTCTGGCTGCGTACTATTACTACTAGACATACTACCATTATTATTATGAGTCAACTTCGGCATTGAGAAAGTGTACCAAAAATTGATTTTTTTTCATGATTTTAGATGCAGGTTTAGAATTATCAAAGTATGGCTTGATCTTTTATTTCTTTTTCTATTTTATCTTCCAAGAGTAATAAACTAATAACTCTCTAATGTCTAAAGACTAAATACAATTCACAGGCCATTCACAAAATCTAGAAAGGATATACCACACGAGAGAATAAATTGAGCACACAAATTTGAATTTTAAAATCCGGATTATCCGATACGAAAATCCGGATAACCAGATTATTCGGAACGGATCCGGATATCATTTTTTGTTATCAGAAAATTCGGACATCCGGTTTTCCGGATTGGATCGAATTCGGTATCCGATTTTGCACACCCCTAGTAAAAAGGAGTCGTACGACCTCACGGGCGCGTGTTTGAGCTCATACGTGCACCTAGGAACGACATTAACACACCAAAGCCACTAAACGACACTTGTTAGCATGGTTAACTTATAAATTTATGAAAAATTGAATCCAAATGAATTCAAAAATTAAAATAAAGTACGAAAAGAAACTAAGTAAACACCAAAAAAATCGGATTCAAGTAAATTCAAAATCTAAAATAAAATACGAGACGACACTAGTTAAACAAAAAAAAAACGAATTCAAATGAATTCAAAAACTAAAAAAACGAAAGTACATAAAATAAAATGATTCAAGTGAATTCAAATATTAAAACAAAATAAGAAACAAAACTCACTAAACTAGAAAAATGAATTCAAAATCTAACATAAAAAATTAAAAAGAAGGGTGAGAAATTCGGGATGCCTCCCGAAAAGCGCTGGTTTATAAAGGTATCACACGACTATATACCCCTTTTCGATCGGAAGTGTTTGGGCCCACCTAGTGGCCAACTCAATTCTTTATGCAAAATACAAATATGCCCCCTTTACCTATGGTAACCTAGGATTGGGAGTTACAACATCTGGGATCCCACATCGATCTCTAGATTCTCCATCCTAGAGTCATGCCTATAAAAGCAGCATCCAACACATCAGTAAAGGGTAATTAATCATTTTCTCTACCTACCCCCTTTTATTGTTTACATAAGCTTACATCATCATTCCCATCACAACTCCGCATCGCTGACTTAGGCATCGGAGCGGCTACGCCCGGAAAGCCCCCGGGTTAGTCTTCCGTCTGTTTTGCAGGTCATCCAGCTAGCACGTGGTTCGAGCAAAGACTGCACGTGATCATCGCAAAATCATCAATCATATCATCTTAAGTTTCTTGGCAGAAACAGTTTGGCGCCGTCTGTGGGGATACACAAAGTCAGTCGACAAAAAGGCATGGCCAGACCACGCAGAACCACTCCAACTGTCGAGAATGAGCCCATCATTCAAGAAGTTATACAGACTGTCAATCAAGAGCCTATTCATCCAGCCGGGAATGAGAACGGACAATCTCGGAGAGACAGACACGGAGACCTCGCGGTCACCAGGTACGACCTCGAACACCTCGAGGCCATGATGAATTCGAGAATCAACGATATTATCCAAGAGATTCAAGGAAGTCAACGCTTGTCGAACACTCATCCCCCACCGCCTCTGAATAGAGAGCAAGGTCCACAGGTAAATGATAAAGTCAGAGAACGAGAAAGATCCCCTCGGATAACAAGGGACCCCGAACAACAGCTACTCACTCCTGCAGTGAGAGTGCCTCGAGCTACAAGGAGTGAAGGGTACAAACCGAATCGTGGGGTCGACACCCGGAGAATAATAGAAGAAAGGCTCCTCAAACGGGGAGAAGATGTAAGAAACATGCTGAACAGAAGGCGAGAAAGGCCCAAACAGACAACCTGAGCCTAACCGGCACGGGGAAGCACACTCAGAAAGAGCAACATCTCATAGAAGGAGCCCATCCAGATCGGTACGTACCCTGCACGGGTCGGCCAGAACAACGAGGAACACTGAGGTGAGCGCCTCGTCGTACCACAAGGACAGGCCTCCCCTCGGAAATTCAGGAGCACTCTCCTTCATGACTCCCTTCAGCAAGCAGATTATGGACACCTCCAGTCCAGGAAAAATCAAAGTCCCACCAAATTGAACACTATGCCGGCGGGTCGAACCCAGCAGATCACATGGCAAAGCTCATATGAGCGTACAAACGAGATGTGAAGCCACATGGTGTCGGTTCTTCCCAACAAAACTCAAAGGGTTGGCCCTCAGCTGGTTCTCTGGGTTAACCTCCGGAATTGTCACAAGCTTCCGAGTGTTGGAGGCCCTCTTCCTCCAACACATCGTCGCTGATCGGAGACACAAGAAGACCAACATCCACTTGATGAGTGTCAAACAGCAAGACAATGAGAGCCTGAGCGACTACATCAAATGGTTCAATGATGAATCAATGAAGGTGTCAGACTTGCAAGATGTTGTAGCCTTCACAGCACTGATGTCAAGACTCCTACCAGGAAAATTCAAGTGGCAACTAGCTGAAAATCAAGTCAACATGTTCACGGAAGCTATGGAATGCGCTCAGAAATTCATACAAGCCACCGACATCTGCAAGCCGACAAAGGAACAGGTAAAGAGAAAAGAAGATACAAAAGACACTCGAGAGGTGTCGAGAAAGCATAGGACGAACTACCCCCTACACTACTCAGGCATTCAGACAATGGGGAAGATCCTTAGTTTAACATGAACCGTAGGGAGATTTACATGGATCTAAAAGAGAAATCAATGTTGCGAAGACCTCCTCCGGTCGGAACTTTCGATGCTCGGAGGGACCAGAGATTATGGTGTGATTAGCACAAAGAGTGTGGCCATACCACCAAAGATTGTCGTGAATTGAAGAAAGCGCTTGACCACCTGGCGGATTAAGGAAAACTGAATCGTTACTTAAAAGATATCCCCTAAGAAAAAGGAAAGAAAAAAGCTGCTGAACCGAACCGAGATGATAGCGATCATACCGATGTGTCCTAAATGTAAGCCCTCGGGCCTTTTAGCTTACTCTTTTGTACTTGGGGACCATAGTAATGAGACGGATTAATTTTGTAATACGACGGGAATTGAACCCGCGCATGGTGGATTCACAATCCACTGCCTTAATCCAAATGAGCAAACCGAAATCGGTCATCCCTAGGACACCACGAGAAGCACCCTAACTTTTTACTTGATCAAATCAAGTCAAAGGCTAAGGAACGTCCGGCCAGGAACAAGGGTCATCCCATGGACGCCAACGTAGTGACACTTCATCCGGTCTTAATTTTCCTCCTTTAAAGCCCTCTCCTCGGCTTCATAAGGCGCACAAACAGCTGTACCTTTCGGCTTCATAAGGTGCACAAAGTGCACCTCTCGATCTCATGAATTGCATAAACAAGGGGCATCCCTCGGTTTCCATAAGATGCACAACCAAGTGCACCTCTCGGACTCATGGAATGCTCAAGCAAGGGGCGTCCTTCGGTCTTCATAAGGTACAAAAACCAATGCGTCTAAAACTAAATGGCGCTCGAAAAATCAAGGCATATACCTCCATGTTGAAACTTGATCGTATCAAATCCCTTTCAATAAGGTAAAGATATGTGCTCGACCTCCCATGGGGCTGATCGTCCCTTAGGGTAACATGGTCAGCCTGTCATTCTTGGTCATTATGGCAATGTCATGGTCGGCCTATCATGTGTGGTCATCATGACAATACCATGGTCGACCTATCATTCAAACTTGAACAATGTTTGGCTAAGTATCAAAACCCTTTCAACAAGGTATAAGTAGGTGCTCGGACTCATACAAGGTTCATTAGTCCCTAAAGTGACCGACCACCCTACTATCACTCAAACTTAGACAATGTTTGGCTAAGTACAAAAACCCTTTCAACAAGGCAAGGGTAGGTGCTCGTCCTCCCTTGGGGCTTATCAGCCCTTGGTTACCATGTCCGGCCTATGATTCTTGGTCATCATGACAATTTCATGGTCGACCTATCATTCTTGGTCATCACGACAATATCATGGTCGGCCTATCACTCATAGTCATGACAAGACTTTAACAATGTTTGTGTATGTACAAGAACCCTTTCAAAAAGGTATATGTAGGTGCTCGGCCTCTCATGGGGCTCATCAGCCCTTGATAGGCTTGACCACCCTACCAAGCTAAGTGTAGGTCCAAGGACTCATTGGGGATAGTACCCACTTCATAACTTAGACTATTTTGTCTAAGTGTAAAGACCTTCAACAAGGCATATGTAGGTTCTCGGACCATCAAGGGGCTCATTAGCCCTTGGTGATTCTGACACCCTACCAAGATCTAATGGTCGTCCTCGGACTCATGTTGGACACCACCTAAGGGATGTTCTCGAACTGTCAAGGGCCTCCAACAAACAACTTAGCCATATTTAGCTAAGTAAAATTTTCAACAATACAGACAAGTGCGTGCTCTCAAACTCCCACAGCATAAAACCAAGGTGTTGTCCTCGGAATTCAAGGCAAGCACTATATGGCACCACCCTCAGACTCCCATAGCATAATACCAAGGAACAGGCCTCGGAATTTGATGAACAGGGTCAAGGGGCCGCCCTCGGAATATGCTTGAACAGTACCACATAGTACCACCCTCAAAACTTGAAGAGTAACACCAAGGTGCCCCCCTCGGAATCCACTGAACAGTACGCGAGGCTACCCTCGGAATTTTGTGAATAGTGCCAAGTGTTGTCGCCGGTTTTTATGGCACACTATTACAAGCGGTGTCCTAGGTCTCGTATAAGCATTATCACAATGATTTCCTTGGTTCCCAAGAGACACATAACAAAGGCTATTCCGCCAATAGCCCAACCCATCAACTCACGGGGTCATCTACGTGTTGCGCCCTTGGCGTGGGGCTATTCCGCCAAGGCTATACACACATAAATGAACTCTCGGCCTAATAAGGTGCCCAATGAAGGACACTGCTCGGATTGTCAAGATGCACAAGCTCAGTGTCATATCAACTTAGTCCATCAAGACACATGAAATGTTTTCCCCTCGGTTTTCCAACACACATGAGCAATATGTGTCCCTTTGTTCATTCAACTCACATAAGCAATGTGTGTCCCTCGGACTTTTCAACACACATAAACAATGTGTGTCCCTCGGATCGTCAAGACACATAAGCTATGTGTGTCCCTCGGCCTCTCAACACACATAAAGAGTTGTGTGTCCCTCGGTTTTGAAACACAAAGAGGTGCGTGTTCCTCGGTCTTTTAACGCACACAAGGAGGTGTGTGTCCCTCGACCTCTCAACACACCCAAAGAGGTGTGTGTTCCTCGATTTTTTAAGACACACAAGGAGGTGTGTGTCCCTCGGCCTCAACACACACAAACATGTATGTCCCTTGGTTTTTCAACACACACACAAGATGTGTGTCCCTCGCCTTATAATACACATAGAAAATGTGTATGTCCCTCGGTCTTAACACAAGCAATATGTGTGTGTCTCGGATTTTTCCACGCACGCATGCTACGTGTGTCCCTCGGCTCATTCAACACACGTAGGCATTGTTGTCCCTTGACATGTCAAGACACAAACCGAATGTGTCCCTCTCGGCATGAACCTACTCGGCCCATGGCTACAAATACCACACTACCCACCACTCAATTTACTTATGAGCCAACTTCCTAAAACAGGAAGGCCCTCGGTCTGGCCATAAAAATCAAGAGAAAAAACCAATGGTCGGCCCTCGGTTTATGGTTATGCACGCCACAAAAACACTACCTCGGTCTTCAAAGGTTGGTAACCTCCTCGTCCTGTGAGGGGGAATACGCTCGGCTCACCAAGAAAACTTTCACTCAGCTTATACAAGTGCAGGCTCTCGGTCCAAGGAGGACAAAGTTGTCGGCCATCACCCATATCAAACATTCAATAGAAATTGATGATGAAAGTAATACATGATCATCATGCTTACCTCATACTCACTTTCCACATCATGCATGATGATCATTTAATGCATGGTGATGATCCTAGGCGATCAACTCACAAGTAATTAGTGGATGTGCTTGGTTGGTCAACTCAGCCTACAACTATAGTTAATGATGATGATCATGTTTCAAAGCTTCCTTATCTCCACATCACACATGTGGTCAACCTACAAAAAAGCTTCTAACAAAAATACCCACTATCAAAACCTTGCTTTTGTTACAATTAAATACCACCACCCCTCGGTTTTTCCTATAAGGGTATAACTTTGCCTTACACTCGGCCCAATTAAATTCCCTCATTGAGTGCCCCAATCGGCCTTATCACAAAAAACAACACAACTGAACATTCACATTATTCAATCAGTGCCCTTCTCGGTCTCAAATTTCAGCAACCAAAGACAAAACAAAAAAAGAGAGGATGGTGCTCGGTCTCCCCCTCAACTTACACCCCCATCGGTCTATGTCAGTCACACAAGACAAAAGGCGGTAAGAGGGTGGTCGGTTTCACCCACTTGGTCAAATAAGGAAAATAACCATGACACATCGTGTAAGGTGAATGGATAAAAACGTCAACCAATACAAAGACAAACGAGAACTATTCCGCCAACGGCCTAACCCGTCGACTCACAGGGTCGTTTACATCTTACACCCTTGGCGTGGGGCTAATTGTTTGGGCCCACCTAGTGGAAAACTCAATTCTTTATGCAAAATACAAATATGCCCCCTTTACTTATGGTAACCTAGGATTGGGAGTTACAACATCTGGGATCCCACATCGATCTCTAGATTCTCCATCCTAGAGTCATGCCTATAAAAGCAGCATCCAACACATCAGTAAAGGGTAATTAATCATTTTCTCTACCTACCCCCTTTTATTGTTTACATAAGCTTACATCATCATTCCCATCACAACTCCGCATCGCTGACTTAGGCATCGGAGCGGCTACGCCCGAAAAGCCCCTGGGTTAGTCTTCCGTCTGTTTTGCAGGTCATCCAGCTAGCACGTGGTTCGAGCAAAGACTGCACGCGATCATCCCAAAATCATCAATCATATCATCTTAAGTTTCTTGGCAGAAACAGGAAGAATTCAATGCCTTGAGTAACTTATCAAATTCCCCTGCGAACATGTCATTGAATACTAGATATGGTTTAATTAAAAGCACATTTATCTTTAAAAATCAAGTATGAGAAGAATCATTAGAAAAAATGAAATCAAAGGAAAAGAAATAGGAAGAAGAAAACCTAAAAAGAAAAGATTTACAACTTCCCTCTAACTGCTCCATGGGCAAAGTAGATCGCAAAGGATGATTATTTATGCCAATTTGATTAAAATTACCGTGCAAACATGACTCTTTGAGGAAATAAGGGGAATTCAACACATGAAACCAAGGTATAATATGAAGTCTTGTTGAAGACAAAATATAAGGGTGATGCGGGATATGGTCACAATTAGAATCAAGCAACCTTTCAGTATTAACAAATTCTTTACATTCAAGAGCTGCTACTAAGGCATCCACCTCATCCTTCCATTGGTTAGAATTACCTAAAACTTCACCCTCATATATAGGTTTGCTGACAGAAGAGCCGTCGTCAAATAGTTCCATAACAAATTGTTTTTCATTCATCGATTCTACAACTAATAAATCTTCCTCTTTGAACACTCCTATTAGATCCAATTCTTCCTTATCTAGACCATTATTAAGAGTATTAAAAGTCAAATTGCAGTCTTCGTCTATTAAATAGGCATTATCGACCAAATTATTAATCTAATTGTTGCTCAATAGCTTGGCAAATAAAATTTAGTTCAACTTGCATTGATCTTTGGCTATCAACAATAGATGCTATTTTCAACGTATGATCTTCCCTATCCTTGTAGAATTCATTCATAAAATCATAAATAACATTATCGTACGATTAAGATGAAGAATTAATCAAATCAAACGGAGGGGAAGAGTTATTACATGCAGATAGGACTCATTATATGGACAACGAAAAAATCGTAATCATAGGAGTAACAATATGAACAATAATAAGAAGGAGAGGTATGAGAATCATAGCTAGAGGAAGGTAGGGGTGGGTTTACAAATTTTGTCATGTCCCACTCATAGGTTTCTCTAACTAATGACTCAATCAAATTCCAACCATCTTCCAGTGTCTTTTCCAAAAATTTCCCGTTACTCGTGGAGTCAAACATCTTCCTCGTTTCATTGTTCAAAGCCTCATAAATCACTAGGCGCATATCACATTCTTCTATTCCATGATTAGGACCAACAAAATCGCCTAGTCTATTTTAGTACCTCCAAAATAATTCATTCTCAAATTGAGGAAAAGAAAAAATTGCTTTGGGTGTACTAGCATGTATATAGGAGTCATGTGCAATAGAAGGTAATTCATAGGAACTCATGCAAAAACCCAGAGAAGTTGGATAGGATGCATTAAGAATAGAAACATGAGAATCCCAAGAATTACAACTATGTTGCATATTAAGGGAATTTTTCGTTATGAAAATAACGTGATTCCATGAAGTTTAAAGAAAACTATTCACATAAGAGGGAAAAGAAAAGGAAAAAGAAATATGCACATTAAACTCACCGAAAATAAGAAAAATAAACAAACCGTTTTCTCGACAACGACGCCAAATTTTGACAGGCTAAAGTCGTATCACCTAATCAAAAGTAATCCTAAAGTCCTCTAACAAATAGTAGTCATGGAAGAAGAGTCGAATCCACAGAGAAATAGTGTTCTTTATTTTCCTCATTGTCGGTCAAATATAGATTATAGGGAGCGAGTGAATGATTGTAATTATACTAAACTAGACCATAACTATATCAAGAATATCAATAATAAAGAGTTTAGGGCATATAGGTTCACCAATGAACAATTATTCGGGATGAAACACAATAATCAATAATGAATAATGTAGTTAAATAGGTTGATTTGCTCTCTCAAGTATAAATCAACCATAGAATGATATTAACAGGCTCCCGCAAGTTATTAATACAACCTCTACCTATTGACACTAGCCTTAATATCAAGTTTATACCTCTCGGCACGTAACCTAATATTGCAACACTATAGCAATTAAATCTGGCCAAATTGGATTGAATAGAAATTAAAAAATTCAATAGGAATCAACATACATCATCAATAATCAATACCTTATAAAATCCCTCCATAATTGATCATGGATCCCCTTAAACCATAGAAATAGACTACTCAATCATAATTGGGGAAAACATATTCATAATGAAATAAGCAAACATGAATTAATAATCAAGGAATTAATAGAAATGAAAGGAGAAGAGAAATAATACCAATTGTAGAACCAGTCTTGCAAAATCAAAGCTTATATTGAAATTTCAATGTAAATTGGGAAAAAAGCAAAACTAGGGTACTTAACTAATTGAGAGAAAAAGAGTTCTAATCTAAAATATGAATTAATGATGGAAAATAATATAGGAAAATTTGATAGGAAATAAGATAATTCCCTTGATTCCTTATACCTTTCTATTTCCTGAAACAACAAGAAAAATAGAGCTAAAATCGTCAAAAGATAAGGCCTAAATTGGCTAAAGCTACACGGAATAACCCGCGAGCGCGGGTTTTCATCATGCAAAACAACGTCAACTTAAAAAGACCCTATCTCACAAACTAGAAGTCTTGATGAGGCATGTGATACACCGTTGGAAAGATTTTCAAGTCTAGTTTCCAACCTCGTTAGAATCACTCAATTCCAATCTCTGGATAATGCGTTATGATCAAAAGAGTGCACATGACTCAATTTCCATACTTCTTTTATCATGTTTCCATTCTGTTTTGGGTTGCAATCTAACTCGAAGATGCCCTTTGGACTTCTCATTTGACGTAGCTCCTTCCTAGATGCTTCTCATGCTTAAACTTGTCCAATAATACTCCAATTGTGTTCTTAGTACCTAAAAACTATCAAAAACACCGAAAACATGTACAGGAGTAATATTTTCTCAACTAAGTAACTATATGAAATTATGGACTAAAATAAAACTAAACGATCCTAAAATGCAACCTAAATGCATCGTGAAAGACCTATATCAATATGACTCATCAATACTTCATCATTCGAACATCTTCACTTCGATCTTTGATTAATTCTCCAATTTAATCTTCGATCAAGTATTCTATTGGCTCGAGAATGAATTACCTAGCAATATCATAAGTAAAATACAATATGTCTTTTGTGATTAAGTCATCTTCAAAACTCAAGGGTCAATAATTTCCCCCTTTTTGAAGATGGCAACAAAAGGCATATACAATATATAATATTTAATGTAAACAAGTTATATAAAATTGTTTAACAAAGTAATGCAACTAAATTAAATAAAATTCTAATAGACTTTTTATTTTTTTACTTAAGATAAAAACGTTTTAAACTTGGGAACATGAATCAAGGCTAGAAATTTTTTACTCTTTGCCTTTCTCTTTCCCCCTTTGGCATCTTCAAAAACATTATGCCGCGATTTTGAAAAGATGAATTTTATCTATCGAAACACATCACACCACCAAACTTAGTGAGAAACAAGTTGGTTAGTATAAGCAAATAAAGCATTCAACTCTAAAAACCCCAATCCAAGAATATTAGCTATTCAAAAGACGCACACATGCCAAAAAGATTCAACTAAAAATTAGCCAATTAACATTGTTCCATTGTAGCATGCATAAGAAGGAAAGAAAATTAAAACATTGTTCCCATAATTAACGAAGAAAGAGTGTTAAACTAAGAATAATGTTTAGGCATTAGGAGAGGAGGGTTGTTCGACTTCTTCCACCACATCATTTAATTTGTCCATCACTTCCTTGTGGTTGCGTTCCACGGTTTTCGCAAGCTTGAACATCATGGACTCCAATAGCATTATGTTGTTGTCACCTTTTGGAGCGCCATAAGATTCGTCTTAAGTTGTTGCATGACAAGCCCTTAACCCATAAAAGCAATATCAACCTTTTCTAACAACCCTTTCACAATCTTATTCACAACTTGGGGTTCTTGAGAAAATTCCATCATCGCCTCCGATTGACCCTTAACCAAAGTAAAGAAATGATCCAATCTTTTAGCATGTGCAAAGGTATAAGTCGCACCCATGGAGGGGTTTAAAGAAGAGGAAGATGAGGGTTTTTGTGGATTGGTTGCGGCAGTAGGTTCCTTTGGATCAGGAATAAAAGTTTGTTCCTCAGTGATGGGAACAACTGCAGGTTCATTTACAGAATCAGGTTGTTTGGAAGGAGGAGGAATTGGTGAGTTTTGTGGCTTGTTGTGTTTGAGGGATGTCGTTTTTGGTGGTGATGTTTCCATAGGGGCAGGGGATTGTTCCCTAGATGAAGGAACACAAGCGTCATATGCTTCTTTAGCAATCACCTGAACTTCATCATCATCGACAACATCATCATCAAGCACAAAAGAAGGAGAGCTCAATACCTTGAAGTTGCGAATGCGCCTACTTGATCTAGGAGCTTGTAAGACCGGTTTCTCCTTCTCCAAATCTTCCTTGTCAACAACTTTCTTTCCTTTTGCCTTTTCTTTTTCTTCTCTTTATTTTTCTTTTTCGATTTTTTCGATTTTTTCATTTTTCCTTTCTTTTTCTTCTTTTTTGACTTCCACCTCAAGATCAATTTCTTTATTCTCTTCTCCTTCACGATCATTTTCTACCTCATTATCATCCAAGTTTGATCTCCCTTGCACGACTTTCCCATCAACAATATAGACATTCAAGTTATTTAATGCATTTGTGTTTAACAAATTACCCGTTGTAACACCCACTGTAAGAACTCCATGAAGCTTCACATTGAACTTCATTAAGAGAACCGTAATTAGGGCGCCATACCCTACAACAATCCCATGCTCAATGCAATGATTCAAGTGTTGAATCATGAGGGAAGGAAAATTAATGGGTTTATTTGATGCAAGGCAATGAATATAAATCAAATCCAACATGCCAACTAAAGCACGTTTACAAAGACGGGGCAAAAGAGCTTTTTTATGTATATGAAAGAGCATTTTGTGGAAGGGGGATAGCAGATTATGATCAACAGATATAGCACCTCTTTTACCACCATACTTCACAACTAGGTCATTAAAGGAGATATTAGAAAAAGGATATGTACCACGTTGTTTCTTAAAGTAGATATCAGTTCCCCTCACCGGAACACCGAACAGTTTTCCCAAGGATTCACAATTAAAGTCAATTTATGTTCCTCTCACAAGAGTAGAACAGTTTCTCTCCTTATACATAGTAAAGTTCTCACGAAATTCGTCCATCAAGCTGGGAACGAGAAATTGACTATTACAATTCTCAAACAGCGGTTCCCAACCTTGAAAATTTAATATGTCTAACAATTGATGAAAATTGACCGTTCTACATCATCTAAGATTAATACATAAACCCAAGACATACCTAGAGGCGTTCGATTTTCATTTTTCCATCTTCGTTGTTCCTCTCACTAGAATAGAAGGTTCCCCATGAGATTTTGCATGTGATTCTTCGACTTCCATCTCACCGATTCTTCAGTTTGCTTCCTCTTTCTCAAAATTCTTTAGGGTGGATTGGGAGAAATATCTATTGGAGTTGGTGAGTCATTGTGAGTAGAAGAGGGAGAGGGTTTTTCGGTTTTAGGTTGAGTGTGAAGGTAATGATTTTTTATGAGATACATGTTTGAAGGAAAGGGGGCGGTTTTTATTTGGGTGAATGGATGCAATTTTAGTATAGTGGGAAAACTTAAGATAAATTTAATGGAGGTAATTAATGAGGAGATTAATGGAGCATATGGAAAATTAAAAAAAATAATTAATCCGTGTAACGCACGCGGTTTTGGGGGAGGAAAAAAATAAAGAAAATTAAGGAAAGAATTTAAGATAATTACAAGATAATATTTCCCAACTAAATTGAGATATATTAGGAGAGAGTAAATGAAATAATATCATATTTTCAGGAGAAAAAAATTGAACATAATATTTTTGTATTTTTATTTGAATTTAAAAATTTAAAAAGATAATCTAATACGCTGAGCACAGCGTTGGGAAACAGCGAATGGGAACAGAGAAACTTGCTACTTTGGAACTCAATTAAACTTTTAATCCCTTGTTAACTCTTAAGGCGTAGAATTTTCTAAAGAACACTAAGGATAATATTATTGGACATTGGTGAGCAGTTTTCAGACAAATTCACTTATACATATGAAACAATCATATAAAAGTTGTGATGCATTTAAATAAATAAAGACACCAAATTTATTCACACATATATAATGCCAAAGAGTCAAACCAATAGGGAGAAATATTATAACAATTATTTCAACTTAATCAAGCTAAGCTCAAGTCTCAGTTTTTCAAATCGATCTCTATTTAAGGGCTTTGTCAGAATATCAGCAATCTAATGTTCAGTTTCACAAAATTCCATTTTAATTAGGCCCTTTTCAACGTTGTCCTTAAGAAAATGATGCCTAATATGAATATGCTTAACTCTAGAATGATGCACGGGATATTTAGAAATACTAATAGAACTAGTATTATCACAATAAATAAGAACACATTTAAAGTAAATTCCAAAGCATTTGGGAATAACATGCTGTTGCTGCAACATGTTCAGCTTCAGCTGTAGATAAAGCAACTATGTTTTGCTTCTTGGTACTCCAAGAAACTAAACTATGACTAAGGAACTGAACCATACCTGATGTACTCTTTCTATTGACTAGATGTCCAGCATAGTCAGCATCTGCAAATCCTGTCAATTCGAAGGTATCACTTCTCGAATAGAACAAGCTTAAATCATCTGTTCTTTTGAGGTATCTTTGGATTCTCTTCACTGCTGTGAGATGAGATTCCTTCGGATTGGCTTGAAACCTAGCACATAGACCTACACTAAAAGCAATATCAGGACGACTTGCAGTTAGATATAATAATGAGCCAATCATACCTCGATACTTGCTTTGATCCACACTAGAACCTATAGCATCCTCGTCCAACCTCTTTGAAGTTCCCATAGGTGTATGGTTTACTTTTGAAGCCTCCAAACCATACTTTTTCAGAAGTTCCTTAATATACTTTTGTTGATGAATGTAAATTCCTTCCTTTGTTTGTTTAATTTGTAGCCCCAAGAAGAAATTGAGCTCACCCATCATACTCATTTCGAATTCTTTACTCATGAGATTAGCAAAGTCCTTGCATAAAGATTCATTAATGGCACCAAATATAATATCATCAACATAGATTTGAACTACTAATAAATGTTTTCCTTTTGATTTCAAAAAAGGTCCTATCAAGTTTTCCTCTTTTAAACTCATTTTCAAGAAGGAACTTTGAAAGTCTTTCATACCATGGTCTAGGAGCTTGCTTTAACCCATATAGAGCTTGGTCAAGCTTAAAGACATGATTTGGAAGGAGGTTGATGAACATAAACCTCTTCATTTAAATAACCATTTGAAAACGCACATTTCACATCCATTTGATACAATTTAAAACCCATGAAAGCAGCAAATGCAATAAATATTCTAATTGCTTCCAATCTAGCAACAAGAGAAAAAGTTTCTTCGTAATCAATACCTTCCTGTTGATTGTATCCTTTGATAACCAAGCGAGCCTTGTTCCTTACTATGGTTCCGAACTCATCCAACTTGTTTAAACACCCATTTTAAACCAATCACCTTATTGTGTTTAGGTTAAGGCTCAATGTGCCAAACCTTGTTCCTTTCAAATTGGTGGAGTTCATCTTGCATAGCTACAATCCAATCAGCATCAGTGAGAGCTTCTTCATGGTTCCTGGAATCCATCATAGAAAGAAAAGCATGAAAATCACAGAAATTTTTAATTTGAGATCTCGTTTGAGTTCCCTTGTGAATATCACTGATAATTAGTTCCACAGGATGGGAACGCTGATGCTTCCAAGGCTTTGGTTGGAAATCTTGGATCGGAACTTGATTTTCCTGTAAGGTTTCTTGTTCATCTTCACTTACTCGTTCTTAGGAACCAGGTTCAACAATAGTGGATTCATTCACTGGTGCATCATCACCTAGTTCATCTTCAATGTTGGGAACAAGAACAGGATGTTGTTCCTTAGGCTTCGTTCCCATGACTTCTTCTTCTTCCAAAATCTCATCGGTGAGAATTTAGTCTTTTATCAAACCTATCTCGAAGTCATCATCAACCTGTGTGCTTGGATCAAATTTAGCTGTTTCATCAAAAATAATATGTACAATTTCTTCTACACACATGATCCTCTTATTATAAACTCTATAAACCTTGCTACTTGAAGCATAACCTAGAAACACCGCTTCATCACTCCTAGCATCAAATCTCCAAAGACTCTGTTTCCTATTATTATGAACAAAACATTTACAACCAAATGTCCTGAAATAGGTAATATCTGGGGTTTTTACCAAAATAAAGCTCATAAGGAGTTTTGTTCATCATAGGTCTTACCATGGCACGATTTATAATATGGCAAGCAGTATTCACGGGTTCGGCCCAAAAGTTCCTAGGAAGTCCACTAGATATCAACATAGTTCTAGCCATTTCCTATAAGGTTCTATTCTTCCTTTCAACAACACCATTATGTTGGGGTGTCCTAGGGGAGGAAAAATTGTGGTCCAAGCCATGTTCCCTACTAAAGTCATCAAACTTAAAGTTCTGAAATTCCTTGCCATGGTCGGATCTAATGTGCAACAGTTTTTGACCACTCAAATTTTGAACTTTCTTTGCAAACACTAAGAACTCATCATAAGTCTCATCCTTGCTAGAAAGAAAAATAACCCAAGTAAATCTAGAATAGTCATCAACAATCACTAGCACATACTTCTTGCCACTCCTACTTTGAATCCTCATTGATCCACACAAATCCATATGAATCAATCTAATGGTCTTGTGGTACTCACCACGTTTTTGGACTTAAAGGAGGACCTAACATGCTTCCTTTAGCACACGCATCACAAACTCGATCTATGTGAAACTTAATTAAAGGTAAACCTAAAACTAGTTCTTTCGATCGAAGTTTCTCAAGTAAAGAAAAACTAGCATGTCCAAGACGCATATGCCATAAAAGTGGATCATTCAATAACACTAAGGCATGTAAATTTCTTTTTGGGAACAAGGGCAAGATCCACAACATATGTGTTCCCATTCCTTGTTCCTTCTAAAACGACATCCTTTATGCTTTTGTTGACTATCAAAATTTTTCCCTATTAAACTTCACATGATTCCCCTTATCACAGAATTGGGAAATACTCAAAAAATTATGCTTTAAACCATCAACTAGAAAAATATTATCTATGGAATATGACGATGACTTACCAACTTTGCCCATGGCAACAATATTGCCTTTCATGTTGTCACCAAAAGACACATTTCCACCATCGTAGGCAGAGAGTGAGAGAAATCTTGATCTATCTCCAGTCATATGCTTTGAACAATCACTGTCTAGGTACCATGTGTTGTTCCCCCTCACTCTAGCCTGCAAGAAAACTAATTCTTAGAGTTATGAACTCAATCTTACTTGGGTTCCTTTCCTTCATTAACAATAGGTTTCTCTTTCCAAGTTAATTTGCTTGTTTCCAAGTTTTCGTTTAAGCGACCAAGTCTAATAGGGCATGAGTTCCTATGATGACCAGTTTTCCCACAAAACATACAAACTTTATCACTTGATAAATCAACTCTCTTTTTAGGTTTTTCAAATTTCTTTTTGTGATTAAAACCAAAACCTTCAGTTCGTTTGGTTTGAGTGTTCTTAATCCAATTAGGAATAGGAAGGAACTTCTTCTTGTTCCTACAAAAGTTTAGTTCCCCTTCAAGTTCCTTGTTTTCTTTTTCCAAAAATGAAACATGATTTTTTTTTTATTCATTTATTTCAGATTTGAAACTATGTAAGGGAACTGACTTAATTTCAAAGGAACTCACTTCAGGAACAAATTCTTTCAATTAAGATAACTCAAGGCTTAACAAGTAGTTCTCATTTTTAACAATTTTGAAATCCTCTTTTAAATTTGGACTTCTATCAAGAACACAAAAAATCTTTTTTCAATATCGGTTCGAATGCTTTTAAGCCAAGAAGTATGTTCCTTTGCAACTACTAAAGCATGTTGAATTTGTTTCAACTTAATGGACTCATCTTTTCAATCATTTATAGCATCGACAATAAACTCAAATAATTTCTCTTTACTTAAAGAATTAAGACGAGTTTTGATAGTGTCTAAACTTGCCTCAAGAGATTTGATCTCATCATCAGATTTGGAATTGTCAAGTGCCATGAGACAAAAGTTTGTTGTTTCCTCATTAGGTTGAGGATCATATTCTTCCTCGGAATTAGATTCTCCCCATGCAGCAACCATTTCTTTCTTCAAAACGGATCTGGTATAGCACCTCTTGTACTCCTTGTTCCTATCTTTGCTCGTTCCCTTCCTTTGCCTTTGTCTTATTCCCATTGGGGACACTCCTTGATAAAGTGATCGGAACCGCCACATTTATGAAAAACAGGTTTGTTAGAATATTTCTTATTTTTACCTTTGTAGTCTCCATTCTTCATCTTCCTAAAAATCTTTTGAATTTTCGGACCATGAGAGCGAATTCCTTTTCGTCAGTTTTCGAGTTATCACTTTCATCAGCTTTTAAGGCAATCGACTTCTGTTTGGACATATCTCTATTTTCATTGTCCAAGTGTAACTCGTGAGTCATAACGGAACCAACAAGTTGTTCCAGATTGAACTTTGTAAAGTCCTTAGTTTCTAGTAAGGCCGTGACCTTAGCTATCCAACGATCCCTAGGAAGGCTAGTTAGGCCCTTACGTACTTGTCCCTCAGAGGTAATCACTTTTCCAAGGGAGGTTAGCTCATTAATAATATTTGTAAACCATGTAAGCATCTCTTGAATAGATTCTTTAGATTTCATTTGAAAAGGTTCATATTGGTTCATCAAAAGATCTATTTTTGATCTCTTAACTTCACTCGTTCCATCATGGGTGACTTCAAGATGATCCCAACTTTGTTTTGCGGTTTTGCATCCCATGACACGATTGTGTTCATGGGGTTCAAGACCACAATGAAGCAGTTTAATGACAACAACATTAATTTCCATTTTTTCGAAATTCGCTTAGTCGAAATCAGAGATGAATTTAGGAATTACCTCATTCTTGTCATTAGTGGTAGTGACTTCAAAGTCGCCTACCTCTATGACTCGCCATACCTGGTAATTGTAGGCTTTGATGAAGGTCTCCATCCTGTTCATCCAGTAGGTATAGAACTTGTCGTTGAGCATCGGTGGCCTCTGTGTAGAGTAACCTTCTTCCAGATTCTCTCTAATATTCATATTTTTTAAGATCTTGAACTCAACATGGTTTCCGGTGTTTTTAGAGTTTCCGCTCTGATACCAATTGTTATATAATATGAGCATTATAAGAGGGGGTGAATTATAGTGAGAGAATAAGTTATACTTTTTGCGGAAATAAAAGCTAGCTAGGGAACACAAAAAGGGAACACAAGAGATTTTAGCGAGGAAAAACTTCATAGGCCCAATAGGAAGAAACAACCTCGACCACAAGGGATTTTGACTCTAAACTTTCCACTATAATAGGCCAAATAACTCTATTTATAAACCTATTACTTTTCTCTCGGGCCGAAACTTGAGTTCCTAAATTCAAGTTCCCAACAACAGTTCCCACAACTATTATTCTTCTCAAACTTCCCTCGAAGTTCATCTCTTTCTCTTTCTCATGCTTCACCCAAAGCTTCTCACACTTACAACAGTTCACTGAAACCCTTACCCAAAAATACAATGTGTAAAACAATGGAAGAGTATAAACTCGAATAAAGTAAGTAAGAATGATCTTAGGAACGACATTGACTCTTTGAGACAACTAAGAATATTCGGCTAAGTTAGACAAAATTAATTCCAAGATATTAGGCGCCCATTCATAAAGTACTTAGGCAAGACCATAACTTATGTCCACTAACCCATGATGTCCATAACTTTAATTTATTTATTAGTTTTTATTAAACTTTTCTTGAGAAATAATAAGCACTAACCCACTACTTAGCTTAATAAAGAAGCAGTAACATTAAACGTGGTTTTGAAAACTTAGAGCTTAATTAAACTAATTAAAAATAAATTAAAGCTTAAGAAGAAAATAATCAAGCTCACTCACCACTTCACAGTAAATGTGTAACAGTAAATAGAACATGATATTAGTTTGCTTGGGGAGTAATTAAATCATTTTCTTTAAATTAGTTTTTAGGAAAATATCTTTATTAATATTTTAATCATAACCGAAAATCATATTTAAGTTTTAAAAGAAAATCTTTTTAAAACCGAAATTCAGATTATATTTTGAAAATAAAATATTTTTATTTAAATAAAATATAAAAGATAAGATTTATAAGATTTGAGATTATCCCAATTAAATAAGAAAATCATTTTAAATCATTTCTTAACAAACTAACAACTAACTCACTAAAGTCATGGATTTAGTCAAAACTAGCCTAGGACTCTCTAACAAACTTACTTGGGCATACAACTATGATAGGCGCACAACTTGGGAATTGTTAGTTGTCCTTAAAGTCGTTTCTAAGTCTATTTCTTAACCTTGTTCGTAAAAGTGCCAGTGTCTGTTCCTGTCATGGGAACAGAACTAAGTTCCGTTTGAGAATTCAACACAAACTAGATTAAGTATTTACTCGACCTCGACAAGAAGATATTAAATACATCCTAATGTATTCTAATCTTCACTCCAAGCTTGATACTTCATCATTAGAACATCTTCACTTCGATCTTTGATTAATTCTCCAATTTAATCTTCGATCAAGTATTCTCTTTGCTCGAGAATGAATTAACTAGCAATATCATAAGTAAAATACAATATGTCTTTTATGGTTAAGTCATCTTCAAAACTCAAGGGTGAAAAAAAAACACAAAGGATTCACCCAAAGGAAAGACCTTGAATATTTTGACATATATTCTCCAATTACTAAGATTGCTTCTATTAGGGTGTTGTTTTCTATTGCATTTGTTTATGGTCTTAATGTGCATCAAATGGACGTTAAACTGCCTTCTTAAATGGATACCTTGATGAGAAAATTTATGTGGAGCAACATGATGGTTTTGTAGTTCCTGGTTAGGAACATAGAGTATGTAGACTTGTAAAGCCATTGTATGACCTTAAACAAGCTCCTAAGCAGTGGCATGAGAAGTTTGATAGTGTAGTGCTATATATCCCTTGGCTTTAGATCTTGTGATGTTGATTCTTGTACTTATGTGAAATCTGTTGCTAGTGGCTCTGTTAGTGTTAAGTGTTGGAAATTTAAAAAATATATATATTTTGTTAATTAATCATTAGTTTTTCAGAATATTTAGTGGTCCATTTCTCCTTAGTGGGTAGTTACCCATGATCAAGGTAACAACCTACTATCTCCATAACCTTCAGAAAAACCACCCATAACCTCATTAATTAATAGGGTTCTTTGATGGCAAGATCCTATATAAATAAGTGGATTTTTTTTAATAAGATCACCAAGTCTACTCTCTCAAAGTTCAGTAAAACACCATCTAAGAGTGAGAGGAGGGTTTAGCCCCATAATTTGGAAAACTAATCAATTGGATACACAAAATACTGCGTTCAAACAGGAGAATATAATTAGCAATGCCTTGAGGTAATTCTTTATCTAATTTAAGGCTTTCGCTTTCATTATTATGTATTCATATACGGTTTATGAATATAATTAAGTTTCAGTTTATTATTTAATCTAACATTAAGTAGTTTGAATATGTTATGGTCATAGGGAGTCTTATGTTTTTGATGAACTATTCTCGCCCTGATATAGCTTATGGTGTGAGTAGGTTGAGTAGGTATACTCATAACCCTAGTCATGATCATTGGAATGCTTTAATTCGTTTACTTAAGTATTTGAAAGGGTCTATGAGTCTTGGTTTATGCTATGATTTTTACCCCCCTATTTAGTAGGTTGAGGGATATTGTGATGCTAACTAGATTTCGGAGAGTGATGACATACACTCTACCTGTGGCTTGGAAATATTCCAAGCAAACTTGCATAGCAAGGTCGACAATGGAGTTCGAATTTATTATTCTCAATATGGCTGGTCGAGAAGTATATTGGTAGAGAAATCTTGTGGCTAATGTTCCCTTATGGGAAAAATAGTACCATCGATATTATTCAGTAATGCCTTGCCCCTGTATGTCTTCTGGAAACCGACCTAAGGTTATCGTTATGGCTGCCCAGTGACAGCTTCGTCATAGAGCATAAGTCTTACAGACGACTCTTCTAATTCTACGGGCAATACACCTTCACTTACAAAGACGAGCACAAATGTGGTTTCCCTTGCTAAGTTCTTTGTCGTCGTCCTTATCAAACAAAAAACTAGTTGCAACTAATCTACCCCGGAGTCCTTTGGCGTTTTCGAGCTTCGTTTTTACTCCTTCTTTCCCTTAATAAACTTCCCATTTCCCTCTTAAATTTGTCCCAAAATAACTTCTCATTTCTTCAAGTGGTAGCGTCCCCAAAATAAAATAACTTACTCATACACTTGGTACCACACTTTATGTGACTAGAAACAAAAACAATACTCTTAAAAGTCAATAACAATGATAATTTACTATTAACAAATTACAAAGAACTCACCACAAACTATTATCTTAGATTGTGCGCATTGAAGAAATGAGAAGTTTATTATGAGATGGAGGGAGTATGTCGTTGGAGAGAATCTTGTTAAAATACTTTACATGGACTTTCGCTTGAGGATGGGCCAAACCGCGAAATATCCCTTGATATCTCTTTCAGCCAACCAATTTTTATGGCCGACTTCTATGGGTAAAGGGCCAAGAATATCCATGCCCCCATTTTGCAAACGACAATGGAAAAAGGATAGGAGTAAAGCAAATTTATGGACTTTGGTTGAGGTTTGCATGCTTTTGGCAACTGTCGCATTTTCGAACACAGTGCATGTCGTCTTGCTTTTGAATCGATCAAAAATACCCTGCTCTTAAAGCTTTATTGCCCAACGCTTGCCCTCCATCGTGAGAGGCATATACATATTCATGGAGTTCTTTTAGGATTTCCATGTCGTCCTCCTTGCATACACACTTTAACAAATGCTTCTTAAAGCTGAAATTATAAAGTCGTCCCCTCCACAGCTCGAACCACTTGTCCCTGCCTTTGAGATACTTAGTTTCTATAAGATTATTTAGCAATCCGCATCTGGCCTTGATTTGAAGATGATATCCATCTAGGACGAGCCTCTTTCTAAAAAATGGATTCTCCCCTTTCAACAGTTTTAGGTAGAGCACCTCGCAGAACAATGTCCTTGGGGGCATCACAAGTTCTTGAGCTAGCCAGCTTGGAAAGTTCATCGGCTTGGTTGTTTGCCAACCTCGGAACTTGTTCTAGGACTAACCTTCTCAAGGAATCAACTTCTTTTTTATCAGTTATAGACGGCTCCTTACATTCATAATCGCTTTTCATATGACTTACCACCAACCATGAATCTGATTTAGCCTCTGTCACTAGGGCCCCAGCCTCTAAAGCACGAAAACTCTCTTTAGGGTCAACGTTTCCCATTTTTGACACGTTTCCGTTTCGGAAACTTGGAGAAACGTTTTCGAAACTCTAATATAAGTATAATAGTGTTTTGTTAATATTATAAAACTTTCTCAACAAATATCCATTTCTTTTCCATTGAAATGACTAAGGCTCCGTTTGTTTTGGTGGAAAATCATTTTTCTTGGAAAATGAATTTCATCCTCCTTTCATTTTCCTTTGTTTGTTTTTCTAAGGAGGGGAAAATAATTTTCTTAAAGGTGGAAAAATGCTCTTACAAGAGGCAAACCAATTTACTTTATTAAAAAAGGTATGCCACATTTTCTCGTCACTCCTTACTTCTCTTTATTCTCTCCTCCTATCTTTCCTTCTCTTTTTCTCCATTACCTTTTCTCCCTAAGTTTTCCTCTAATAAAACAAACAAAGGAAAACTTTTTCTAAAATCATATTTTCCAATGAATATGGTTTTCCTTGAAAAACGATTTTTCATGAAAATTGTTTTCCATTAAAACAAGCTAGCGGAGCCTAAATCTCTTATAAAAGAAGCATACTTTATATATATCCCTTCTCATTATCTTATTTCCTCCTATACCAACATGTAGTTTCTCCAATTTTTTAATTTATATTCAGGTCCTCCACATTTCACTACGTGTCCTTATTTTGAAAAATAACGTTTCCCAGTTGCTACGTTTTTGCATTTCACTTTTCCGTTTTCGTTTCCGTGCAACCAAGCCCCCAACTGCCTTGCACATCCTAATACCAGCCAACCTGGCTTCGTACTTACTACTTAGCCTCGTTGTTGGCTGCCGAGAACTAAAATCTTAAGGCTTAAACGTATCACCTTATGTGAATTCAAAAATAATTCTTGTCCCGCTGGCATTGCCCGTGGAAGATCTTATGGAATATCTTAAGCCATACTCAAATATGACTTGTTTCCGGTACAAGAAACACAGTAGAAATTTGTAGTTCGGGGGAATCCAAATCCAGCTAGGGTAGTAACCAGTAACAGTCCAAGGTCTTCGAATTCCGGGATCTACCCCGTGGATGTTCCGGGGATCGTCTCTCCTATGTCTAAGTCAGATTTGATCTCAGAAGGTCAGAGAATAGTACAAGTAAATGATTTGGTATGCGTGTCAAAACGTACCTGACTGATCAGATAAAAGTACTATTTATAGGTTGTATTGATGTGATGTCACCTGGTGAATGTGATGATGTCATGAAGGCCTTTTGTCAGTGGGCTTGACTGAAAGCCTGTACTTTCTGGCCTGAAAGGTCCTTAGGGTTAAAATGGTCATTTTACCCCCAAGGATATTGTAGTCATTTCACCTGTGAGGTGGGCCATAACTGGAATGGGCCCGAACATGACTGAAGTGAAGGAATTGTGTCCTCGACTCTGATACAATTACTAAATATAATATGGATCATAGTATGGATATAATAATTCATTTAATTGGGTCGTCTTTACGTCTTGCTAGAGAACGCTATAGACTTTTGGGTTAGTTAAGAATAAACCCGAAGCCCACTTAAATAAATCCTACAAGGTCGCACATAATATTTGGATCAACAAAAGAGAAACCCATAGCCCATAAAGGCTGTAGGGTAGCCGGCCCAAGAGGGAGATAAGAGGGGATCATTTGACCTAATTATTACTATATAAAGGTCAGGCACTCAGAAAATAAGATACAATATCTCTCATTATTTTCTCCTACTCTTTCTCTCTCTAAATTGACATTACTCCATAAAAGAAGAACGCTTTTTTTCTTCCTTCCAACTAGTATTGGTGGAGTGTTGATCCAAATTGGTGGACTAAGTAGAGGAATCACGTTTGAGATTCTTTTTCCAAGATCGTTGGCTATAATTTGAAGTATTCAATCCAGCCAACCAGTTGAAGTCACGCATAAAGAGGTTGTTTATTAATTATAATATGATCCTTAATTATCTGTGCATGAGATCCTGTTTTAGGTGCTCATAAATTAGATTGTAGAAATTCCGCTTATAGTACTTATAATCTTACGTGAAGTAGTATTCTTAAAAGATTATCTCTACCGATAATTTAGGAATAATTAACAAATATACTTACTACTTTACTTTTAAGTGTTGAGATTATTTGATTTGTGGGTTTGGCCTATTCTTTCAATCATCGGAATCATGGGATAGTGTCCTTAACTTTTAAGTTAGATTTCATTACTACTTTGCTTAGCCTTATCGAAAGCTTTATTAATATGGTGGACGTGTGGCAGTAACAACATGAATAAATCGAAATGCCGTAGCTTTATCAAGGGTATTTTGTTTACCTTTTTCATTCTATAAATCTGTACTATACTTCATATCGCTATAGATAATATTTGGACTTTTTGTTGATTCTAATTACTTTGCTTACGTTTACGCTTATGAATTAAAATTCTAACAGTTCAAGTCAGAACAACATGGTCTAACTAATAGTACTTCCTGAGCACACTCCTCAAGACTTTATGGACTGAACCAATACAAAATGAGATAATTATGTGAAGAGACTATTATACCATTTAGCACACTTCTAAAGACTCATCGAATATTTAAGCAAAGAATTATGTGTATATAACAAACTTTATAAGAGCTTACTCTCACAATGAGAGACAGATCAGACAAGAGTTGGAACAGTAGTACAGTACTTATGCATCTCCTCTTGAATATTCATGCTGCTGTACATGCAGTTGGTTTCGTGGAGGCTAATGCTTCATACTACGTCACAACCGTTTGATTTTTGCTCTATTTGTGTATTTTATTTTTTTATTGTTATTTGAAACTTATGTACAGAACCAACTCGTATTCTTTTTTCTTCGTAAGAAGTAGCCCACAATTAGCTCCAATCCTAATGGGCCAGACACTTTAAAAGAGGGGGGAACGATAAGAGAAATTCTACTCTCAAAATGGCCTAGTGGGGATTAAACCCCCAACCTCATCGTTGAAAGGCTCTCTCCTATCCACTAGACCAAGCTTTGTTTGGTAACATATTCTTCTATTATTTAAGGTAGTTATTCATAGTTTCAATAATTGATAAATAAATACAGTCACAATCAAAATTGGATAGCATACCTAGTGGGAAGTCTGTCACTCGAGTAAACTATTGCAACTAATAGAGAAAGAGTATTGAATGACTACAATGAAATTCAATCATAGTGTAGTTATGCAAGAAAAAAGTTTGCCTTTTCTCGCAATTTGTGTTACCATTCACTATCAGTTAGTTTTGGTGTATTGCCACGTTAAAGTAGTGTTGAACGAATTAAAATGAATATTATGAAGGCAATGGCAATTTTGAGGATAAGAATTTATCATGATGGTAATGAGTAGATAGTTTTGATGCAAATTACATATTATGAGCATTGAATACCGTTTATTAAGTTTGCTGCAAGGATCGTCTTTGACACTTTGTTTGGACACTAATGAAGGATAAGAAAGGGGAAAAAAAGTTAGTATATTTCCCCTCTTTTTCCATTTCTTTTCTCTCCGTTTCCTTCCAAATTGCGCTACTTAATAAAAATACTGGAGACAAATTTGTACAATTTTAAGTTTGTTACTAATAAGAAACAAGAAGGGTATTTTGTTAGTTCTACCCGTGTGTGGACCATTCCACTTATGCGTCTCTTATTTCGCGACAAATTATTTTCTATGATACAGTCCTGAAGGTTATATATAAGTACTAAATATACTGTCAACTTGCAAATTTAATCCAAAATCAAACGTCAAGCCGAATTATTATATTGTATCAATGTTTAGTTGTTTACTTAATTACAGAATATAATTTTTATTGTTTTACCTATTATATACACAAAATATTATTATTTTTTGAACCAGTGAGCTTCCAGTATATCAATCTCCAAAATTGTAGGAGTGTAATTTAAAGGCCATTATTGAAGATTCGGAGTAGGAGTCTTCAGAATTTGTCAGACAGCCATCGGGGCGAGCAAGTAGCATTTGATTTGTACGTAGGGCCCTGAAAAGATATCAACCTACTACTCTTGTTCGGGTTACCTCACTTGTGTTTCTTATTAGGACAGAGAGAACGTAATAGTAATTTGGAAAGACTCACAAATTCTATATATGCCTGCAGCAGCCTGCTGAAAAGAAAAATTAACTAATGTTATTTGCGGGGACTAAAGTATGATGGGTATCTATTTAAAATAGACATTCGAATATATTTTAAATTTAATTGGTATCTATCTACAAGTAAATTGGTATCATTTGCAAGAAAATTGCTAAATTTCAAAGTGTACTCAATGGGGTACCAAAAACACTTGGTATTATAAACACTTTCTGATATCAAGTCTCCACCATATAGATAAAACACTTTGCCACGTAAAAATAAATTTTTGGAAATAAAGAAAATTCTAAATTATTATTAAATTAATTTTTTTTTAGATAATACTTAAAACAAAAAAGTTCAAATACCAACTGCAAAATTTGTTCGTCGTATTAATTTTCTTTGTAACGACATCAATAATTAATTAAAATATATCATCGTTCTAAACAAAAGTAAGCATCTTTTATCAGTAAATATCTATTATTTCCTCTGGTTTATCGAGTTCTACCCATCTACTATAACTCAATAACCAAGCATAATCGGAAAAGAGGATCAACTTATGTGTCTTTTAGTTACTTATAAGGACAAAGATGGGATGTTAGTGGGGCGGGGTTCATGCAGACCCCCCCCCACATCTGCCCCAATTAGCCGGAGATGGGATAATGTTTAACGGGCAATGGGGATAGGATGCGAATGAAAATTATCCCAACCATGCGTGATGGAGCGCCTGTGGAGTTTAGAATATACATGTCCCATCCCCTCCCGCCCTGCTTCATCTCAACCTCCTAAGTACTTATTAATTACCACATATTTTTGATGGCGTATATTCTAAACTCCACACTGGCTCCATCATGGATGTTGGGGCAGGTGTAGAGGGTGTGAGACGAGTGCAATAACCCATATGGGGATAATTTTTATTGGTGGGGCAAGGGGATGGGGATAAAATTTCCCCCCACCATGGGTAATATGACGGGGATGAAATTTTTAGATGGATATGGGTGTGGAGGGACAATCCTCTGCACCTGCGCCGACACATTGACATCCCTACATGGGTCCCACATTGTAGATATTAGAGGATAAAAGAGGGGAAAAAATTGTCAAATAACAAAGAAGTAAAAGTGGCCGGGTAGAACTAAAAAAACACTAGAACTTAAAAAAATGCGGGGAGTATCATGCAACTTGTAGTTTTAAATACAGTACCTTATGTAATACTCCATCCATCACATAAAGGTTTATACACTTTCCTTTTTCATCCGTTCCAGAATGGTATATACATTTCTATTTTTGAACATGACCCACTGTTACTTTATTTTTTGAATTTTCAACCATGAACCACTATTCTCTTACATCCAAATAACACTCACTAACTCTTATCACACCTACCTTTTTAATAAAACATAATTGATAACCAAACAACAAGTTATCATCTAAAACTACGTGCCCGATCAAGTGTGTAAATCTTTTCGTAACGGAGAAAGTAATTGTTTAATTTAATTACCTTATAAATGCAATAACTATTGTTAGAGGGTATTGGACCACAGGTCCAAGACCCATTAGGTTACTCTAGTAGCTAGGTAATATTTCTAGCCTATATATTGATGTAATTGGAATAAATCAGAAAAAGCACAAGTAATACAATTATCTATCTTCCATTCATCCTCCATCCTTAACATGGTATCAAGAGCAGGATTCGTTCCTTGAATAAGTCTAGTAGTTTTCTTTTTCCTACCGATGGTTATATTAACCTTCGTACCCACCGGTTGGATCGATCTTGTTCAATTGAGATTTTTTTTTGTTTTCCCTCAACGTTCGGCTTCTGTGACCGTGAGTTAGCATATTTTGCTGGCACAACTATCTCTCTCTTGTTACACAAATTAAAGCAAATACTTATTTCTCTTCCTATATCTCGTTTCTTCTGTTCAAAATATTTGTGACGTTAGTGATTATGGCACAAGAGCGTTTTGCAAGGCCCCATCATGAAGTTTGTAGACCTCAAAATATGTGAGACAGCCATCGAGCTGAGCAACTAGAATTTCGATTTGTAGGGCCATGAAAACATATCAACTTACTACTGTTGTTTGGAAAAGTCCATTATTTCTTCCTATTAATAGAGTCCTGCGTAAGTGCATGAGTGTATAACTCAAAGCAAATACCAAACGAAGTAGTAAAAAGTGTAGCATTAATCTTTAGAAAAATGGGTAGCAATGAACTCCTACTAGGAAACGTTAATGAGGATGCTGAGCTCCTCCTAGGGCAAGCGGAGGTGTACAACCACCTCTTTGCCTACGCAGATAGCCTAGTGCTACGATCTGCCATAGAGCTTCGCATTGCCGACATCATACACGCTCGTGGCCAACCCATGAGCTTATCCCAAATAGCCTCAAGCATAGACTCTCCTTTCATTGATGTTATGTGTCTTGGACGTGTCATGCGCATGCTCGTCCGAAAGAAAATCTTCAGCATTCATTATGATCCATCATCATTAGCAGCGGAAACTCTATATGGTCTAACCAGAACCTCCAAATGGTTATTGCATGATCAAGACCAAAGTCTTTCTCCGACGTTTCTTACCCTCACACACCATTTAGTTACCAAACCATGGTACGAGATTAGCCATTCAATTAAGGATGGAGGGGTCCCTTTTGTGAGGGCCCATGGTGAAACATTCTGGGATATGACATCTAACGATCCTGAGTTTAATAACTTGTTTAACAATGGAATGGCTGCCGCTACTAAACCTACCTTAGATGCCGTTGTAAAAGGGTATGGGGATGGGTTTAGTAAGTTGGAAGGTAGCCTTGTTGATGTTGGGGGTGGTATTGGAAGGCTCGTGGCCAAAATTGTTAAGGCATACCCTCATATTAAGGGTATTAATATTGATTTGCCTCATGTTGTTGCTAATGCTCCCCAACATCCTGGAGTCTCCCATATTGGTGGTGACATTTTTAAAGAGATTCCTGCTACAGATAATGTTATAATCAAGGTACGTATCATTTATTGTTTCATCCTATATGTTATCCATGTTGATATATGCTTTATTATGATAGGGATGATGGACACATCTTGACTAGGATACCAATTATTGAAAATTAAATGTTAATATTCTTATAAAGAAATGGTCGATTTCTTAGGAAAAATACTACATTTATTTTGGTGCTTTTATAAATATATTGTACTAGATCTAAATCAAAACACAATCAGATAGACAATATAGCAATCTTGTGATTGCTACACTTCAATAAGAGGTACCATGATCTATCATAATATAAAGGAATATATATACTAAGGAGCTATGCAATAGTCTTGTATAGTTTTCATATTAATGTCACTATCTACTATATTCCTTGATATGGAACTAAAACTCCTTTGTATAACTATAGCATACTAAGTAAACCAAGTGAATCAAAATTCTTCTTGTAACAATATTTTGTCCTTCTATTTATTTTAAAGATACCAAGTGAATAAAAACCGTTTTTAGCAAATATAATTTATATGGTTTTGGACCCATAGTTCACAAAATCATCTTATCGAGTGACCTTCTATTAGATATCAGATCTCGTTTGTTTTACTGATTCTCTAGGTTTTTTATACTTGTTTTTACTTTGACCTTTTGCATTAATAGCCAATTATATATGTTTGGATTATCATTTTCTAATTACTATATCGAGGTTAATATTACTATGTGTGATGTTGTTAAATTATTCCAAATACATTTTTTCATGCATCTATATATAGGTTACCAAGTAAAAGTAGCACAAAAATAGTACTATATTTTCGAAAAGGCGAAACTTCAAACTATATATTGTCCCTAGCTTATGTCTGCAGGGTTAAAATGTCTACTCAATAACTTATTTTATTTGCGTGTGAATGTAGTCCGTTTTACATGATTGGGCAGATGAAGACTGCATAACCATTCTTAAAAACTGTCAAAAGGCAGTATCACAGAAAAAGGGAAAGGTGGTAATTGTTGACATAATACTTCACCCTGATGGAGAAGGAATGTTCGATAATGCAGCTATTGCACTTGATATGTTTATGATGACAAATTGCACTGGCGGCAAAGAAAGGACTGAGGATGAGTGGAAGATATTATTGAAGGAAGCTGGATTCACTCACATCAACATCATACCACTACCAACTATTATGTCACTCTCTATCATTGAGGCCTTCTCTCACTAAATCAACATGAAACTTAGTGTTGCCAAATCTTCGACATCAGGCAACTTATAGTTATATTGTATCCAATGTGGTATGTATAAGTATATTCTATCGAGTAGTAATGTTTTTTGAAATCGCATGCGTGTAATATTATTATATATTTGATATCATTGTTACTTTGGTTTTTTTCCTAATAGGAAATTGAATAAATATTGTACTTTGAAGAGTCTGGTGGAATCTGATTTGTTATTAGTTGTTATTGCTCGTGAACAAAGAATAATTGATATAATTCCGATACTATCTCCAAATGTAAACTCAAGATTGACATGTTGTTGTATAAAAATCGAATGATAATATAACTCCCAATATAATAGTTAAAATAGTATATGGTTGAAATTCAGCGGGAGGTAGTAACTTAAGTACAGTAAAATTTTGGATTTGATAAGCTCAAACTAGGTTTAGGTGATCTAGAAGTTCGATTACCCAACTACTCCAAATCATCAAACTTACCAAGAATTATGAAGAGCATCCATTAGCTTAAGGACTAAAATGCTTCCATTTCCTTTGCTACCGGCTTCTTTCAATCATAACGTAAATCGAGACAATAAACTCGATCCATCTTTCCAACTTAGCTGAACTTCTCACCTGATATGTCCTGGATGCCTACCAGTGGAAAACAACAATTCGAGGTAAATAACCAATAATAAAGGCATTAGACATAAGGCATTACATCATCAAGCAACCATAATCTTACAGTCAAGACAATGAGAGTAAAAGAATAAGTCTACACGGCTGCATCTCAAAAAAGAGACTCTTAGAAACAGTTTCAACAAAGTAAAACAAATTGCTCACAAAGCAATTAATAATTACCCACTAGATTCTCTAATCACAACATATACAACAACAAACTTTATTTTAAAAATGAGTTGGTGTCGTCTAACATAAATAGTCACTTAAAACCCTTGGAAAAAAGAGATATCATCAACAAGTGTGAGAAAATTTGAAAATAGAGCAAACACAATAACAAAGAAACATTGAATATAAATAAATAAATAAATAAGGTCATGACACCCCTTTCTCCATGTGAATATCTCCCCCCCCCCCACTCAACCCACTCAAACCTCCTCGTCCCAAGCAAACTTAGATCAGATTAAATTACCTTCATCCAAGTCATCTTAGGTCTTTCCCTACCTCTTACAATTTGGTTAGTCCATAAAGTCTTCAACTGTCCCATCACTTGGTTTCCTTCTCACATGATTAAACCATCATAAGCGAGTTTCCCTCATCATTTCTTCAATAAATGCAATTCCAACTTCTTCCAGGACCACCTCATTTCTAAACTAGTCCTTTCTTGTTAGCCACTCATCTACTAGAACATACGTATCTCCGTCACATTCATCTTATAAACGTGACATTGTTTCACCGCCCTACAATCGATGTCTTTTTTACAAAGAAGACCAGATTCAAGTGTGGTATAATTTTCCCTTCAATCTATGGGGAATGTCAGAATTACAAAGGAATCCCGTATCGCTTTTCCACATTAACCAACGCGTGTTCATTATATTCGTCACACCTCCTTCGAGTTCTCTAACCTTTTGCCGAATTGATCCTAGGTAGAAAATCGGAAGACGTCTGATCCTTGAACCACTATGCCATCTGATGTGACCTCCCCTTCCTCGCTGCTTCTAATTCCATTGACCTTGCACTCTAAATACTTAGTATTACTTACGCTCAATCTAAAATCACTAGCTTCTAAGGTCTGTCTCCCCAACTTCAACGCACTTTTAACACCATCATTTGTCTCATCTATCAACAAAATATCATTCGTAAACATCATACACTTCTGTATATCATCTTGAATTAACCTCATTAATTCGTCCATGACTAGAGTTAAAGAGAAAAGGACTTAGTGTAGAACCTTAATGCACTCCGATTGTAATAGAAAACTCTTATGTCTTTCCTACGGTAGCCCGCACACTCATAATGACCCCCTCATACATGTCCTTGACGATATATATATTTGTGAAACACTTTTCATTTGCAAATGCCCGATGAAGTAGTTCTCTTGGTACTGTATCATATGATTTCTCTAGATCAAAGAAAATCATATGTAGATCCTACTTCCTATCTTGGTAATGTTTCATTGTCTGTCACATGAGATGGATGGCCTATATAGTCGATCTTCTTGTCATAAGTTCAAATTGGTTCTCGGATATCTTTACATATATATTTCGTATGGCTTTGCTCGATCACTCATTACCAGAGTTTCATCATATGACTCATTAGTTAAAGGATTCCTTGCTAGTTGGTACAGTCTTAGACATCACCTTTTTTCTTATACAAAAGAATCAACATACGCTTCTCTACATCACCTTTTTTCTTATACAAAAGAATCAAATCATGCTGAAAAATGTTGTCATTCATTGAATTCCTCTCCCTTTAAAACACCTCAAAACTTTGATAGTTATGTCTTCCAGTCCCGTAGCTTCTTCAATTCCTCTTTTTAATGCTGCTTTACTTCTCCATTTTGAATCCTCCTCGTAAACTATTGATTTAATATACTTGGCGGGATGTTTACATTCACGATATTTTGCACCCGATCACCATTGAACAAGGTATCAAATTAAAGTATGACCTCCACCTATCCTTTATCTCCTCATCATCGACAAAAACTATTTGGTTGACACCTCATATGCACAATTTTTTAACTCCCCTTTTCCCTTTCATTCATATCCAATCATACATAAAGCACTTGATTTACCTTTGATTTATCTTCTCGTACTGCCTTCTTTATTTATCTTCTATAATTTGTATACTTCTTATAGTTCTCATCATTTCCATCTTTTCCTAATAATTTATTACATTATCGCTTGCTCTATATTTCTTCCCTTATCTCCTCATTCCACCAAGATGTGTTCTTATTTGATTGTACAATTTCTTCTGAATTGCTACCCACTAATTATGTGACACATGGCGGAGCTAATACAAATCATTCCCTTTTGGGCTTTCATCACTTAAGGCTTTTAGCAACCTTGTGTCAAACAATAAGGGTTCACCACGTGTCAACCTCAGGGGGGCGATAACACGTGTAGCCTCCTTATGGATGACACGTGTTAGCCTATGATTGTGCCATGTGTCAATGAAAGAAAGGGACTAACTTTCCCTTACAACAAATGGTGGTGTTGAGATATAGGTTTTCAGATTTGTTAAGGCTTAAACCATTTATTTCTTTTGGGGGCTTGAGAAAACAATTGACATTTATCGAAAAAATTAATATAAACAAGTTCAATGTTGTGATGCGACCGATTAACCTCTGCAATTTTTTGATGTTTGGTGGTGCTTGCCGAGATTGAACTAGCATATCGTCAATGTACAATTCCACAGTGTCCCCTATTTGGTGTTTGATGATGTGATTGAATCCTCTCTTATAAGTAGCACTTGTATTTATGAAACAAAGGGCATTAATTTATTACAATATAAACTTTTGTTCGTGAGGAGTGTTAACTTTTCTTGGTCGTCTAGTAAATATATTATTATATAGCGTATATCAGAGTAGGCTTCCATGAATTTGAGGACTTCATTACCTTCCATCACATTTACTTTGGCGTCTATACGAGGAAGAAATGAGAACCTTCAAGCATACTCCACTTACTATTTTCTTACCGACCACCACGACGTTGGCGAACTAATCAGCATATTTAAATTTCTTGTTTTACTTTCATCAACTAGATTTCGTACCAAATACGTTATGACCTGGTTTCTATATGGGGCGTATTTACATCTCTTTATTTTTACCATTTATGAATCAAGTTTACATTAAACTTCTATGTGATGCATCACATTTACCATTTATTGTTATCTTGTTCCAATCCTTCACTTGTCCTAGTCTATAACTACTATTTTATCGCCCATAGTGGTTTCACTAACCCTATGTATCATTCTCTTGCTATTTATTGTTAACCATTAGTTTCTTGTATCCCCCATTTGGTGGGAATTTGATGGTCTGATGGAACGTTGACGGGATGGCGTTCATGTCATCGATAGATATGACTTATGAGGTTGTAGGAGGATGGTTAGTCTACGACCCAAAACTTTGTTTGTTTTTATTCACTTTGCACATAATGGTAGGACCACTTCTCCAATGATGTGTTTAGTATAAGAACATGTAGATTCAAAATGGTAGAAAATCATAAACAACTTTATGAACATTTGGAACTAATTAAAGGATCGATATTCATATTAAACAGTTATTAAATTAATAGTATAGATGACCTACCAAAAGGTGTCGATCAAATAGAACTCACGTTGTTTCTATTGATATGGAGGCTCCGTCTCTTTCAAGATCTAAACCCACCACTGAACGTCGACGTAGTGACAAACTAGATGGAATGCTAGTTCATGAATAGAACACACTTCGCTTTTTAAAATAAGAACAATTCTTTTTTCTTTCTCTCCCCTTGGCCGATTTTCTAAAAGTGAGAGAGTGAGTAAATCTTCACTCCTCTTCCCTCTAAATAGGCGGCTTCAGTTAACAATTAGGGTTAGTTATTTTCTCTTAATTTTTCCTTTAATACAAGATATATATTGAATATATCTAATATACTTAATAATCTTCATCTTTTTGGAAAAATATGAAGTGATATTATCACCCTAACCGTTGCCCACCTCATTTATACCATTACAAGTTGTGGTTGGTCCAATTCACAAAATTCTAATTGTCACTAACTTGTGAGACCCAATAGGATCAGCTCAATTTACTAGTATTTAGATTATTTAATTATAGATTATAATTGGTCTCTAGCTAGCAAAACATTATAATCACGTAAATTAAACTGATTAATTTCTCACAAATAAGTTGAACATTGTTAGGACATTTCCAACAGTCTCCCACTTGTCCGCAACAATTGGTCAACTTACTATTCCCATGTCACTCAATGTCGCATTTGGATAAAAGGTAAGCTCCAGTCATCCTTATAGAATCCAAACATGTGTTCTCGAGCTCTCTGTGAATACAAATGATCAAACTATTGACCTATTTGAGCAAGGCCATGCATTTTCAGTCTTCACTTCTCGAGTGGACATGAAGCACCAATCCCCTAAGGGAGGAGAATTCCATCTTGGTGAAATGTGTTCCTCCATATAAATCTTAGTAACCCGAAAACTGTCTTTATAGCTCCCTGTTACGGAATGACGTTTGACAGTATCAAGATTACTAGTCATGATACAAGGAAGCAAAAAGAACTCAGGGTTGAGGAACTTTTTTTTTGTAACAGAGTAGTGAGCGCTCTTATGACTTTTATAAACCTAAAGAGCTCCCACTGCGGGTCAATACGGTATATGTTCCCTAACACTTATACCTATATGATCAATCAGGCACAGATGCCTCCATGATCCAGAAACTAGATCATCAAAATTAACTCATATGATAATCATTGAATGTCATCAATGTTCCTACTTGATATCATGATTAGGGACCAGAAAATGACTTACAATGCTAGTTCACAAAGTAGGGTTTCAAAATCAACATTGCTTGATTTCCTATATAGATTTGTAGGTCACTTTGGACTTTACTCAACTAAACCAAGATTGAAGTAAAACATAATGCTTTAATGAACCAAATTTTTTACAGTTACAAATAACAATAAAACCAGAAACTAGCTACATTATGCAATGTACGTAAGTCCAATCGCCTGAGTATGACCCTCATGTTTAACTTGCGAAAGAGGTTATGTAATGCCCCGAAAACAGGGGTCCTTAATTATACATGATTAGCCTTAATTAACTCATAATTGAATAGTAACTAGCGGAAGCGGAATCTTAAACTTGTGGGTTATGGCCCACTACTAATACAATATCCTTAAATTAGCTCACAATATCTCTATGATAATAATGACCTTATAAATGTTCCTAACAGCCTCAGTCAATACTTTTTGAAATCCACCTCCACGACTTCCTTTCCATAGGTCGATCCTGAGCCCTTTTCTTAACCTCAGCTTCGTTCAGAAGAAAAATAGAGAAACAAGAAAAGACAGAAAAACGTTCCAAAATGAGTGGAAAACTCGTAACTTTACTCCAGCCCGTAATAACAGTTTTAGTTTGAAAACTTTTTTCGCACACAGGCACATATGACATCATTCTGGTAATTGTTCGGAAATACTTAATCAAAGATCATTACTTTTACCTTGAACAATCTCCTGGCAAGGACCATTCACGGAGCTCAGATCGTTGGCAAGTACGGGCTTTGGACGGGACATAACAGAGCAGAACTTTCATCATATGTCTTTAGCATTCTACCATCTCGGTCCATTCATAGAGCAGAAACATTTCCTCCACCCGTAACTTGCCCATTCACTAGTTCAGTTCATAACTCCAAGCCAGGGAGACCATTCTCTTTCCACTTTTCATTACAGTATCTAAATTATATAACTTTCAGATAACTTATATTTCCGAACAACACCCATCATTCATATGATTATAAAGTTGAATATAACTTAACATACATAACGATGCATATCCACGATCATATCACATTTAGATTTCACACAATTCTTCATACTTCACATAACTCCATGTAATGTCACATTTTCGTATAGACACTTACGAACAGTCATATATATACTCCGTATATAGCAGGACATAACACATACATGCATTCACGTTGAAACACTATAGGTTTCCATCTTCAACATTTTCATTTACAGGTTCTTTTGTTTTGGTACAAAGTAAATTCATTTGGAACCATATAACTGGTGCATAATGAATTCACCCAAGTATTACAGGAATAGCCACATCTTCCTTATCAGGATTATTAACAGGCATCATTCATTTTGGTATCTTGGCAAGTATAACAGGAATAGCCACAGAGAACAATAGTTCTCCTATAGGAGGTGGCTTAACAGGATACTGGTGCTAGGGAGAACAATAGTCCTCCTACAGGAGGTGGCATAACAGGATACAAGTGCCCGGAGAACAATAGTCCTCCTACAGGAGGTGGCATAACAGGAAACAGCTGCCAAGGTGAACAATAGTCCTCCTACAAGAAGTGGCATAACAGGATACAGGTGCCACGGAGAACAATAGTCCTCCTACAGGAGGTGGCATAACAGGATACAGGTGCCACGAAGAACAATGGTCCTCCTACAGGAGGTGGCATAACAGGATATAGGTGCCACGGAGAACAATAGTCCTCCTACAGGAGGTGGCATAACAGGATACAGGTCCTAAGGAGAACAATAGTCCTCCTACAGGAGGTGGCATAACAGGATGCAATTGTCAGAGAGGTTTTAATATCCCCCACAAGAGGTGACAAATCCGTCGGGATAGAACGTGCACGACCAATGGGAAAGGATACTGCCAAGAACCATCTTCCACTTTCATTTATCATGTTTCGTATCTTTTAATGTTTTTCTTTAAGCATCTTAAAAAGGGAGCCATACTCATACTTCTAACTTTCACATAATCACATATTCATGAGCTTATTATTAAAACATTAATCATTATTCATTCATATAAACATATATAATCGTATAAGCATGTAACATGAACCATAGCACACAAACAATCAAACTTTATTTAACATGAATTCATTTAGATAGTAATTGAATAAAAACATATAACATTGTAACATTTCAAAAGACTTCAATAAATATTAATAGAGCAATTCAACCTTTAGGTAGTATTAGTTTCATGATTCTCAGAAGAGCAATTATAAAAGTTACTTCAATACTCATATAATTCATTAAATGGCATAATCGTATAGAACATTTGTATTAATGAGACTATACGCATACATAATAACAGTAATTTATATAGATATTTCTCCTTAAAACCGTATAAACATGAAATCATATCACAATTACTAGATTTCACCTAAATATGAATTAATCAAGAGGTATTATTTAATTCGTGCAATTCACATTAACATATAACATTCATATTTCATAAAAACATTATACTTTTCTTAAAACATTAATTAAACATGAATCAACATATAGATAAGTCATTAATTGCATAATTTGTAATATGAAATAAATCAATAAACTTTAACAATACAATGTCATAAACATATTGGTAACAATATCATAATCCATATAAGTGTATTCATATATCACATTTTGTAAAATCACATTTTCACATACGAGCAGGCACACAATGCTGGACAAAAAGGTTACCACAACTGCTCAATCCATAATATCATCCATTACTCCAAAACGTCATCCTTAGACCTTTCGAATTCCCACATTCCATTAATTGCTCCATATACATCAAAATAAAATACATAATTAGAATCTACTCTGCTCATAGCTAATCACGACATTTACTTAATGACCCAATTTCCGGAATATCTTAATTGAACTTTATTACTAAAACTCATTATAAATTTAAAATCCATTTTCATATGATAAAGAAATTAGCTAAATATTTATATTTTCCCAAAATAAATAATAATAATTTCATAAAATAATCTCTAAAATACTTTATTACTTTAATTGGGCTTTTAATAAACAAAGGAGTGAAATGGGTTTATGGGTTTTAATTTAGCTTTATACCTCCACAAGTCAACCTTTGACTTGATTTTATACCAACTTACTGGTTCTTATTAAGAGAACCAGTATCTTGGTTCTTGTTGAACCATAATGAAGGCAGAGAAGACAAACAAGGAAGGAAGAGAGTGAGAGGCGGTGGGGGCTGAGGTGGCTGACGTTAGGGGCGGCATCGGACAGAGGTGGCGGCCGATTTGTGGTGGGGTCGCAGCGAAGAGGAGAGGGAGAAAAGAGAGTGAGCAGCGAAAGAGAGGACGGGGAGGCAGAGCCTGTTGCTGCGGGGCTGCGTGAGGGCGGACGAGGGCAGAAACTCAGTTGGTGGTGTTTTGGTGGGCTGCGTTAGTGATGTATGGGTTGCGGGATTTCTGTGGTGCGGTGGCTATGGATGTTTTTGAGGCAGGTTTTATGGTTGATTTCGGCGAGTTCAAAAGGAACATAAATAAAGTAGAAATAGAGGAAGAAGAGGGAAGAGTAAGTAAGTAACCAGAGAACAGAGGAAAGAAAGAAAGCTAGGAAGGGAGAGGAGGAGAAGCTGTGAGGTGCAAGCTTTGACTATTTATAGCCATGGTGAGGAGGGGTGAGATTGCTCAATAAATGAAGCTAGGAGGAGGTTGGCTTGCCCAATAAATATGGGTAGAAAGGAGGAAGAAGGAGGACGGTTTTGGGGAGTCAAAAACCGGACAAAAATCTGGTTTTGTAAAGGATGATGATGGAAGATGAAGTGTGATGAGGATGATAATCATCACATTTCCTTTTCTCTTTTTGTTTTTTTTTTTTTTTTTGGTTAATTAAATTGGTTGGTTTTGCTAATTGTTTGGGGCTTTGGGCTATGAGTTTGGTATTGAATTGTTTGGGCTCAATATGGTTTAATGAATATGTAGATAAGAATGCCCACCAAAAGTGAATTAAGATTTCAATAATAATTAAATTATTTAAGTAGAATACATTTCAATCAAATTGTTTAAATAAGCTGTTTTATAAAATAACTCGAAACTAAATGAAATCATTTTTAACAAATATAATTATTAAATAAAATTGAATTATAGTTAAATAACTTTAATTGAGAAAAATATTAACCTTAATAAATAATAACAATAAGTTTTGAAAATTCTGGATATTACATCCTTACCCCCTTAGAAAAAGTTTCGTCCTCGAAACTTGAGCTCGTGGCTCTATTCGTTCCATCAGACAAAAACCAAAACCAAGATCTCTCGATTTCATGATTTTTCATTAAGTATACAACCTTCACTCCGCCACCAGCTTTTGTAACTTCGCTTCGACTCATCATTCGAGATCAAGGAGCAAAGAAAACAACGAAGAAAATTGAGTCTTCATTCTATCACCATCTATCGTACCTCGTTTCAACTCGTCTTTCAAGATCGAGGAGCAAAGGGAAGCAATAGGCGCAAAATGAGACTCTATTTCTCTTCAACTTGAGACTCGAGATTAAGGAGCAAAGAAATCAAAAGGGGCAAACTTGTTGGCAATGAATCTCAACTTGATCACTTAATATTGAGAGATCCCGTTTGAAAATCATTTAAATTGTTTACAAAACAAACTTTAACAAAAACTAAAGCACGAGGTCAGTCATTAACTCAACATTTAGGTCATACTAAGACCGAACTTAAACGCAAATACTTCATAGCACCTTTCATGATTCAAATTCTCCTTTCTTAACTTCTATCCCCCAAATAGTCTCTATAACACCTCCAGTTACTCGAACGTTCCCAAACTAATCACTTTAACTCCTTAAAGCACTTAACCTTCTAATTTGCCAAACAGAGCATTCCTAGGCGGTGCATAGTCTAAGACTCGCACTTTCAGCTAGGTTTCCGCTCTGATACCATTCTGTAACGCCCTGAAAATAGGGGTCCTTAATTATACATGATTAGCCTTAATTAACTCATAATTGAATAGTAACCAGCGGAATAGAATCCTTAAACTTGTGGGTTATGGCCCACTAATAATACAATATCCTAGATTAGCTCACAATGTCTCTATGATAATAATGACCTTATAAATGTTCCTAACAGCCTCAGTCAACACTTCGTGAAATCCACCTCCACGACTTCCTCTCCATAGGTCGATCCTGAGTCCTTTTCTTAACCTCAGCTTCGTTCAGAACAAAAATAGAGAAATAAAAAAGACAGAAAAATATTCCAAAATGAGTGGAAAACTCGTGACTTTACTCCAGCCCGTAAAAATAGTTTTAGTTTGAAAACGTTTTTCGCACACAGGCACATATCACATTATTCTGGTAATTGTTCGGAAATACTTAATCAAAGATCATTACTTTTACCTTGAACAATCTCCTGGCAAGGACCATTCACAGAGCTTAGATCGTTGGCAAGTACAAGCTTTGGACGGGACAGAACAGAGCATAACTTTCATCTTCTTTCTTTAACATTCGACCATCTCGGTCCATTTATAGAGCAGAAATATTTCCTCCACCCGTAACTTGCCCATTTACCAGTTCAGTTCATAACTCCAAGCTAGGGAGACCATTCTCTTTCCACTTTTCATTATAGTATCTTAATTATATAACTTTCAGATAACTTAAATTTTCGAACAACACACCCATCATTCATATGATTATAAAGTTGAATATAACTTAACATACATAACGATGCACATCCATGATCATATCACATTTAGATTTCACACAATTCTTCATACTTCACATAACTTCATGTAATGTCACATTTTCGTATAGACACTTACGAGCTGTCATATATATACTCCGTATATAGCAGGACATAACACATACATGTATTCACGTTGAAATACCATAGGTTCCTATCTTCAACATTTTCATTTACAGGTTCTTTTGTTTTGGTATAACGTGAACTCATTTGGAAACATATAACCGGTGCAGAATGAATTCAGCCAAGAATAATATGTGGTAACATCTTCCTTATCAAGATTATTAACAGGCATCATTCATTTTGGTAACTTGGCAAGTATAACAGGAATAGCCACAAAGAACAATAGTTCTCCTACAGGAGGTGGCTTAACAGGATACAGGTGCCAGGGAGAACAATAGTCCTCCTACAGGAGGTGGCATAACAGGATACAGGTGCCACGGAGAACAATAGTCCTCCTACGTGAGGTGGCAAAACAAGAAATAGGTGCCAAGGAGAACAATAGTCCTCCTACAAGAGGTAGCATAACAGGATACAAGTGCCACGGAGAACAATAGTCCTCCTACAGGAGGTGGCATAATAGGATACAGGTGCCACGGAGAACAATAGTCCTCCTACATGAGGTGGCATAATAGGATACAGGTACCACGGAGAACAATAATCCTCCTACAGGAAGTGGCATAACAGGATGCGGTTGTCACGGAGGATTAATATCCCCCGCAGGAGATGACAAATCAGCCGAGATGGAACGTGCACAACCAACGGGATAAGATACTGCCAAGAACCATATTCCACTTTCATTTATCATGTTTCGTTTCTTTTAATGATTTTCTTTAAGCATCTTAAAAAGGAGCCATACTCATACTTGTAACTTTCACATAATCATAGATTTAAGAGCTTATTATTAAAATATTAATCATTATTCATTAATATAAACATATACAATCGTATAAGCATGTAACATGAACCATAACACACAAACAATCAAACTTTATTAACATGAATTCATTTAGATAGTAATTGAATAAAAACATATAACATTGTAACATTTCAAAAGACTTCAATAAATATTAATACAACAATTCAACCTTTAGGTAGTATTAATTTCATGATTCTCAGAAGAGCAATTAGAAAAGTTACTTCAATACTCATATAATTCATTAAATGGCATAATCGTATAGAACATTTGTATTCATGAGATTATACACATACATAATAACAGTAATTTATATAGATATTTCTCCTTAAAACTGTATACACATGAAATCATATCACAATTACTAGATTTCACCTAAATATGAATTAATCAAGAGGTATTATTTAATTCCTGCAATTCACATTTACATATAACATTCATATTTCATAAAAACATTACACTTCACTTAAAACATTAATTAAACATGAAACAACATATATATAAGTTATTAATTCCATAACTTGTAATATGAAATAAATCAATAAACTTTAACGATACAATGTCATAAACATTTTTGTAACAATATCATAATCCATATAAGTGTATTCATATATCACATTTTGTAAAATCACATTGTCACATACGAGCAGGCACACAATGTTGGACATAAAGGTTACCTCAACTGCTCAATCCATAATATCGTCCATTAATCAGAAAACGTCATCCTTAGACCTTTCGAATTCCCACATTCCATTAATTGCTCCATATACATCAAAATAAAATACATAATTAGAATCTACTATGCTCATAGCTAATCACCATATTTTCTTAATGACCCCATTTCCGGAATATCTTAATTGAACTTTATTATTAAAACTCATTATAAATTTAAAATCCATTTTCATATAATAAAGAAATTAGCTAAATATTTATATTTTCCCAAAATAAATAATAATTTCATAAAATAATCTCTAAAATACTTTATTACTTTAATTGGGCTTTTAATAAACAAAGGAGTGAAATGGGTTTATGGGTTTTAATTTAGCTTTATACCTCCATAAGTCAACGTTTGACTTTGATTTTATACCAACTTACTGGTTTTTTTTAAGAGAACCAGTATCTTGGTTCTTATTGAACCATAACGAAGGCAGAAAAGACAAACAAGGGAGGAAGAGAGTGAGAGGCGGTGGGGGCTGAGGTGGCCGGCGTTAGAGGCGGCAACGGACAGAGGTGGCGGCCGGTTTGTGGTGGGGTCGCAGCGAAGAGAAGATGGAGAAAAGAGAGTGAGTAGCGAAAGAGATGACGGAGAGGCAGAGCTGGTTGTTGCGGGGCTGCGTGAGGATGGACGAGGGCAGAAACTCAGTTAGTGGTGTTGGGTGGGCTGCGTTAGTGGTGTATGGGTTGCTGTGGTGCGGTGGCTATGTAGGTTTTTGAGGAAGGTTTAATGGTAGATGCCGGCGAGTTCAAAAGGAACATAAATAAAGTAGAAATAGAGGAAGAAGAGGGAAGAGTAAGTAAGTAACCAGAGAACAGAGGAAAGAAAGAAAGCTAGGAAGGGAGAGGAGGAGAAGATGTGAGGTGCAAGCTTTGGGGTTCAAGCTTTGGCTATTTATAGCCATGGTGAGGAGGGGTGAGCTTGCTCAATAAATGAAGGTAGGAGGAGGTTGGCTTGCCCAATAAATATGGGTAGAAAGGAGGAAGAAGGAGGACGGTTTTGGGGAGTCAAAAACCGGACAAAAATCTGGTTTTGTAAAGGATGATGATGGAAGATGAAGTGTGATGAGGATGATGATCATCACATTTCCTTTTCTCTTTTTTTTTCTTTTATTTTGTTTGGTTAATTAAATTGGTTGGTTTTGCTAATTGTTTGGGGCTTTGGGCTATGAGTTTGGTATTGAATTGTTTGGGCTCAATATGGTTTAATGAATATGTAGATATGAATGCCCCCCAAAAGTGAATTAAGATTTCAATAATAATTAAATTGTTTGGGCTCAATATGGTTTAATGAATATGTAGATATGAATGCCCCCAAAAGTTAATTAAGATTTCAATAATAATTAAATTATTTAGGGAAATTCCCAATAAGGTGGCCCTTAGGTTTAAGAATTATCAGTGGTGTAAATTTCAAAAAAAACTTTCCCGGCTAGCTACCCTGCTTTACAAATTATTCCCAAACATAACCTTAATGAAGAATATTTCATTAATAATAAAGCATATTATATTAGTTAATAGTTAAAGTAGTTACTCGCACGTAAAACGAGGTATTTTGGGTCGTTTTTTGCCCTTAAGGGATGATTTTAGTGGGTAAGTTTTAACCCTTAAGAGTTGGATTTGAGGTCGAAAATGGCAAAAAACGACCCAAAATGCCTCGTTTTATTTGCGAGTGACCGCCTTAACTGTTAACTAACGGAATATCCTTTATTATTAACAGAATATTCTTCATTAAGGTTATGATTGGGAATAATTTGTAAAGTAGGGCTACCAACGGGAAAGTTTTTTTTGAATTTCCGCCACTGGCAACTCCTTAGACCTAAGGGCCACCATTGGGAATTTCCCAATTATTTAAGTAGAATACATTTCGTTCAAATCGTTTAAATAAGCTGTTTTATAAAATAACTCAAAACTAAATGAAATCATTTTTAACAAATATAATTATTAAATAAAATCGAATTATTGTTAAATAACTTTAATTGAGAAAAATATTAACCTTAATAAATAATAAAAATAAGTGTTGAAAATTCGGGATATTATAGGTTATGTGAGTAAATCAGCAACATTTGCATCAGTATGAACCTTACAAATTCGTATGTCGCCTCTATTGACGAACTCTCGAATGATATGATATTTCCTAAGTACATGCTTAGATCATTATGTGACCTTGGTTCCTTTGCCTGAGCTATGGCACCATTGTTGTCACAGTGCAGGCCCATAGGATAACCAATGCTAGGGACCACCCCAAGTTCAGTGATGAACTTCTTGATCCATACATCATCCTTTGCAGCTTTCGGAAGCTGCGATGTACTCTGCCTCTGTTGTAGAATCCGCAATAGTGCTTTGTTTGGAACTTTTCCAACTAACTAGTCCTCCATTCAGATAGAAGACAAATCCATATTGAGATTTGAAATCGTCTTTGTCTGTTAAAAACTTTCATCGGTGTAACCTTTTACAACGAACTCGTTTCCCTGCCATATACCAAGAAGTTCTCCTTAGTCTGTTTAGATACTCGAGGATATTCTTAGCCGCAATCCAATGTTTCTCTCCAAGGTTGGATTGAAACATGTTGCACGCGCTAAATGCATATGATGCATCCGGCCTCGTACATAACATGTCATACATAATGGAACCTATGGATGATGCATAAGGCACTCATTCGCTTTTTCTCATCAGGAGTCGAAGGACTTTGAGTCTTGTTAAGCGATATTCCATGTAACATAGGTACAAAACCCTTCTTAGAGTTTTACATATTGAATCTAGTTAAGACCTTATCAATATAAGTGATTTGACTAAGTCCAATCAATCTTCTAGGTCTATATCTATAGATCTTGATTCCCAAAATGTATTGGGCTTAACCCAAATCCTTCATTGAAAAATTCTTCCCAAGGTAGGTCTTTACAAACTCTAACATAGGAACATCATTTCCAATTAGGAGTATGTCATCCACATACATTATGAGAAAAGCAATCTTGCTCCCGCTAACCTTCTTGTATACACAATACTCTTCTTCGTTTCTTATGAAACCAAACTCTTTGACAACTTGGTTGAAACGAAGATTCCAGCTTCTAGAAGTTTGTTTAAGGCCATACATGGCTTTGTTAAGCTTACATACTTTCCCAATATTCTTGCGATCTTCAAAACCTTCATGTTGTGTCATGTAGACTTCCACTTCTAGAATCCCATTCAAGAAGGCAGTTTTGACGTTCATCATTTTCCAGATTTCATAATCATGAAATGCAGCTATGGTAGGAATAATATGATATTTAAGCATAGCAACTGGAGAAAAGGTTTCATCATAGTTTACACCATGAAATTGATTGAATCCTTTTTCCAACCAGTCTTGCTTTGAAAACACTGGATTTTCCATCCATGTCTGCTTTTATCTTATAAACCCAATTTTGCTTGACAGGTTTGACGTTATCAGGGCAGATCTACAAGTCCCGTACTTGATTTTCATACATGGAGTCTATTTCAGATTTCATGGCTTCAAGCCACTTACTGGAATCTTGGCTCTCTAAAGCTTCCTTGTAGGTTTCGGGTTCTCCACTTTCTAAAAGTAGAATGTCACCACCATCAGTCACGAGAAATCCAAATCTCATGGGTTGTCTATGTTCTAATTTAGACCTACGAGCGGCTATTGTCATAGTTGTTGCTTCATTAACTTGTAATGAGGCTTCAGCTTCTAGAGTGTCCGGTTCTTGCTGAATCTCAGTCGTTACGTAATGATCTAGTGGCTCTCGAACTTCATCAAGTTTGATTGTTCTCTCACTCTTTCTTTTAGAAAAGAATAATTTTTCTAAAAAGAAAGCGTCACGAGCCACAAACACTTTGTTTTCTGCGAGATTGTAGAAGTAATAGCCTTTTGTTTCTTTTGAATAACCCACAAAGAAACATTTGTCTGATTTAGATGCTAACTTATCTGAAATCAACCTTTTGACATAAGCTTTGCTACCCCAAATCTTAAGAAATGACAATCCAGGAGCTTTACCTCTCCACATCTCATATAATTTTCAGTTGCTTTAGTTGGAGCTCTGTTTAGTGTTAAGATTGCGGTAAGGAGAGCATGCCCCCAAAAACTAGTTGGAAGATCGGTTTCACTCATCATCGACCGTACCATATCTAATAAAGTATGATTTTTTTCCTTTTAGATACACCATTAAGTTGTGGTGTACCAAGAGGAGTTAATTGTGAGATAATCCCACAATTCATTAGATGACCATCAAAATCTTGGATTTTATACTCGCCACCTCAATCAAATATAAGTGCTTTGATTGTTTTACCAAGTTGGTTTTGTACTTTATTCTGGAATTCTTTGAATTTCTCAAAAGGTTCAGATTTTTGCTTCATTAAGTAGACATACCCATATCTACTTAAGTCGTCAGTAAAAGTGACGAAGGAACTATAACCGCCTATAATATTAGTGGACATTAGGCCACATACATCAGTATGAATGAAGCCAAAGATATCACTTGCTCGTTCATTTTTTCAGTAAATGGTGATCTAGCCATTTTGCCCATTAAACAAGCTTCACAAACATCATATGATTCGAAGTTGAACGAGTTAATAACTCCATCTGTATGAAATATATGAACACGTTTCTCATTTATATGGCCTAAACGACAATGTCAAAGGTGAATTTGATTTGAGTCATTTGACTTCTTTTTCTTAGTTTTGATGTGATAAATTGGTTTGTCTAAGTCTAATATGTAAAGACCATTCATGCAATGGGCCTCACCATAGAAGAGATCATTTTTGTAAAAAGAATAACATATATTCTTAATATTAAATGTACCCCTCATTACTAAAACCGAAATAGAAATAAGGTTTCTGCTTATAGCAAGAACAAATTAACAATTATCAAGGTCCAACATCAGCCTAGAGGGCAAAGACAAAACATAAGTGCGTACTTCTAGCGTCGCAACCCTTGCTTTATTTCCGACGCGTAGTTCCACTTCACCTTTCCTCATCCTTATACTTACCTTTAGATCCTGCACATTTGAACAAATGTGAGAAGCTGCACCAGTATCAAATACCCATGAAGTAGAATCAATAAGGTTTATATCATTCACATTGATAGATTTCACAGAAGTACATGAAGGAGACTTGGATGTAGAGGCTACAGTTCCATTCTTCTTGTCCTGGATGTACTTAGGACAATTCCTCTTCCAGTGACCACGGCCGGCCATTACAATAATATCATTCCTGGTCTGGGGTAGCACTCTTAGTTTAGGAATGAGCAACAACTTCGCCCTTATCTTTGCTTTGGGTATCTATTTCCCTTTGCCAGGTTTCTTGAAACCCTTCCCCTTTTGCACCATAAGGACATCTTTGGTGGCTTTTTGAGTCACTTTGATTTCACGCTCACCAGTGACGAGCATGAAGTGCAATTCCATCTAGGTTTTGTTCAGGCGTTGCATGTTATAGTTTTGGCGAAAAGAGCCAAAACCATCATGAAGCGAGTACATGATGATGTCAGTGGCCAACTCTCACTAGTAGAAAAAGTGTTATTTAAGTTGTCTATAAATAGCCTATTTGAGGTGATTTTAGCATAGCAGCAAATGGGGGAGGGGGGGGGAGGGGGCGCAAATAGAAGCCCTATTAAATAGAGGCCCTATTTGATGCGTTTTTCTCCAAAAAAAAAAGCCTCAAATAGAGCTTCTATAAAAAAAAGCCTCAAATAAGGCATAATTCAAATTAAAAAAATTTGTTGCATATAATGAATCATATGAAAATTGAACTGGCTATTGATCATATAGCAAACTTTAATATTGCTCATATAGTAGTAAAGAATATTACATGATTTACTTAAGAACAACAGTAAGATCAACAACATCAAAATTACATGAATTCTAATATGAAATACTACATAGTACATTTAAATTCAAAAATACTAATCATTAGTCTTTCTTTGATTTCTTGTTGAAATTCTAGACATATAGAGAGGAGAAGGGTAAGGAAAATATCCCATTTCTTCTTCAGTAGAACCCCCTTTAGCAGTCCTCTTCATACCTCCATTAACATCACCTTCAAAAACAATATAATACTTCAAGAAAAATGCTGCAATAAGAACAACCCACTTCAAACAAAACATGCCAATACAAAGTCCACCAGCCAACTTCAAGATCATAACATCACTACTCTCTTCAACATATGATTTCAAACTTGCTAAAAATCATCAATTCTTGTCAAGATAAGGACATATATCGAGCCTTGGAAGATGGCGGGGAGGACCGTGGCAGCCATAATGTGCCTCGCACCACCGCGTGCCTCCGGGGCTGGCAGCGTGGCACCCGGCTAAGGCACCAAGGATGATGAGGAGGTGGAGGAGGATGAAGAAGTCACAAAGCGAAATGGTGAGGAAAATGCAGCTTGATGCTGAGGCTTAGAGCATGTAGTTGAACTGCATTATTCGACATACCATAATATAGAGGAACCAAGCAAGACAGGTTTCATTATAACATTTGGAGAAGTCAAAGAACTGACCAATTTTTCCAGAAAATAACTGAGCAGGGGGCAGATTGGAGAGAAAATAACTCAGTAGGGGGCAAATTGGAGAGAAGTCAAAGAACATACCATAAATGATGCCAGGGTCACTAAGCCATATGAAGGATAGAGATGAGTCATGACGCAACACAACAGAATATGGACAGCATATTAACTAAGCAAGAAGCCAAAACCATAAGATAAAGCATGAACTGACTACCAGCAGGAAGCATAATCTAAGCAAGGTACCTGCACTGCAATGTTACTGGCGTCCACTGCATAAACCTGAGACAAAAAAAGTCAATTAGAAGATATAAAAGGTAAAGAATAATAGACTACCTTCACCCTACTACAATGGTAATGTCGACGAGAAGCATGCTCAACTCTTCTTCATTCATTACAACAAGCTGAATGTGAATCTCAACTAGAAATGTTTAAAGTAACAACTGTAAATAAATTCACCATGTTTGAAATAGAAAATCAGATCAAAATCACAATAAAAAATTACAGAGTTAAAGGAACCGATGAACAGAACCAGAAATCTTTTAGGCATGAACTGTAAAGCAAATCAAACCAAATTAGGTTATCAAAGAGTTAAAGAGTTGAAGCAATGGACAACTGAACCAAAAATGTTTTGAGTATGAACTGCAGATGAAATCAAATTAACAAAAATGGTGTAATGTGCTGAATTGCAGACCTAGTAATTATTTGAACAGACTCAAACGATCCATTGCAACTCTGGTGATTACCGAAGGCGTACACTAATAGCAAAAAATCTATTTGAGGCCGATAATTGTCAATTTATTGACATGAAAGACATGAAAAATAGAACAAGGCTTCAAAACAAACCTCAAATATGCCATGTAGCTGGTGAGTTGTATAGTTGTATAGGAATAGAGGTAAACCATGCATTATTAGTCGAACAGAGTCCACGTATCCTGGGGGTAGACCTAACCAGAAGAGCCACAATTAGCATCCATTCATTATTGCAAACTGAAACCACAAATCATGATCATCTTCTATTGTGAGTAGAGCATACTATTAATAGCAATAATGATTACAGCCTGGCACGTAAATCAGAATTGCATGATCATTAATGCTCATAACACACAGAACCTTAAGGAGAAAGAAAATGGATCATGATGCCAGAAACACTAACCAAGAAATCGTAACTTCAAAAGTGCGAGTTTAAGGAAAAGTACTCTTACCAAATAGCTGTCGCTTTAGGTTCTCTTGGATGGTGTCATTGTTGCACACAAAGATGTATCCACCAAGCACCTCATTCATAGGAAGTGTCTCTGCAGCAAACAATGTCTTGAACCTTTTGTCATTCGCACTTTCATTGTTGTTGTTGTTGTTGTTATTGTTGTTGTTGATGGGCTCTCTGTTGCTTACGTTGGTGCTGCTAGACTTGTTAATAGGAATGTTTTCAGCAATTTTAGTGTTTCTCAATTAGTAGGTAGAGGGAGGGAAGCACGAATATTGGTGGCTAGTATAGAAGAACGTCGTGGGGGAAAGCAATACCTGTAAGCCATACAAATCGGTAGTGCATGCAGAAGCAATAGCAGCAGCAATATCTCTCAATTAGTAGCAACATACTCAACAGCACCAACAAAATTAAACCAAAAATAAACCAAAATAGTTGTTTAGAGGGACTAGTTTGATGTAAGATTCAGTAGGAAAAATAGAACTGTAAGAAATATGATCATTTACCAAAAGCTGATGCATAGACTATAGAGTTTCTACCACTGAAAAGACACATATCCTAGATCAGGATATTCAAATATCAAATAGGGATTGAAAAGCCCTTAATAATCATAAGAATACCTAAAGCATTTCACGCAAGTTGGTAAAAGGGAAATTTTAAACCTAGGTAATTATTCCCAATTTACCTGGGAATCATGAATTAAGTTAGAAAACCATATATAATCCCATAAAAATAGAACAAAAATGACAAATAAAGGATCCCTTTTGCCTTAACAAAAAAATAATGATTTGAAAATAGCAGCAGCAGCCAAACATTAGGAAATCACAGGCATGATCTGCGTGAACCAATAGTCATTTTTGTAAACAAAAGAGTAGAGAGAAAAAAGTACGAGGTAGCTAGGTCTTATCCTATAATTCAGGAGAAGGCTTATAGTGTTCGGTGATGGTTATAATCACCTCCCCTCTCTTCACCAAACCATTTTGTAGAACTCTGGTACCCAGAAATTGGCTAAAGGAAAGAAATATACAATACACAGTACTAAAAAGAATAACAAGGAAAAATGGAAATGTGAGTTTAGTTTAGAGTTGAATTATCATTTTCAAGTAGGCTAGATTGTTTAATGAGCAACATTGCATGGGTTAAGTAGATTATCGGTTCAGCTATTCATGTGTTTAATAGATTATCAATTCGACTATAAACAAAACAACCTTGTCTATCAAATTGTTCCAAAGAAGTAGAAAAACAAGCTTTTTACCTGGAAGAGCAATATAATGCTATACTAATAAATCATACTACCTAACCTTTTGCAATTCATAATCAATATCAAACGTCTAGCTTTCAACAATTAGGAGAGAATAAAAACTAATAAGAAAAAGGAAAAATTGTCGGAAATAAGTTAACTTTTTCGCGGTTTTTTTTTAATAAGTTTAACTTTGAATAATTCTGGAATAAGTTAACCTTTTAAGGGTATTTGCTTTTAACAAGTTAAAACTGGTTGAAGAACACAAAAATGGTTGGGGATGGAAAGTAGAAGAAGAGAAGGAACACAGAAATAATAAATTAAAATTTAAGAAAAGCCTCACATATTACCGGTTGAATAGTTTATAAGTCATTTGACTTGTTAATTGTTTAAGTAATATCAAAGTTAACTTATTCCAGGATTATCCAAAGTTTAACTTATTAAAAGAAGACCGCGAAAAGGTTGACTTATTCTTGATAATTTTTCTAAGAAAAAAAAGTTCAATCATTTTCCAAATTCCATAAAATCAAAAACATCATTAACAATTTCCTAAAAAGTGGAAATAAAGTGAACACATCTTTTGCAGTTCTTACTACCCATTAAACCACTAATCCACATACAAGAACTTCAGCCACAAGATAAAGCATTCAATTCAGATAACAATAAATGAGAAGAAAATAGAGACATAGAAATGATACTAACATAATTGAAATGGAGAAGAAACCCAATGACGGACGAGAATCGAGGTCTTCGAGTCACGCAGGTGGGTTGCCTACTGATTAGGTACCATATGAATCAATTATTTTTCCCCGGAATTGTAAACAGGTGGAGGCCGCGACGGAGAGCAAGCACGAGGCCGGCGACAAAGAGCAACCAGCGACCTGGAATTAAAGAATTATGCCCGCGATGTTCAGTTCGAGAGAATAAGACGATTGAGAGAGAAAAATCAAGGAAGCCCTAGAATTATGCGCTCGAACATCTCAGGGTTAGTTCTAGACTTGCCGAGTAACTTATTGGGATGAGAGGCATTTAAATTTCTACACGCCTCATAAAAGACGTTTGAGGCGTCTTAAGGATAAAAGTTATTGTAAATAGTCAAGAGTAACGAGTGGGCGTGCTAATTTTTTGAAAATACTCAAAAGTTATTTGCTGCATGCTATTAAGATAAAACGCCTCAAATTAAGAGCCGCAATTGGATGTTTTTCTACAAGTGTCTTGGGCATTGGGGAAACCCGACCTACGCATGTTGTCAAAAAGACTGTTCATTTTGGGAACATGAGGTCCTAGAGGTTTGCCTTTCCCGAGCTTGTTTGACACTATTTGCGCGTTGGTGTCATAACGCTCAACACGTGCCAGCTCTTGAAACATGTTCTTAAGCTGTGAATAAATAGTGTGTGCTTGTTGCTCAACTGGATAGTGATGAGATTCAGTTGGGCAACAAAGTTTGGGAGAATGCTCTGATTTTTTATGTGATTAGGCAAAATACAACATTAGCTGGTGTGGTGTATTACATTAAGAGTAATTGGAGTAGAGTGGCAGCTCCTGCTGTGTTTAAGCATGAGGATGGATATTATTTGATCAAATTTCAATCTAAACAGGATAGAGATGAAATTTTGAGTTCTGGCCCTCATCAATTTTATGCTAAGCCTATCATACTTAAGCAATGGTCTCTTGGTTTTGATTTTCAATCTGAAATCCTCAGAGTGATCCCAATCTGGGTTAGATTTCCAAATTTACCATGGAATTGCTGGAGTTCTGATTCTTTGAGTAGGATTAGTAGTTTAATTGGTGTGCCCCTATTTGCTGATGAGTGTACTACCAAGAAGATGAGAATTTCATTTGCTCGAGTATTAGTTGAAGATGATGTTACCAAGCCTCTACCTTCTGATATTGTGATTGTTGACCCTGCTGGTAATAGTTTTCTACAGAAAGTTACCTATGACTGGGTGCCTTTGTACTATAGAAGCTGTGATAGGATTGGTCATGATTGTGCTATCAAGAAGAAACCTAAGATGGTTCAAAAATGGGTGGTTAAGAAGACAATAATAGGTGAGAAACAAGATGCTATGGAGGATGTGGGAAATGTCTCCTCTCCTGGGCCTAGTACTGCTCATGAAGTTGTTACTCCTGAAGCTCTAATTGTTACTCAACAATATGATGAAGAAGGGGAGTGGAAGGTTGTTAGTAGGAAGACTAGAGATAAAGGCAAGCAAGTTAGGTTTCAGGGGAGCTCTCTTCATCTTAGGTTGGTTATGCAGTCTGGGGATTCTTCTATTCCAACTGGTGTTGGAGGTGCTAAGGGACCAAACCCTTAACTGTCTTAATGATAGTGACTATATGGAATGTTAGGGGTCTCAATGACCCTGTTAAGGTGGTAGAAGCTAAGAAGTTTCTCTTATCTAATAATAGTTGGTTTGTTGCTTTGCTTGAAACTAGAGTAAAGGTTGGTAGTAGCAGTAAAGTGCAGAAGAAGTTTGGGCCTGATTGGCACTGGGTTAGTAACTATGAGTACTCTCCCAAAGGAAGGATTTGGGTAGGGTGGAAGCATCAGTTAGTTGACATAGATCAAGTTCAGATCTTTGAACAAGTGATTTAGTGTAAAGTTACTGACAAAGTTCATAATTCCTCTTTTATTTTGGTTGCAGTATATGGTCTTCATTCTATTGAGACTAGAAGGAGTTTATGGCATGATCTAGCTGCTTGTCATGATAATTGTAATGATGCTTGGATTTGTATTGGTGATTTTAACTCCGTTATTCATTCTATGGATAGAGAAAATGGCAATCCTATTACTAATGCTGAGACCATTGATTTCATTGATTTTATTCGAGCTACTGGTGTTAGAGAAATTTCTAGTAGAAGTTTCTTTTTTTCTTGGAGCATGAAAGGAGTGAACACTTCTAGAATTAGAAGTAGAATTGATGAGGCTTTTGGGAATACTGCTTGGTTTCAGAGGTTCCCTGATGTTGAAGTTGATTACTGTGGACCTGGAATTTTTTATCATTCCCCTCTTGTCTTTCAGTTGGCTCAGGATATTGGTAGAAGGGGCAAACCTTTCAAGTTCTTCAATGCTTTGGCAGATCATAAGGAGTTTACTTCTATTTTGCAGACTCATTGGAATGAGAAGAGAGGAGGCTATTTTTTGCAGCATGTGTGGAGTAATTTGAAAGATCTCAAAAAAGAATTCAAGAATCTCCATCATAGAGAGCTTTATGATTTACTAGCTAGGATTGATGATGCTAGAACTCAGTTGTTGGATATTCAGAGTGGCAGTGATCTTACTTGTGATTCTGAGTTACAGTTGAGAGAGAGGAGTTGCCTTACTAGGCTAAAGCACTTAAGCAATGTGCTTGAAAGTATTCTCAAGCAGAAATCAAGAGTTCAATGGCTTAAGCTAGGAGACTCAAACTCTTCATTCTTTCATGCAGCTATGAGAGAGAGATATACTACTAATAGAATTAACTCTATTATGTGTGCTTCTGGTGTGATTTTGCAAAATGAACAGGAGATTGTTGACCATATTGTGGATTTCTATAAGAGCCTACAATGGACCTGTGATAGCTCTTTGAGAGGTCTTGATTATAGCATTGTCAGGGCAGGCTCTCAGGTTAGTAGAGATGATTCTATGGTGTTAGTTGCTGATGTAACTTATGAGGAGATTGAGAAAGCTCTCTTTAGCATTGATGATGGGAAAGCTCTAGGAGTAGATGGGTTTAATGCTGTGTTTTTTAAAAGGGCATGGCTATATATTAAATAGGATATATGTGCTGTTGTTCATGATTTTTTTGCTAACTGTGTGATGCATGCTCCCGTTAATTGCACTCTGGTCACTCTTGTTCCTAAAATAGCAAATGCCAATATGGTAAAGGATTTCAGACCTATTGCTTGTTGCACTCTACTCTATAAGATTGTTGCTAAAATCTTGACTAATAGATTGCAAAGCATGATTGGTGGAGTGGTGTGTCAAACTCAGTCTGGTTTTATTCCCGAGAGACAAATTTCAGAAAATATTCTACTTGCCACTGAGCTTATTAGGGGTTATAGTAGGGTTAATATGTCTCCTAGGGCCATGATTAAAGTTGATATTAGGAAAGCTTATGACTAAGTGGATTGGTTTTTTTTGGAAAGTATGCTTCATGAGCTTGGATTTCCTGATAAGTTTGTTAGGTGGATTATGGGGTGTGTTAAATCTGTTTCTTACTCTATTCTTGTAAATGGATGCCCTTCTGCCCGTTTTGCTGCTAAAAGAGGGCTAAGCAAGGAGATCCCCTTTCACCCTATCTGTTTGCAATTTGTATGGAATATCTGAGCAGGATTCTGGCTCAACTGCACAATAATGATGGATTCAGATATCATCCTAAATGTGCCAAGCTAAAGCTGACATATTTAATGTTTGCTGATGATTTACTGATGTTTGCTAGGGGTGACTCTCCTTCTCTTCAGAAATTATTTGGAACTTTTTTGAGCTTTTCTTCAGTGTCTGGTTTATTTGCTAATCCTGACAAGAATGCTCTTTATCTTGGTGGGGTGAGTGATGAGGTTAAGAATAGGTTGAGCCTAGAGTTGAATATTCCTCTTGGTAACCTTCCGTTTAGGTACTTAGGGGTACCTTTAACGGTCCTAAGGTAGCGAAATTCCTTGTCGGGTAAGTTCCGACCCGCACGAAAGGCATAACGATCTGGGCACTGTCTCGGAGAGAGGCTCGGTGAAATAGACATGTCTGTGAAGATGCGGACTACCTGCATCTGGACAGAAAGACCCTATGAAGCTTTACTGTTCCCTGGGATTGGCTTTGGGCCTTTCCTGCGCAGCTTAGGTGGAAGGCGAAGAAGTCCCCTTCCGGGGGGCCCGAGCCATCAGTGAGATACCACTCTGGAAGAGCTAGAATTCTAACCTTGTGTCAGGACCTACGGGCCAAGGGACAGTCTCAGGTAGACAGTTTCTATGTGCAACGGTTTCCTCGGGCCGGACGGAGATTGGCCCTCGAGTGCAAAGGCAGAAGGGAGCTTGACTGCAAGACCCACCCGTCGAGTAGGGACGAAATTCGGCCTTAGTGATCCGATGCAGGAAGCTCTCCTATACTCAATGTAAACCTTTGGTTGAGAAGATCACAGGTAGGGCTAAAGCTTGGGTGGCTCATATGTTGTCATATGCAGGGAGAGTGCAGCTTATTAAGAGCATTTTGAGTTCTATGCAGAATTTTTGGGCCCTAATATTTCCTCTCCCTAAAAAGATTGTCAAAGAGGTTCATAGTGTTTGTAAGAGATTCCTCTGGACTGGTAATGTGAGTGATTCTAGGAAAGCTTGTGATACTTGGTCTGATTGTTGTCTACCTAAAACTGTTGGTGGGCTGAATCTTAGTGATATGATTGTTTGGAATAAAGCAGCTATTTTGAAGAATTTTTCGGCTCTTTGTTTTCAAAAAGAGAAGCTTTGGGTCAAATGGGTGCATATTTTTTTGTGAAGGATAGGAGCCTGCTTAGTATGGGTATTTCTCAACAATGTTCATGGATGTTTATTCTCAACAAGCTTAGGGATTGGTCTGAGTTTATGGCCCATCAGAAGTTTTCTATTGCAAAGACTTATAAGCTTCTGAGGAGTTCAGATGGTGGGAGGTTTGCTTGGACAAAAGTTATATTGCAACAACAAAGCTTCTCCTAAAACCCTGTTTATTTTGTTGCTAGCTTTGAAAAATAGGCTTGCAACTAAAGACATGTTGGTTAAATGGGGTATGGTTGATGATGATCTTTGTGGACTATGTGCAGGTACTTCTGAGATTGTACATCATCTATTCGTTGAGTGCTCTTATGCTGCAGATATTTGGCAACAGTTCTGAAGCTTCTGAAATTTCAGAGACCTTGTGGAAGCTTCCTCTAGGAAGTTGCTTTGGCTAATAGGGCTAGTTGCAAGAAGTCTCAATTAGCTAAAGTGTATGTAGCTTGTTTTACTGAGACTGTGTATCAGGTCTGGTGCCAAAGAAACAGCATTGTATTAAATAACAAGATGAGTAGTGTTGATTGTAGTGTGAAGGATATTGTATTTAGAGTTTCTAGTAGATGCCAAGGTGAAAGTGTTAAACTTCTCCTTTGGTAATTTTGTTTCCCAACTTACTAGAGTAGGAGCATATGAAGGGTAAGTGAGTTCAACCCTTCCTAGAAGGTGGGTTCTCTCTTATACTGATGCTATACCCTATTCTTGTTTGTGTTGGGGTTGTTTCTTATCTTTTAGGTTGTATTTCCTTTTTTTGATAATGATATATATGGTTCTTTCTTCTTGTCAAAAAAAAAAAATAGTGTGTGCTTGTTGATCTTAGAATTGGCGTTGCAAATCGGGTTTCAAGGATGCCATCATGATACAAGCCACTAAAGATCATCATCAATATGCTTTTGGTAATTCTCTTTCAAAGCTTGAGAGGCATTGTTAGCAGATGCTCAACCAACAGGGGTTTCAAGGATGTAGTCTTTTTTCTCGATCTTGAGGACGATTCTCAAGTTAGGGGCCCAATCTAGGAAGTTGGTTCCGTTGTGTTTCTCCTGTTCTATGAGTGAACGTATGATATTGTTGTTGGGGACAGTGGACATGATGAAACTACAACAAGAAAAATAAAAAAGGGATATTTCCTGAGGTACCCCAGGGGTTAGGGCTAATTCCTCGGGTACCCTCCTCGTTTTCGAGCTAGCTGAGATGCCACCAGAGTCAATGTTTGCGCTTAAATGCCATTACTAGTAACTGTCGTTAGGTTTCCGTTAAGTTTTTAGAATTAACTTTACTTTTCATTTAAACTAAGAAAAAAACTAAAAAAAGTCCCACCCTTACCACCCTCTCTCCCTCCCCACACTCAACCACCATCTCCCCCCACCCTCCCACTCTCTCTCCTCCCCTCCCCCCCCCTCCACCCCTACCCCCACCCCCTGCCTATCCTTCCTCTACCCTCACCCCCACCCCACCTTGAAAACCGCCAGACCCACCCTGCCTCACCCTCCTCCCCAGCCCCCCCCCCCCTACCCTAAAACCACCGCCCCTGTGAACCCAACCACAACTAACCCTCGAACCCCTTGTCAACCACGCTCTAACCAAACCACCACTAACCCCAAACCCACCTCGAATCGCCGTTGAACCACCATCAACGAAACCACCATCACCTAAATCGCGACCACCATCAAACGAAACCACCATCACCGATTCGCTGGTGGTTTCAGGGAAGGGTCGACGACGATGGTGTCTTCTGGGAGAGAGGGTGGGTGGAGGAGGAGAGAGTGGTAGGGTGGGGGTTTTAATTTAGGCAGTTGGAGGGGAGGGAGAGGAGAGAGAGTGGGAGGGGTGGTGGTGGTTTGGGTGGGGCGGCATATTTAAGGAAGGGGGAAGGGGTGGCACGACGGTTTCAGAGAAGGGGGGAAGGGTGGCAGGGGTGGCTGGGTTGGGGTTGGGGTTGGGGTTGGGGGTTGGGTCGTGGGTTTGGGGAGGGGAGGAGAGAGAGTGGGAGGGTTTTGGGGTTTTTTATTTTCTTTTATTTTCTGTTTTTTTAAATGAAAATTGAATTAAAATTGAGAGAGTTTACCAAAAAGTTAACGGCGTTAGTAATAAGGATATTTAAGCCACAAACATTGACACTGGTGGCATCTCAACTAGCTCAAAAACGAGGAGGGTACCCGAGGAATTAGCCCTAACCCTGGGGGTACCTCAGGAAATATCCCTAAAAAAAAGTTCATTATTTAGTCCAATAAGGGGTGCAATTAAACATATTAAATGTTTTAACGTTTATAATCCTTTCAAATTTTGACTCTCGATGGATTATTAACGATTCCAAAAAGCTAAAACGACAATCTGAAGTGGACTTTGGCCCAACAAATCTCAAGATTATAGTAATATGCAAATCAACATATTGCTAAATTATACAATATAATTATTGGTTGAAGAGAACATTATAATGTTCCATAACCCTTTCATATGCTCTAAGTCCAAAACCCTTTTGATGACTATGTTAAGTAGACCTTATTCACATGAGGAGTTCATTAAAACCACCCTAAATATCCAACGATTAAAAATAATCAACTTGCTTTGGCAAGATTGCTACTAATGATCTAGTGCTTTGTAGGTGCAAAGTTGGATGAGCATCATGTTTACTTAAATTTAGGTGAGAGTCTTTATTATCCTTTTAAACATACTTTTTCGTGCGAACTATGTTATGAAAGCGTGAATAAAAGCAATAAAGCATGCCATTTAACAAATTGAATGTAAAAGCTCCTAGCATGGCCACTAAATAATCATAAAAATAAAATTAACGACACGCAAACCATATTTCCAAAAGGCATACAAGACTACGCGCAGGTCAGAATACCAAAATAATTGGCCATACTAGTTGTACATGCAAAGCAATATAGTCATACATTCACTCACTAGTAAGTGAGTGACCCGGTTGCTAACATATTCGTACGTAAAGAAATTAAAAGGCATGAATTAATTGAATTGGAAAAGGAAACTCATTTTGCTTTTCCATATAAAAGAAAGCAACTAATGAAAATATCAACTTTTAAAACAAAATGCCAATATTATACTACTAGGAAATAAATTAGAATAAAATTTCTTTCATATTTACTCCCAAAAATTTCAATTAAATCGAGATTAGACGACATTATGCTATATATTGTTTTTAATTAAAATCAAATGATAATTAACAATAAAATAAGATCAAAAATTATTTAATAATTATAACTTAATGTCTAATATCAAAAACATCAATAGTAATATAGTCATGGAAGAATGAAAATTTAATGGATTTTGCATCTCATAATTATTTTAGATTAAAGCTATAATGAACTTAAATCTAAAATATTTAAAAAATATTAGACAAAATCAAAAAAATTCCCAAAACTTCCATGAACATAAGGGGCAGTAACATACCTGAAAATCATGATTTTTAGGCTTAAATTGGGTATTTTATGAATTTTTGTTGTAAGATCAAGAATTAAGCAACAATTGAACTAATTCTAGAACATAAATAAAATTATTTAAAAAAACCAGAACATTATCAAATTTTCCATATTAGACTCTCAGTAAGGGACTTATTATGATTTTAAGTGAATATTTTTCGCTTTAAGTTCGTTATTTAAGGTCAATTTGCCGAAAATTATCATTAAAAAGCTTAAATGCAATTACAATTCGATAAAATGTGCAAAAAATCCAGAAAAATTCCATATTCTTGTATGGAAAATATTTAGACCAGTGGGTAATTTAAAAAAAATTATTTCGTTGAATATCCATTTAATATGGCCCGATATAAGTAAGTTGCATTAAAACGATTAAAATGCAATCAATTATCAAATCATTTCTAAAAATTCCCGAAAAATTACACAAAACCAATGGAATCATAGTGGTCATGAGAAAATTATCAACAAATTATTTCATTGTATTTCGACGAGATGACCAAAAAAACAAAGAAATTGCAAATTTATCGAGTTAAAATGGAAATTAATTATCAAATAATTTCGAAAGTTTGAAAAAATCATTCCAACTCTTGGATACTGCCGTTGCCTTTTTGAGATTTTTACAGAATAGTTTTGTACAACTTTCACATCAAAAGACCAATTAAAGGATTTTTATTCTAATAAAATTGAATAAATCAATATATATAACAAATTATATGTAAAAAAATCCAAAAATTACTGGACTAATTGCCCTAATTGACGTGGGTAAAATAATCCTTAGAAACAAATTTTATGCCTAAATTTGCAAAAATTATTCATTATCTTGATAACTACACAAATTCATATCATCATAGGTTATTGATTGACTAATACATGTATATGAATTTGGCGACTAATACCACTATGAAAATATGTAGATTCAAAATGGTGGAAAATCGTAAACAACTTTATGAACATTTGGAACTAATTAACGGATCGATATTCATATTAAATAAGTATTAAATCAATAGTATAGATAATCTACCGAAAGGTGTCGATCAAATAGAACTCACGTAGTGTCTATTGGTATGGAGGCTCCGTCTCTTTCAAGATCTAAACCCTCCACTGAAAGTCCACATAGTGACAAACTAGATGGAATGCTAGTTCGTGAAGAGAACACACTTCTCACTTTATTTCTGTTTTGAGAAGAATAAAATAAGAACAATTCTTTTTCCTTTCTCTCCCGTCGGCCGATTTTCTAAGAGTGAGAGAGCGAGTAAATCTTCTCTCCTCTTCCCTCTAAATAGGCGGCTTAGGTTAACAATTATGGCTAGTTATTTTCTCTTAATTTTTCCTTCAATAAAAGATATATATTCAGTATCTAATATACTTAATAATCTTATATCATTTTGGAAAAAGATTAAGTGATTATCCCCTAATTATCACCCTAACCGCCGCCCACCTCACTTGTACCATTACAAGTTGTGGTTGGTCCAATTCACAAATAATTCTAATTGTCAGTAACTTGTGTGACCTAATAGGATCAGCTAAATTTACTAGTAATTTGATTATTTAATTACATATTATAATTGGTCTCTAGCAATACATTATAATCACATAAATTAAACTGATTAATTTTCTCACAAATAAGTTGAACAATGTTAGGACATTTCCAACATTTAGGTTGTCCACTAATCCCATATTAGTATGTTTGATATTTTTATGATATTATTCTCATCGATCCTTATTCTCTCTTGGGTATCTTTTATGTGGACGATAGCAGAACTTTCGTTGTCCATGAGTACCCTTTAACAAGTAGTTTCCTATGGTCAATGACATCACAAAGGGTCATGGTGATGACCATATGTTTCTCCTAGGTCAAACGTCGTTGAATGTGATAGATATTCCTTCCAAGCTTGCATCTTGTTTAGACCTATATTGTGTGTGGCTGTCCGTCTGCTATTGTTTTCAGGGACATGTATTTAGTTGCAGAGTAGTTTACTCCACAAATATCTAAGCCACCACTAATAATATTGATTACGTTATTATGTGAGGAAGGTAAATGATAAATTAGGTTTAGGTTTAATGATGTTGTGTTAGTTTTCCATTCAACGTAATAGTAAATATACAACCTAGGATAACTGTAATTAGGCTTTGAGCCCATTAAGCTAATTACACTAAATACAATCATTAAATACTATATGGGTCAATACCCCCCTCAAGTTGGAGCATGACGATCCAAAATGACCAACTTGGATAATAAGTGTAGAAATTGGCGTTTGCCAAGAGCCTTAGTAATAATAACCGCGAGCTGGGCGTCAGTAAGAACATGATGGGTAGCAATCAGTCCATCTCGAATCGCATCACGAACATAATGACAATCAACCTCTATATGCTTCGTGCGTTCGTGAAAGACTGGATTTTGAGCAATATGCAAAGCAGACATATTATCACAATAAAGAGGCATGGCGCAAGACTAATGGACACCTAAACTCTCAAGAAGGGACTTCAACCACTTCAACTTCGAAGTAACGTCAGCCATAGACCTATACTCAGCCTCCGCAGAAGATCGAGAAATAATATACAGTTTCTTGGTCTTCCAAGAGAAAGGAGAGGAACCAAGAAACACGATCCACCCAGTCAACGAGCGTCTAGTAAGAGGACAACTCGTCCAATCAGAATCACACCAACCTGATAAGGAGAGATCAGACTGAGCGCGAAGTAGAACACCCTGGCCAGGAGAGCCCTTCAGATAACGAACCACACAGAGGGCAGCCTCCCAATGAACCTGCATAAACTATGCTACAATATGAACACAATAAGCCAGATCAAGGACGAGTGAAGGAGAGATAGATGAGGCGGCCCACAAGGCTACGATAAGACTGAGGGTCCGAGAGTAAATCACCAGTGGCAAGAGCAAGAGAATAGTTCATTCTATCGGGAATGTAGCAGGTTTCGCACCCGTAAGTCCTGTCTCAGAAATGATGTCCAAGGTATACTTACGCTGACACAGAAACAAACCCTCAGGGCTGCGAGAAACCTCGATCCCAAGGAAATACTGTAGGACACCAAGGTCCTTCATGTGAAAACAATCACTCAGATACTGCTTAAAAGAGAGAATGGCAGCAAAATCGTTACCAGAGATAATGAGATCATCGACGTCGACAAGAATAGAAAGCTGAACACGACCCTGGCTGAGGGTGAACAAGGAGTAGTCGGAATAACACTGAACAAACCCATAATGCAATAAAGCTTCGCAAACCAACAGCGAGGGGCCTAACGCAACCCATATAAAGATTTCCGCAGACGACAAACCATGTAAAGGTGCTGATATCACGTATTTATATAGAGTTTTCTCCCTTATTTACAAGCTAATTTGTGCGCCATTGGAGCTCTTGGGAGCTATTTTGTGCTAACTTTCGTATTTAGTTGTGGTTTCGTGTTTTAGTATTGAATTGCAGGTTTTATGGAGTTTTCTCCTTATTCCCGAGCCTTTTGGAAGCAACCACGACTTTACGAGATGTTATGAGGCACGTAGGATGGCTCACGAGCTTTATGGATAGTTTAGGAGGTCCCAAGACCCCTAAACGTGAAGATTAGAGAGCCAAGGAGTCAAAGGAGTTTTCTGTGCACTGATCGGGCAGAAATAGCCCGATCGGGCGAAGTATTTATGATCGGGTATGAAAGTTGCGGACCCGATCTTGCGAGGTTTGCCCGATCGAATCGGGCGAGGTTTGCCCGATCGAATCGGGCGAGGTTTGCCCGATCGAATCGGGCGAGGAAGCATGTCCCCAGACCCGATCGGGTGACTACCGCCCGACCCGATCGGGTGGAGTGCTGCTTGGTCTCGTTGCGGTGCTACAGGCGAGGGGAACACGCTGGCCCAAGTTGTAGCCAGGCCCGATCGGGTGGGCCGCTTTTCTCGCCTTATTGCTGCACTGCTGCTGCCAGAGCCCAGGAGTGAAGATTTGGGGAATTTGTATGTGGACCCGATCAGGTACTGTGCTCGGGCCCGATCGGGTCTGGTGCTTTAATCGCGCTTTTTCACTTTTTGTTTCCGTTTTTAGTGAACTTGAGGGGGTATTATAAATACCTTTTCCTCATTATTTAGAGAACATCTTTTATTCATCTTTCATTAGGTTTTAAACTAGTTTTATTCTTCATTGTTCTTAGTTTAATTCAAACGCTTTAGATTAATTTAGAGGTGATCAAACCTATTTCGATTTCAATAAAAGTTTCTGCTTTCCGTCAATTGGTACTCTTCTCTACTCTTTATCGCTTTAATTACTTTGATTGCTTAGTTTATTTATTTAATCGTTCATGATGCAATTGTTAGGGTTTCATATTAGTTTTATTATTGTTAATTCGATCATGTCTGAGTAGTCTCTTTCTAGGGTGTTAGATAGGAAAGCCATGTTTATACCATGATTGCGATTTAGATTTCTATCAATTTCTAGGGCTTGATTAGGGTGATTGTAATGTGGTTTGTTCTTTATTGAGTAATTAACGTTATTGCGCAGTTTCGTTGGTTGCTTGTGGTTAATAGTTGTTTGCACAGATCCGTCTTACGACTAGAGGCCTAGGACACGTCAGTAGTTCTGATTACGTTAGTGAATATGCGGCGTATGTTGAACTATGAGCGTTGAGTCTTAACCATAGCTCAACATAGGCTCTAATCACCCGACTCTTGACTTAGGTTTTGGTAGTAGTTGATCCTATTTGATTGGTATAAGCATGGTGGACCGACCTAATACCCTAGACTTTTATTCCATAGTTTAATCCTCGATTTATTCCGTCTCCTGTAGTCTATTCTTTAGTTTAATTAATTCCTTCCTGATTTCATCTGGAGTAGCTGAATTGGTTGAATATTGATTTAGAAACTCTGTCTCCCTGTGGATTCGACCCTGCTTCCACTGACTACCTAGTTAGAGGTCCGTAGGTTTATTTTTGATTAGGTGACACGACTTTAGCCTGTCAGGTGCGAAGGAGTTAACCCAGGCGGGGGTTTCATATAGACAACCTCATCTAAATCTCCGTGAAGAAAAGCTTTATGCACGTCCATTTGTGCAACTCCCAATTCTTCGCAGAAGCAACAACAAGAAAAGTTCGAACAATGACCATTTTCGCTACAGGAGCAAAGGTCTCATTGTAGTCAAGACCTTCAACCTGATGGTTACCAAAATCAACCAAACGCGCCTTAACACGCTCAACAGAACCATCAGAGTGATATTTGATTTTATAGACCCACTTGCACCCGAGAGCATTATGGCCAGTGGTGATGGAGGTCCATCTAGTTCCATTGATCCTAAGACTAAGAACATGGTTGCTTGTATTTTAAGGGATGTTCTGAATTCCCTTAAGTCTATTGCGTCCATTGAGTCCTTTGAAAGTGTCCTTAGCTTAGTTAATTAATTATTAACTAAGTTACTATCTTTAATTGCTTTATTAGGGAGTCTAGAGTAATAAAATGTACTCTTAGTAAATTTAATGTTATATTAGATTAACTAGGATAGTATTAGTTGAGTTGTAATTTCATTTATGTTATTTAGATAGTCTATTAGGGTTATATACATATATTTGGACGAGTGAGCAAGTAAAATGCAGCAAAAGTGGCGCCTACTTCAAGGAAGCTTCCAAGAAGATCAACCAAGAGCAAAGATAGGAAATGAATCTCTATCCTTTCCTCAAAATGGGCGTCCAAGCATAGAAGATCAAGGAAAATGATTCATTTTCCCTCCAAAGTCCATCTTAGAGTCCTAACCTTATCATTTTAGGGTTTGGCTTCCTACTTTGAAAGGATAAGTGAGTACATCAAGGGAAGGAAGAGCCGTCCAAAATGATAAGCAAGCTTCAAGGATCTACTTTCAACCCTAATTAGGATATATTTTAGAATAATTAGTTTTTAATTATTTTAATTTCAGTAATTAATTTTCCTAGTGAGTCAAGGACATGTATTTAAAGGGCACATTTCATTAATAAAGATGATTAGACATTTATTGACTAAAACCTTGTGTTTTATTTAGCTTTGATTAATTCCCTAATTAATCTAGGCGCCTATTCTAGCTTGATTTTGAGCTTGAATCAAGTGGTGCTCTTAGGAACCTTATTTTGATTTAGTGGTGAATCCGTATCTAAGTTAACTTAAGTAAAGCTAAACTATCATTCTTAATTCATACTTGAACCTATTTTGCCTATCATATAGCCATAATATAACATCTTGGTATGAGAGCCAACACATATCCTAGCCGAAATTCCCAAACACAATGTCTGAAACTAGCCAAACCAACGAACAGTTACAAGAGACACTCTTAAGGATGGCGGAAGAGAAGCGTGATGATAATGCTAGAATGGATTTGCTTCAAGATCAATTGAGGCAAATGTCCTTGAGATTGAGGAGACAAAGAGGAGATGAATCCTAGGGGATTCTGATGGAGAGAGTGACGATGAGTCCAGGGTTCCATCTGTCCAAAATGCTCAACGAAACTTCAATGACTTTAAGGTGGAGCTTCCTGAGTATGATGGTAGATTAGATGCAGATGGGTTTGTAGAATGGTTGAGGACTGTGGAGAGAGTCTTTGACTACAAGCAAATTTCGGAGGATAGAAAGGTCAAGCTTGTTGCTCTCAAGCTTAGGAAATATGCATTAACATGGTGGGCTAGTATGTGCAGCAAAAGAGAAAGACAAGGGAAGGAAAAGCTTCGAGATTGGACTAACATGAAGAAACTACTCAAAATAAAGTATCTTCCTACCTACTATGTCCAAGAGAACTTTTCCAAGTTCCATCATCTACAACAAGGTTCGAATTCAGTAGAGGATTATGCAAGGGAGTTCGAATCATATCTCGTGAAGTGTGAAGTACAAGACGATGAACCTCAAACTCTGGTAAGATTTCTTGGTGGTTTGGATGTTAAGATTGCTAACATAGTTGAATTGCATCCTTTTTCTACTTTAGAGGAGTTGATCATCCTGGCTCACAAGGTGGACAAGCAACAAAAGAACAAAGGAAAGACTGAAGTAGCTCGTTTTTACCTCAAACCTAACACCTACTCTAAACCAAACACAACCTTTTCTAATCCTACCCCAAAGCCTATTCAAAAACCCCCAAACACCCCTAATATTTTTACTCCAAATCGATCTACTAGGAAGTGTTTTAGGTGACAAGGAGGTGGACATATTGCTTCTGAATGTCCTAACAAAAGAGTTGTGACCCTAGTAGAGTATGAGGCCCTAGATGAGGAGGATGATGTAGTCATGGAGGCGTGTGAAGAGGAGGAATATGGAGAAGAGATTGTTGGTCCTGATGAGGGTGAATGCTTGGTTGTTAGGAGAGCTTTGAGTGGAGTGGTAGATGAGGAGAAGTCACAACAAAGGGAGGCCATCTTCCATACTAGATGTACTGTTGAGAACAAAGTGTGCACCTTGATCATTGATGGAGGGAGTTGTACCAATGTGGCGTCTCAAACTATGTTGGACAAGTTGAAGCTTTCAACTACCCCTCACCCTAAGCCATATGTGATCCAATGGCTTAATCAAGGTAAAGGTATCCAAGTTACTAATCGTTTACTATTGTCTTTTAGTATTGGTAGTAACTATAAAGAGGATATTTGGTGTGATATTATTCCTATGGATGCTTGTCATATGTTGTTAGGGCGTCCATGGTTGTTTGATAGGAGGGTCATTCATGATGGTTACAAGAACACATATTCATTTACTAAAGATGGCAAGAAAGTAACCCTAACCCCTATCATGTCTATCCCTACTTCTAAACAACATTCCACAAAACAGAAATATCATTCACTCACTACCCTATTAAAATATGATTATCATGAACTTAGTCCTTTTCGTGAATTATTGTTAAATATAGATCAAAAGGAACAAGTTGATAGTAATCTAGATCACCCCTTGCTTGTCCCATTGCTTGAAACCTACAAATATGTCTTCCCCCATGAAATACCTCACGGCCTACCCCCTAAAAGAGACATCCAACACAAAATTGACCTAATTCCTGGAGCTATATTGTTGCCTAATAAGCCTGCTTATAGAACAAACCCTAAAGAAGCTGAAGAGATAAGGAGGCAGAAATAGCCCGATCGGGCGAAGTATTTATGATCGGGTATGAAAGTTGCGGACCCGATCGAGCGAGGTTTGCCCGATCGAATCGGGAGAGGTTTGCCCGATCGAATCGGGCGAGGTTTGCCCGATCGAATCGGGCGAGGAAGCATGTCCCCAGACCCGATCGGGTGACTACCGCCCGACCCGATCGGGTGGAGTGCTGCTTGGTCTCGTTGCGGTGCTACAGGCGAGGGGAACACGCTGACCCAAGTTGTAGCCAGGCCCGATCGGGTGGCAGCCTCGGGCCCGATTGGGTGGGCCGCTTTTCTCGCCTTATTGCTGCACTGCTGCTGCCAGCGCCCAGGAGTGAAGATTTGGGGAATTTGTATGTGGACCCGATCGGGTACTGTGCTCGGGCCCGATCGGGTCTGGTGCTTTAATCGCGCTTTTTCACTTTTTGTTTCCGTTTTTAGTGAACTTGAGGGAGTATTATAAATACCTTTTCCTCATTATTTAGAGAACATCTTTTATTCATCTTTCATTAGGTTTTAGACTAGTTTTATTCTTCATTGTTCTTAGTTTAATTCAAACACTTTAGATTAATTTAGAGGTGATCAAACCTATTTCAATTTCAATAAAAGTTTCTGCTTTCCTTCAATTGGTACTCTTCTCTACTCTTTATCTCTTTAATTACTTTGATTGCTTAGTTTATTTATTTAATCGTTCATGATGCAATTGTTAGGGTTTCATATTAGTTTTATTATTGTTAATTCGATCATGTCTGAGTAGTCTCTTTCTAGGGTGTTAGATAGGAAAGCCATGTTTATACCATGATTGCGATTTAGATTTCTATCAATTTCTAGGGCTTGATTAGGGTGATTGTGATGTGGTTTGTTCTTTATTGAGTAATTAACGTTATTGCGTAGTTTCGTTGGTTGCTTGTGGTTAATAGTTGTTTGCACAGATCCGTCTTACGACTAGAGGCCTAGGACACGTCAGTAGTTCTGATTACGTTAGTGAATATGCGGCGTATGTTGAACTATGAGAGTTGAGTCTTAACCATAGCTCAACATAGGCTCTAATCACCCGACTCTTGACTTAGGTTTTGGTAGTAGTTGACCCTATTTGATTGGTATAAGCATGGTGGACCTACCTAATACCCTAGACTTTTATTCCATAGTTTAATCCTCGATTTATTCCGTCTCTTGTAGTCTATTCTTTAGTTTAATTAATTCCTTCCTGATTTCATCTGGAGTAGCTGAATTGGTTGAATATTAATTTAGAAACTCTGTCTCCCTGTGGATTCGACCCTGCTTCCACTGAATACCTAGTTAGAGGTCCGTAGGTTTATTTTTGATTAGGTGACACGACTTTAGCCTGTCAAATTTTGGCGCCGTTGCCGGGGAGACGGCTAGTTCTCTAAGTTTTTATTTAATTATTTGGTCTACTTCTCTGTGCCTTATTGGAACTTCATTGTTTCAATCGAGGTACCCTTTACTGCTGCTTTTTGTTTCTTTTGTATGCCCAGATCCCAAAGAAACTGTTCCCCCATTCCAGCGGACCCCGATCTTGATAGGACAATAAGGCGGATCCGAAAGATAAAGTAGAAAGAAAAGCAGTCTGTTCAGCTGAACACCTCTGGAACAGACACCTTGAGTTCAGTCATGTCAAAGTCACTGAAGTCATATGGGGTGCCCAACCCAGATGGTCTCTCCACTGGACCTACTATGCCCACCATTGCCGCAGCAAATTTTGAGATTAAGCCTGGACTCATCAGCATGGTCCAGCAAAATCAGTTTGGTGGGCATCCTACTGAAGATCCGGCAAATCATCTGCAACGGTTTCAACAACTTTGTCGAACCGTTAAACATGCCGGCGTCACTCCAGATCAACTCAAAGTCATGTTGTTCAAGTTTTCACTGAGAGATAGAGCCCAAAAATGGTTGAACGATGTGAAAGAAACCGAGTGGAGTGAGATTTCTGCTGCATTTCTGAGAGAGTATTATCCACCCACTAAAACAGCAGAAATCAGAAATAAACTGGCCACGTTTTCCCAAGAGCCTGATGAAACATTAAGGGAAGCGTGGGCTAGGTTTAGAGATTTACAGAGAGAGTGTCCACACCATAATATGGACAAATGGTTCTTGACGCAGACATTCTACAATGGTCTGCAGCCTCAGACGAAGTGTATTGTTGATTCGTCTGCAGGAGGAGTGTTTTTAGACAAGGTAGTTGATGAGGGTTATGAATTCATATCAAATCTTGCAGCCAATGACCATTCATCATCTAGGAGTTTGACTAAGAAGGTACTTGAAGTTGACGCTATTTCATTGCTTACATCTCAGATGGCGCAACTAACTCAGCAGCTAATGAAGTCTTCTAGTCCGACACCTCCACCCATGAGTATCAATGCTATGTCTGCAGTAGCACCCATTACCTCATCTTATTGCGAGGTATGTGGTGTTCAGGGTCACTTTGGGCATGACTGTCAGTTCAGTCAATTTCAGATGGAGCAGGCCAATGCCTTCCAACAAAGACCACAAACCTTCCCCCTCCACATAACTACCAAAATCCACAAAACTATCAACCTCTACCTCCACAAAACTATCCTAAACCCTCATACCATCAAACCCCACAAAATTTCAATAGACCACCACCACAAAACTTCCATCACCATAACAACTTCCAACCTCCACAAAACAACAACCCACAAGAGCCCCCCATATCTGAAGTGATGAAACTGATGTTAAGCATGCAAAAGGCAAATGAGGAGGCACAAAGAGCCCAAGAGCGACAGATGCTAGCCATGCAAAGATCTAATGAGGAGGCACAAAGAGCCCAAGAGAAAAGCATCAAACTTCTCGAGGCTCAAGTTGCACAATTAGCAAGCTCTAATGCTCAGAGGCGGCAGGGGGAATTGCCAGGGCAACCCGTTCAGAGAGAACATGTGAATGCCATCACTCTTCGTAGTGGCATTGCATATGATGCCCCTCCAGTGCCCATTGATGAGGTTACCCCAACTGAAGGGAAGAAGAGGGTGGTAGAGGAAGGAAAAAGAAAGAATTCGACGTCTGAAGTCGATTTGTCTGCAGAAGCTGAACATACAGGGAAGAAAAAGGAGAAGGTTTCTGAAACGCCTTTTACACCAAGGCTACCTTTTCCTCACAGGATGCAACAGTCCAAGGTCGATCAGCAGTTTGGTAAGTTCTTGTCTATGGTCAAGAACCTTGAGGTAACGATTCCATTCACAGACTTAATTACCCAAGTGCCTGTTTATGCCAAATTTCTGAAAGACATGATTACTAAGAAAAGAGACTTTGGTGGGGTAGAACGTGTCGCTCTTATTGAAGAGTGTAGTGCTTTTATTCAAAATAAAACCCCACCAAAGTTAAAAGATCCTGGTAGTTTTTCTATACCCTGCCATCTTGGACCTATTTTTATTGATAAGGCTTTGTGTGATTTAGGTGCTTCTGTTTCTGTTATGCCATTGTATGTTTATAAGAAACTGAACATGGGAGCCCTTAAATGCACACAAATCACTTTACAGATGGCGGATCGTTCTATAAAATACCCTCTAGGTGTTTTAGAGGATGTTGCTGTTAGGGTTGGGAAATTCTATATCCCTGTTGATTTTGTGGTGTTAGATATGGATGAGGATGCCCAGATTCCTATTATCTTGGGTAGGCCGTTTTTGTGTACTGCTGGTGCTGTTATTGATGTCAAGTTTGGGTCTTTAACTCTGAGTGTTGGTGATGATAAAGTGATTTTTAAACTAACCAATGTTGTTAAGGCACCTATGCTTGAACAATCTTGTTGCAGGGATGAGGTTCTGGATGAAGTAGGTGTGGAGAAGGTTCCAATTCCACCTAAGGTTGCCTCACCGTCTGGAGGCATAGTCAAGAACATTTGGAGAAGAAAGATTTTTGATGAGGGTGGCACTCACTGCCACGCCCCTCCTATTTGAGAGAGGGCGGATCATGGTCGTGCGGGACCTTTATAAACCAGCGCTGTGCGAGAGGCAACTCGTATTTCTTTTCTTTCCCTTTTCCTTTTCATTTTATTTTTCTTCTTTTTGTGAGCGAGAGTGAGGGTACTAACATTTTTTTCCTCTTAGCATAGTCCTTATCACCTTTTGGCATTGAGGACACTGCCAAGTTCAACTTGGGGGAGGAGTCCTGTTTGTATTCCCTATCTCTTTTACTGCTTTCTAGAATAGATTTACTGCTTTCAAAAATACTGAAAAAATCAAAAAAAAATATGGTTCCCATGACTGGTTTAGTTGCCTCCCTGTGCCCCTTTTTGTGCTCTATTTGAAATTGATTTGACTTTGTTTTCTGGATAGCTGGGCATTTGTGATCTTGAGGCTTTGATTTGATGTTTGATTGCTATGATTTCGAGCAATTTTGGATTATATTAGACCACTTTGTGCTGCATACCTGAATTGGTTAGACTGTGAGGCCTCTTTGTAGTCTATTGGATTCATATTATTATCCAGTCTATTCTTGTGTGTTAGTTCCTCTTTAGTGGATTGATCTTGACTTTGACTTCGTACTTGTCTGATTTTAGATGACTTGTAGCATGTGCTATGATAGAGGCGTTCTTTTGTCTTATTCTTGAGCCTCAGAGTGGATTTTTGATATACTTTTATCCTCCTTAGCCCCGCTGATCCTAATGACTTGTTTCGTGTTACTTAAACCCCTATTATGAGCCCAAAGCCTTCACTTGATATTATTCCAAGCCTAGCTTGGGGGAGCTTTTGTATGGGTTGAGTTTGAGATTGGTTTGTTGGTTTAGTTTGGTTTTTGAGGAATCTAAAAGTGTATTTGATGTGGTTTGAGAGTGAGAAAGAGAAAGAAAAAGCAAGTTTAGAGTTGCGTGAATGAAGTTTAGAAAAATGAAAGAAAAATGAAATGAAAATTCAAAAGAATTCTAGTTCTTTCATTCACGTACGTTCATAAAAGAATATTCGCTCCATTGCTAGGAAATTGGGTTTGTTATGCGCTTTTCATTGATTTATAAGAGTTGGGTTATTTTACATGGTTTTATGGTGATTGTTGGGAGTTGTGAAGGCCATCTTAGGCCTTGTTTGAATGGTTTATGCTCCCCCTTTCTTGGTTTTTCCACCACATTACCCAAAAGTATCCCCTACCTCTCGCCTAAGCCCCATTACAACCCTATAAAGTCCTCTTGAGCTCGTGTCTGCATTGTTCATTTGATTGATTTCGAGTTAGTTTGTCAAAGTTAAAGAGTATTTCTGCTAATTGAGTCGACTTGACTAGGATGAGCGTCATTGAATCTTCTTAAACACATGAGAGTGTGAGTGGGAAGGGTACTTATGGTCGGGTTGGTGAGTGTTCGGGCACATTCTTTTCCTGCCACAAAATTGAGAGGAGTGACACCCTTGTGAGTGCCTTTTCAGGACTTGTATGCTTTGTGGATGCTTGAGTTTGATAAATTGCTTGAATGATTGGTGGTTGGATGGATTTGATGAGCCAAACTTGAATTATGCCTGCTTGAACGATTCTTAGTCTTGAAAATGTTTTGAGCTTTGATTTGTTTTATCTTTGGGGTGAGGTAATCTATTCCATGTTCATGTGCTGTTTGCTTGAGGACAAGCAAAGATTTAGCTTGGGGGAGTTTGATATCACGTATTTATATAGAGTTTTCTCCCTTATTTACAAGCTAATTTGTGCGCCATTGGAGCTCTTGGGAGCTATTTTGTGCTAACTTTCGTATTTAGTTGTGGTTTCGTGTTTTAGTATTGAATTGCAGGTTTTATGGAGTTTTCTCCTTATTCCCGAGCCTTTTGGAAGCAACCACGGCTTTACGAGATGTTATGAGGCACGTAGGATGGCTCACGAGCTTTATGGATAGTTTAGGAGGTCCCAAGACCCCTAAACGTGAAGATTAGAGAGCCAAGGAGTCAAAGGAGTTTTCCGTGCACTGATCGGGCAGAAATAGCCCGATCTGGCGAAGTATTTATGATCGGGTATGAAAGTTGCGGACCCGATCTTGTGAGGTTTGCCCGATCGAATCGGGCGAGGTTTGCCCGATCGAATCGGGCGAGGTTTGCCCGATCGAATCGGGCGAGGTTTGCCCGATCGAATCGGGCGAGGAAGCATGTCCCCAGACCCGATCGGGTGACTACCGCCCGACCCGATCGGGTGGAGTGCTGCTTGGTCTCGTTGCGGTGCTACAGGCGAGGGGAACACGCTGACCCAAGTTGTAGCCAGGCCCGATCGGGTGGCAGCCTCGGGCCCGATTGGGTGGGCCGCTTTTCTCGCCTTATTGCTGCACTGCTGCTGCCAGAGCCCAGGAGTGAAGATTTGGGGAATTTGTATGTGGACCCGATCGGGTACTGTGCTCGGGCCCGATCGGGTCTGGTGCTTTAATCGCGCTTTTTCACTTTTTGTTTCCGTTTTTAGTGAACTTGAGGGGGTATTATAAATACCTTTTCCTCATTATTTAGAGAACATCTTTTATTCATCTTTCATTAGGTTTTAGACTAGTTTTATTCTTCATTGTTCTTAGTTTAATTCAAACACTTTAGATTAATTTAGAGGTGATCAAACCTATTTCGATTTCAATAAAAGTTTCTGCTTTCCGTCAATTGGTACTCTTCTCTACTCTTTATCTCTTTAATTACTTTGATTGCTTAGTTTATTTATTTAATCGTTCATGATGCAATTGTTAGGGTTTCATATTAGTTTTATTATTGTTAATTCGATCATGTCTGAGTAGTCTCTTTCTAGGGTGTTAGATAGGAAAGCCATGTTTATACCATGATTGCGATTTAGATTTCTATCAATTTCTAGGGCTTGATTAGGGTGATTGTAATGTGGTTTGTTCTTTATTGAGTAATTAACGTTATTGCGCAGTTTCGTTGGTTGCTTGTGGTTAATAGTTGTTTGCACAGATCCGTCTTACGACTAGAGGCCTAGGACACGTCAGTAGTTCTGATTACGTTAGTGAATATGCGGCGTATGTTGAACTATGAGAGTTGAGTCTTAACCATAGCTCAACATAGGCTCTAATCACCCGACTCTTGACTTAGGTTTTGGTAGTAGTTGATCCTATTTGATTGGTATAAGCATGGTGGACCGACCTAATACCCTAGACTTTTATTCCATAGTTTAATCCTCGATTTATTCCGTCTCCTGTAGTCTATTCTTTAGTTTAATTAATTCCTTCCTGATTTCATCTGGAGTAGCTGAATTGGTTGAATATTGATTTAGAAACTCTGTCTCCCTGTGGATTCGACCCTGCTTCCACTGACTACCTAGTTAGAGGTCCGTAGGTTTATTTTTGATTAGGTGACACGACTTTAGCCTGTCAGGTGCGAAGGAGTTAACCCAGGCGGGGGTTTCATATAGACAACCTCATCTAAATCTCCGTGAAGAAAAGCTTTATGCACGTCCATTTGTGCAACTCCCAATTCTTCGCAGAAGCAACAACAAGAAAAGTTCGAACAATGACCATTTTCGCTACAGGAGCAAAGGTCTCATTGTAGTCAAGACCTTCAACCTGATGGTTGCCAAAAACAACCAAACGCGCCTTAACACGCTCAACAGAACCATCAGAGTGATATTTGATTTTATAGACCCACTTGCACCCGAGAGCATTATGGCCAGTGGTGATGGAGGTCCATCTAGTTCCATTGATCCTAAGACTAAGAACATGGTTGCTTGTATTTTAAGGGATGTTCTGAATTCCCTTAAGTCTATTGCGTCCATTGAGTCCTTTGAAAGTGTCCTTAGCTTAGTTAATTAATTATTAACTAAGTTACTATCTTTAATTGCTTTATTAGGGAGTCTAGAGTAATAAAATGTACTCTTAGTAAATTTAATGTTATATTAGATTAACTAGGATAGTATTAGTTGAGTTGTAATTTCATTTATGTTATTTAGAGAGTCTATTAGGGTTATATACATATATTTGGACGAGTGAGCAAGTAAAATGCAGCAAAAGTGGCGCCTACTTCAAGGAAGCTTCCAAGAAGATCAACCAAGAGCAAAGATAGGAAATGAATCTCTATCCTTTCCTCAAAATGGGCGTCCAAGCATAGAAGATCAAGGAAAATGATTCATTTTCCCTCCAAAGTCCATCTTAGAGTCCTAACCTTATCATTTTAGGGTTTGGCTTCCTACTTTGAAAGGATAAGTGAGTACATCAAGGGAAATGATAGGAAGAGCCGTCCAAAATGATAAGCAAGCTTCAAGGATCTACTTTCAACCCTAATTAGGATATATTTTAGAATAATTAGTTTTTAATTATTTTAATTTCAGTAATTAATTTTCCTAGTGAGTCAAGGACATGTATTTAAAGGGCACATTTCATTAATAAAGATGATTAGACATTTATTGACTAAAACCTTGTGTTTTATTTAGCTTTGATTAATTCCCTAATTAATCTAGGCGCCTATTCTAGCTTGATTTTGAGCTTGAATCAAGTGGTGCTCTTAGGAACCTTATTTTGATTTAGTGGTGAATCCGTATCTAAGTTAACTTAAGTAAAGCTAAACTATCATTCTTAATTCATACTTGAACCTATTTTGCCTATCATATAGCCATAATATAACATCTTGGTATCAGAGCCAACACATATCCTAGCCGAAATTCCCAAACACAATGTCTGAAACTAGCCAAACCAACGAACAGTTACAAGAGACACTCTTAAGGATGGCGGAAGAGAAGCGTGATGATAATGCTAGAATGGATTTGCTTCAAGATCAATTGAGGCAAATGTCCTTGAGATTGAGGAGACAAAGAGGAGATGAATCCTAGGGGATTCTGATGGAGAGAGTGACGATGCGTCCAGGGTTCCATCTGTCCAAAATGCTCAACGAAACTTCAACGACTTTAAGGTGGAGCTTCCTGAGTATGATGGTAGATTAGATGCAGATGGGTTTGTAGAATGGTTGAGGACTGTGGAGAGAGTCTTTGACTACAAGCAAATTTCGGAGGATAGAAAGGTCAAGCTTGTTGCTCTCAAGCTTAGGAAATATGCATTAACATGGTGGGCTAGTATGTGCAGCAAAAGAGAAAGACAAGGGAAGGAAAAGCTTCGAGATTGGACTAACATGAAGAAACTACTCAAAATAAAGTATCTTCCTACCTACTATGTCCAAGAGAACTTTTCCAAGTTCCATCATCTACAACAAGGTTCGAATTCAGTAGAGGATTATGCAAGGGAGTTCGAATCATATCTCGTGAAGTGTGAAGTACAAGAGGATGAACCTCAAACTCTGGTAAGATTTCTTGGTGGTTTGGATGTTAAGATTGCTAACATAGTTGAATTGCATCCTTTTTCTACTTTAGAGGAGTTGATCATCCTGGCTCACAAGGTGGAAAAGCAACAAAAGAACAAAGGAAAAACTGAAGTAGCTCGTTTTTACCTCAAACCTAACACCTACTCTAAACCAAACACAACCTTTTCTAATCCTACCCCAAAGCCTATTCAAAAACCCCCAAACACCCCTAATATTTTTACTCCAAATCGATCTACTAGGAAGTGTTTTAGGTGACAAGGAGGTGGACATATTGCTTCTGAATGTCCTAACAAAAGAGTTGTGACCCTAGTAGAGTATGAGGCCCTAGATGAGGAGGATGATGTAGTCATGGAGGCGTGTGAAGAGGAGGAATATGGAGAAGAGATTGTTGGTCCTGATGAGGGTGAATGCTTGGTTGTTAGGAGAGCTTTGAGTGGAGTGGTAGATGAGGAGAAGTCACAACAAAGGGAGGCCATCTTCCATACTAGATGTACTGTTGAGAACAAGGTGTGCACCTTGATCATTGATGGAGGGAGTTGTACCAATGTGGCGTCTCAAACTATGTTGGAAAAGTTGAAGCTTTCAACTACCCCTCACCCTAAGCCATATGTGATCCAATGGCTTAATCAAGGTAAAGGTATCCAAGTTACTAATCGTTTACTATTGTCTTTTAGTATTGGTAGTAACTATAAAGAGGATATTTGGTGTGATATTATTCCTATGGATGCTTGTCATATGTTGTTAGGGCGTCCATGGTTGTTTGATAGGAGGGTCATTCATGATGGTTACAAGAACACATATTCATTTACTAAAGATGGCAAGAAAGTAACCCTAACCCCTATCATGTCTATCCCTACTTCTAAACAACATTCCACAAAACAGAAATATCATTCACTCACTACCCTATTAAAATATGATTATCATGAACTTAGTCCTTTTCGTGAATTATTGTTAAATATAGATCAAAAGGAACAAGTTGATAGTAATCTAGATCACCCCTTGCTTGTCCCATTGCTTGAAACCTACAAATATGTCTTCCCCCATGAAATACCTCACGGCCTACCCCCTAAAAGAGACATCCAACACAAAATTGACCTAATTCCTGGAGCTATATTGTTGCCTAATAAGCCTGCCTATAGAACAAACCCTAAAGAAGCTGAAGAGATAAGGAATCAAGTGAATGAATTGTTGTCTAAAGGCATGATTAGAGAGTCTTTGAGTCCTTGTGTAGTTCCAACTCTCTTAGTTCCAAAGAAGAATGGTAAATGGCGCATGTGTGTGGATTGTCGGGATATTGATAAGATCACTATTAAATACAGATTTTCAATTCCAAGATTGAATGACTTATTAGATGATCTTAATGGTTCCAATGTGTTTTCCAAGATTGATTTGAGAAGTGGATACCATCAGATTCGAATTTGTGAAGGGGATGAATGGAAGACTGCCTTTAAGACAAAGGATGGATTGTATGAGTGGCTTGTTATGCCCTTTGGTTTGTCAAATGCTCCAAGTACTTTCATGCGCCTAATGAATCAAACTATGAAGCCTTTTCTTGGCAGATTTGTAGTTGTTTACTTTGATGATATATTGGTCTATAGTATTAATGAATTTGAACATGCAAAACACTTAGAGCAAGTGTTTAATGTGTTGAGGAACGAATGCTTGTATGGTAATTCAAAAAATTGTCACTTCTTTTCTAGTCAAGTTGTGTTTCTAGGTTTCATTGTCGCTAGTGAAGGGATCAAGGCTGATGAGAAGAATGTCCAAGCAATCAAGGAGTGGCCTACTCCTACCTCAATACAACAAGGTCGAAGCTTTCATGGACTAGCTTCCTTTTATAGGAGGTTTGTTCGAAATTTTAGTGCTATTATGACCCCAGTTACAGAAATCACAAAGTTAAAGAAGTTTGAATGGAGTAAGCAAGCAAACAGGCATTTGAGGAGGTAAAAGCTCAATTAATTAGTGCTCCTATTTTAGCTTTTCCTAACTTTAATGAAGTTTTTGAAGTTGAATGTGATGCATCTGGCGTGGGAATTTGAGCTGTTTTATCTCAAAATGGAAGGCCTTTGGCCTACTTTAGTGAGAAGTTGAATGAGGCAAAGAGGAAATATTCGACCTATGACAAAAAATTCTATGCTTTGGTTCGTGCCTTGGACCGTTGGAGACATTACCTTATTGCTAAGGAGTTCATTCTCCATTCTGATCATGAGGCTCTTAAGTACCTTCAAAGCCAACAGAAATTGCAACCTAGACATGCTAAGTGGGTGGAATACCTTCAAACATTCCACTTTACTATCAAGCATAAGGCAGGGGGGATGAATAAAGGTGCAGATGCCCTATCTAGGAGGTACTTATTGCTTTCTACCCTAAGTCCTAAGGTGACCGGACTTGAATTGTTGAAAGAATGCTATGTAGAGGACAAAGACTTTGGTGTGTTGTTTGAGAAGTGCCATAATCGTCCAAGTGGGGAGTACTATCTCCTAAAGGGATTTCTTTTTAAGGGAAATCGCCTATGTATCAAGGCACAGTATGAGGGTGTCCTTAATCAAGGAGTTTCGTGAAGGTGGACTTACTGGCCACTTTGGGATCGAAAAGACTGTTATGCTTGTGAGTGAGTACTTCTTTTGGCCTAGATTGGTAAGAGATGTGGAGTTTTCGATCAAGAGGTGTTTGATTTGCCAAAAGGCTAAGGGTCATCTACTACCTCAAGGGTTGTTTATGCCTCTTCCTATTCCTCAAGCACCATGGGAGGATGTGAGCTTGGATTTCATTACAGTATTACCTAGAACCCAACGCCAAAAGGATTCAATCATGGTGGTGGTTAATAGGTTTTCCAAGATGGCACATTTTGTGGCGTGCCACACTACTAACGATGCTGTTTCTTGTGTTAATTTGTATTTCAGGGACATTGTTAGATTGCATGGAGTGCCAAAGTCGATGGTTAGTGATCGAGACCCCAAGTTCATAAGTCATTTATGGCTTACACTATGGAAGAAGATGGGGACAAAGCTCAAGTTCAGTACCTCTAGCCATCCTCAAACTGACGGCCAAATAGAGGTCACCAATAGGACCCTAGGAACCCTAATTCGAGCCCTAGCTACAAAAAGCCCTAAACAATGGGAGGAGAGGAGATGCTACCACATGCATACACACGCACGAAGAGGCTTGAGGCGAGTTAATTCGTCGTACAACCGCATGAGACGTGAAAAATAGGCTTCAACGGACATAGCCCGTTCTTGCTTACACGCAACGATGGCGGCACGAATCTGGTGGAGACGAGGCCCATTCGCGACGCAATACCGCTTCTCCAAGTACTCCTATAACCACTGTGCTTCGTCATGAAACGGAATCGACGCGGCATGTTTTGAGTCCATACTACGCAAGAGCCATCACACAAGCATAGAATTTACTGTTTCCCAATCAAGAAGTTTCTATTTATCTAGCGGCTTAGTGATGGTGCCATCCACAAATACGAATTTTCGGCGAGCCTTTAGGGAGATGGTCATTGCAAGCGCCCAAGCCACATAGTTCTCGCCGGTGAGAATTACGTGAGTGAGTAAACATCCAAGTTGATCACCGGATCCAAGGTAAAAAGGGGAAGAAGAGTGAATTTTGTCATCCTCTTCCATTGATGCAGGCTGCCACGCTGGTGGTGCTGCGGCGGTTAAAAAAATTTGAGGCTATACGGTACCTTGCTCCGATACCATGATAAATTAGGTCTAGGTTTAATGATGTTGTGTTAGTTAATAGTATATATACAACCTAGGATAACTGTAATTAGGCTTTGAGCCCATTAAGCTAATTACACTAAATAGAATCATTAAATAGAATATGGGCCAATAGTAAATGCGAATGTGTGTTCGATGACACTGTTGTTTTTATTTCCCTTCCTATTTTGGGGAATTATCATTTAGGGTACCTGAGGTTTAAAAAAATATCACTTTGGGTATTCAAGTTTTCAACAATATCAATTTGGGTACCTAAGGTTTGACAATAGGTTCAATTTTGGTACCTCTAAAGTAACCGTGTTAACTTACCGTTAAATTTGACCTCCATACTAATAGTATGTTATAACAAATATACTCAAACACGGTTTTCCCGGGTTCAAGTACAATCGGGTTCGGGTCAAAAAGTTGTGTTCAACAACCATTATTTTCGGCTCGGGTCGGATTTTGACATTTATGATCAATGGCCCTAATCTATTTCAAAGTGTAGTATTGGATTTGCCACTTTTTTTAAAAAAAATAATAGCAACCACTAGATCTTTAAAATAGATTGGGATAATTGATTATCTTAAAAAGTAAGTCACACTTAACATTAAGTTAACGTCGTTAGTATGGAGGTACCTAAATCGAACCTATTGTCAAACCTCAGGTACCCGAATTGATATAATTGGAAACTTGGGTACCCAAATTGATATTTTGTCAAACTTCAGGTACCCAAAATGATAATCTTCCTAATTTCTTTCATGTGTCCTATATGTAGAAGATGAGAGATTTACCGCCTGAAGCCATGCATTCGGTGTTGTATCCTTGATAATCCTGAAACTTGCAACATTATCATTGATCATTTTGTGTCCACAAACGGTCTAACCTGTAAGGCCCTTTGATATTGTGACCTTTAGAATGTAAAACATTTATATAATACTTGGAGAGTATATGGTCAAAATGTAGTGGTTGATATTCGGCTTCAAACTCCGGTCACTTTTCCAATTGATGAACTTGTTGGGCTATTGTACACTATAGACTTGTCGAGGATGATCGTATAATTTGGGATGCTAATATTTTTTCTAAGGCGTCACCTTCTTCTGGTTAATTCGGAAGATTTCTTGTCGAGATTTTATGTCCTCTTCTAATCGTATGTGTGCTAGTGCCTTGGCCAAGGCATCCTTGAAGGTCGGACAGGGATACTTCGTGAACTTTTTGTACAGGTTGGAATCTTAATCAAGTCCCTTTTTGAAGGCTTCAATGGGGGCTCTAATGTCATAATTATGGATGTAGGATGCAAATCCCTAGTTTTCTTATCAACTTTACAACCACTGGAAAATTGTTGGTCGAAGGTGTTGATTAGTTGTGCAATGGACGCGACGGATATATATATCATGGCGAAATCTTGAGAAAAAATTGTATCTGACACAATAGAATCCAATAAATGAGATTTCAAGTCCAAACAATTGAGTCATCGAAATGATGAAAAATTACCCTTTATATCAAATAAAACGCATATATGTAAAGAGTGACTAATAAAGGCGAAATAACATACTTCTTGGCTGCACAAGAAACCGACATTGCTCTCGAAATTTTAGTAACTCATATACACTGAAACTTTATGCATTTGAAGATAGAGCTTCAATAGCAGGTAGGCCTATATGAAGCCCAAATTGCTAGGAATTGCAGGTCAAAACTACAATTGTCAATTTATTTCTAAGTCTTGTATACACCGCTCATCACTACACACTATGAGATATGGTCATGCTCAAATTTGTTACCTTAACCACAAGGAAGGGGATGTCTAAGAAAGAGTTAATGATAGGAGTGAAGTGGTAACAAGGTAGCCATACCAGAAGGTGTGAAGGGAACCATTATAAAGTAATGGTGTCGATGACGACAGATATCATGTATTTATACAAAGTTTTCCCCCTTATTTATGAGCTATATCGTGCGTCATTTAAGCTCTTTGGAGCTATTTTGTGCTAATTACTCTATAGAGTTGTGGTTTTGTTGTTTTATGTTGAATTGCATGATTTAGGGAGTTTTCCCCTTATTTCCAACTTTTTAGAAGCAATTGCACCTTTAAGAGTTGTTACGAGACACGTAGAAGTTGTTATGAGCTTTATAGATGGTTTACGAGGTCCTGAGACCTCTAAACATAAATAATTGAGTGTCAAAGAGCCAAGAAGGAGTTGACCCATGCTCGGATCGGGCCGAATATGGCCCGATTGGGCGAAGATTTATGTGATTGGGTGCTGGGGTTGCGGGCCCGACCGGGCAACCCTTGCCCGACCCGATCGGGTGAGTGGCCCCTAGGTTGGTTGTTGCTTTAAAAGGAGAGAATAAGAGTGAAGGCATCTTTGGCCCAACCCGATCCCATCGGGCACACAAGGCCCGATCGAGCGAGGCCAGTACTTGACATTTCTAGGCTGCTGCTGCGTTAAAAGAGGAGAGCAATTGTTCTGCTGCTTTGTGTGGACCCGATCGGGCATGGATGGCCCGATCCCATCGGGTGGGCTGAAGCTCCCATCCTTGCTGCTACGTTTTGTTGGGCAAAGGAAGGGAATTGGCTGGGCTGATTTTTATATTGGCTGGATCAGGTAGCCATTTGCCCGATCGGGTGTCGAGCACGCGGAAGTGAATTTCTATCTTATTTTATTCGGTTTTAATTATATTTTAGAGGTTATTAAAAAGAGCTAAACTTCATTATTGTTGAGGACATCTTTATTTCTATTATTTCCAGCTTTCATTAGTTTAATTTGGAGATCTTTTATTAGTTTGAACACTTAAATTAATTCAAGGAGTGATTGAACCTGAGATTTATTTCAATAAAGGTTATTGTTTTCCATCAATTGGTACTACTCTTTACTCTTTATCTCTTTAGTTATTTCTTGATTGTTAAGTTTTAATATTGAATTGTTCTATGATGTTAAGATTAGGGTTGTTTCATATTAGATTTATTGTTGTTGATTTACTTATGACTGAGTAGTCTAATTTCTAGGATTTTAGGGAGGAAATCCATATTTATACCATGATTCCTATTTGAATTGCTATTAGTTTCTAGGTTTTGATTAGGTTGATTATGGTGTGATTTGTTCTTATTGAGTAATTAATTTTAGGGAAATTCCTAATGGTGGCCCTTAGGTTTTAAGAATTCTCAGTGGTGTAAATTTTAAAAATCCCCACTAGTAACCCTGCTTTACAAATTATTCCCAAACATAACCTTAATGAAGAATATTTCATTAATAATAAAGCATATTATATTAGTTAATAGTTAAAGTAGTTACTCGCACGTAAAACGAGGTATTTTGGGTCGCTTTTTGCCCTTAAGGGATGATTTTAGTGGGTAAGTTTTAGCCCTTAAGAGTTGATTTTAGTGGGTAAGTTTTAGCCCTTAAAAGTTGATTGAGGTCAAAAATGGTAAAAAAGACCCAAAATGCCTCGTTTTATTTGCGAGTGACCGCCTTAACTGTTAACTAACGGAATATGCTTTATTATTAATGGAATATTCTTCATTAAGGTTATGTTTGGGAATAATTTGTAAAGTAGGGCTACCAACGGGAAAGTTGTTTTGGAATTTCCGCCACTGGGAATCCCTTAGACCTAAGGGCCACCATTGGGAATTTCCCTTAATTTTATTGCACAGTTTCATTGATTGCTTGTGGTTAATAATCGTTCGCACAGATCCGTCTTACTTTTAGAGGCGTGGTACACATCAGTAATTATGATTATGTTAGTGAACATACGACATATGTTGAATTATGAGCGTTAAGTCTTAAGTATAGCTTAACACGTGCTCTAATCTATCGATTCTTAACCTAGGTTCTGATAGTTCTTTGATCCTTTTGATTGGTATAAGCATGGTGGACCGAACTAATACCCTAGACCTTTAATTTATAGTTTAATTCCCATCTTTATATTTCTTCCTTTAGTTTAAATAGTAGTTCAACTGATTTTATCTGATCTTGTCTGAAATAGCTGTTTAGTTGAATATTAACTTAGAAACTCTGTCTCTCAATGGATTCGATCCTACTTCCCTTGACTACTGCTGTTAGAGAACTTAAGATTATCTTTTATTAGGTGATACGACTTTAGAATGTCAACGACGGATTAACATAACTATTGGCAGTAGTTATTACCAAGGGAAGAGGCAATTCATGGAATTTAGCGATAAATTATCTTGAGGCGTTCATACAAGTTGTCACTAACCTCATTGTTCGAGACTAGCATGACTTTTTTTCCGCTAGCTCTTCTTCATTGTCATCAATTTCTACAACTTGCATATCATGATGCGTTTTGAGGTTGCACAAATTCTCCATTTTGCTCACGTTATTTACGTTGTGGCAGCGGGAAGAACTGGAGGGTTTCGTCGTCGACCTCAGGGTTTTCATCTCTCTACAAAACTCCCAGTACCGTTGTTGCGATTCAACTACAACATCCGTATTTTGTTAATTTCTCCCAAGAGCTCACGAACAATTACCTATTCATTCGAAATGATGATTTTGGGTGTGTGAAAGAATCTTGTTAAGGTAATGCAATAAAAAGAATCTAACCAATATCCCAACGAGGGAAGATAAATTGTTTACGTCATCTTTCACTAAAGGGGCAGTGACTCTTGAAATTAAGAAAGTAATAAAAGAAGAGATAAAGTTACGATATATTCAAGTGCATTTGATTAATGGAAAAAAAGTGCCCTTATATAAGGTAAGATTACAATTGCTAAGATAATGGAGTAGAAAGTAGGCAAAGAACAAGTGCCACGTAACGTAACTACTAACAACTCAGTGCTTACTATCAAATATGAACTAGCTACTAAGGCCCCGTTCTCGCCAACTTATTTTAAATAGTTTCAGTAAGACAAGACTAGTTCAGTAAAAATAAGTTCAATTCAATAAAAATAAGTTCAGTTCAGTATTAATAAGTTTAGTTCAGTAACAATAAGTTCAGTTCAGTAAAAATAAGTAGCGCAAAGAAGGAAAAACAACATCAATCAGTAAAAGTAAGTTTAGTTCAGTAAAAATAAGTTCAGTTCAGTAGTAATAAGTTCAGTTCATTAAAAATAAGTTCATTTCAGTATCAATAAGTTCAGTTAAGTAAAAATAAGTTCAGTTCAGCAAAATTCAGTTTACGAGAACAGGGCCTAAAAGTGCTAAAATATAGTAAAAGCTAATAACCAACTTTGAATTACCAACTAAATTTTCCAACATACCCCCTTTATTAAAAGTTGATTTTTTAAAAATTTGCTACTGATTAATGAAGTACTTCCCTCCATTCGTAATGCACTTCTCATCACCACCGAATTTTCATTCCTTTCTTGTTGATGCACTTCTCACCAACATCGATATTTAGACTTTTGGAGCACTTCTCTCCATGATGTAGTTCTCATCAATGACTCTAAAACAATATTTCTTCCAAGACCACTTGTGCCATGCTATTATCTTCTTCCTTTTTAAATCTACAATTTTCAGTCAAATGTCCAAATTTTTTACAATTGAAATATTGTGGCTTACCTTTGTGCGGATAATAAACTACCTCATGACCATCTTTGTGACAATGAGTGTAGTTGACTATTTTGCCTTTCCCTTTGCGATAAGAGAACTTGGGTATAAAGGCTCTTTCTCCTTTGTTTTCACCATCTTCATTTCTCATGATCCTCCTTTGATCCACAAAATAAATTGAATTAATTAACTCTGAAACTGTTATTTTTGGGAAATTTTTTGTGTCTTCCAGTGACAGAATTTTTGTTTCATACCTCTTCGGAAGAATGCCAAGTAGTTTGTCGACCATCCTTTGATTGTTAAGGTCTCCACCAAGTAATTTGATTTCGTTAACAATTGACATTAATCGGCCTCCATATTCTCTAACACCTTCACTTTTCTTCATCTCCAGTATCTCAAATTCCCTCTTGAGATGTAAGATTTTCATCAGTTTTGTTTGATCATTTCCCTCATACTCCTCCTTTAGTTTCTCCCATGCTTCTTTGGGAGAATCATAAGACATAATGCTTGTAAAAATTTCGTCCGACACTGCGGAATGAAGACATGAAAGTGTCTTTGATTTATTTTCCATTTCTTCATCATGTTTTTTTATTTGGGCTAGGTTGGATCTTGTGGAAGAGTAGGATCAATATCCCGCACAATATTATCCCATAAACTCAAAGCCTTTCAAGTATGATTTCATCTTGATTACCCATGAATGATAATTCTCTCCTTTAAAAATGGGAATAGAAATGGAAAATTGTTTGATGCCATGAGAAGATAAGAGAAGTTCAAAGATCAAAATTTTTTGTTGTTGTGTGTTTATACCTCACAAGCTCTTGGGATCTTTTTTGCTTTGATACCATGTTGAAATTAAAAAACTAAAGTAAAAGAAGAGAGAAAGTTACAACATATTTAAGTGCATTTGATTAATGGAAATAAAGTGCCCTTATACAAGGCAAGATTTCAATGTTTTCTAAGATAATGGATTAAAAAGTGGGCAAAGAACAAGTACTATGTAACTACTAACAACTGAGTGCTTACTAACAAATAGGAACTAACTACTAACCACTAACTAAGAGTGGTAAAACATAGTAAAAGCTAATAACCAACTTTGAATTACCAACTAAATTTTCTAACATACCCCTTAATTAGAAGTTGATTTTTTTAAATTTTGCTAATTATTAATGAAGTACTTCCCTCTGTCTGTAATGCACTTCTCATCACCATCGATTTTCATTCCTTCCTTGTTGATGCACTTCTCACCAACATCTATCTTTAGACTTTTGGAGCACTTCTCTCCATGATGCAGTTCTCATCAATGATTCTAAAACAATGTTTCTTCCACGACCACTTATGCCATGCTATTATATTTTCTTTTCCCTACTTCATTTCACGGCTTTTAGCCCCTCCTTACAAATCTATATACACACCTCCTCATTAACGTACGTCAATCCGAATAATATACAAGTGTCATTTCTCTACCATATACCTTTCATCTTATTTTAGAATAATAACAACTTTATATAAAGTTATTATTATCACATGAGATAGTACATTAAGATCTACATTGTAGAAAAATCATAACATAGTAATGCTATAAGGTTTAATATTAGCCCATTAATAACAAATAACAATGTACCTTTACTATCAAAACCATTATAACAAATTAGTATATGAAAACCCATTTTTTCATACTAAAAGATTATCAAAAGAACGTTAATATAACCAATACATTTTAATAAAATAACACTAAGAAGGAATATTCAAGAGTGTACCTTATCAATTTTGATAAGTGACTTCATAGAAACTAATACTTAGATTATACTCGTGCCTCTCCAGTTTTCATGTTTGATTATGTTCTTTGATTTGGAATAAATGGATCAACTATTTATATGAATTTTGACCTCTACCCACGACATATCTATACAATGTATCATATGATCAATCATATGCATGTTTGCCAGAGTTACACACCTATCCCTGAAAGAATGCAATTCCGCGAGTATTTCATTGAATTAAACTAACGCTATATACAAATGTTTAGGAGATAAGTTAGCCAATCAAACAGTGAACTAATTTGCTATAACTATGGAAACTAAATATTTTCTAACTAAATAAGAGATATACAATATATACAAGATATATATTCTAACACACCCCCTAGTCGAAGCAGGAGGTTCTCGTATGCTTAGAATGTCCCTAAAATCATCAAATACCGCGGAAGCCCTTTAGAAAAAATATCAGCAATTTGGTAACAGAACGGGACATGAAGCACACACACTTCGCCATGAGCCACTTTTTCACGGACAAATTGAATATCCAGCTTAATGTGTTTAGTGCGTTGATGTTTAACTGGATTGCCAGATAAATAGATGTCACTCACATTGTCACAATATACTACAATAGCCTTTTGAATCGGAAAATGCAACTCTAGGAGCAAGTTTCGGAGCCAGCAAGTATTCGAAATAACATAAGCAACACCTCTATACTCTGCCTCAACACTACTACCGGAAAGTGTAGGTTGCCGTCTTGAAAACCAAGATATCAAATCATCGCTGAGGAACACACAATAACCAGAGGTGGACCGACGCGTGTCAAGACAACCTCCTCAATCTGCATCTGTTGACAGGCTAAAGTCGTATCACCTAGTCAAAGATAAATCCTAAGTCCTCTAACAATGATAGTCAAGGGAAGTAGGGTCGAATCCACAGAGAGACGGAGTTCTAAGTTAATATTTAGCTAAACAGCTACTTCATACAAAATCAGATAGGAATCAACCGAACTACTAGACTAAAGAAAGCAATATAAAATGGATTTTAATCTATGAAATAAATGTCTAGGGAATTAGTTCGGTCCATCATGCTTATACCAATCAAGGGATTCAACAACTATCAGAACCTAGGTCGAGAATCGATATATTAGAGCAATGTCAAGCTATGGCTAAGTCTCAACGCCCATAATTTAACATATGAAGCATGTTCACAAACATAATTAGAATTACTGATGTGTACTAGGCCTCTAAAAGTAAGAGGGGTTTGTGCAAACAATTATTAACCTCAAGTAATCATGAAACTGCGCAATAACGTTAATTACTCAATAAGAACAAACCACACCATTATCGATCTCATCAAGCCCTAGAAACTAATAGCAATTCAATTAATCAAGGTATAAACATGGCTTCCCTCACCAAATCCCTAGAAATTAAACTACTCCGACATAATTAAATGAACAATAACAATTCTAATAAGAAACCCTAATTTCAACATCATGAATCAATTAAACAATTAAACTAAGCAATCAAAGTAATTAAAGAGATTAAGAGTACCAATTAACGGAAATCAATAACTCTTATTGAAATCAAATCCGAGGTTCAATCACCTTTAAACTAATCTAAAGTGTTTAATCTAATTAAAACTCTCTAAAAACTAAGTTAATAACTATTGGAAATAAAACAGAATAAAAAAAAAGTCTCTAAAATAATGAGGAAAAGGTATTTATAATACCCCAAAAATCTAATCAAAAACGGAAATAAAAGATAGATTTTCCGCGGAATCGAGTGCGGGACCCGATCGGGAAAATGGCCAACCGATCGGGCCCACACAAAAAAGCCATGCCAACTTCTCCTTGATTTCCACCCAGCAGCAGCATCAAATGGCGAGAAAATGGGCTTCACCCGATCTGGATCGGGCACACCTGCCCGATCGGGCCGTCAACAAGCAAAGCCCAGCAGCAATATTGTTGGTACGCAAACACAACAAAGCTTCAAAGGCTCACCAGGCCCTGCCCGATGTGGATCGGGCCACTTGTGCTCGATCAGGCCGCGAGTCATGAAGCCCAGCTGGCTTCTCCTCTTGGCTTGGACGCAACTCAACAGCATGCACTTGGATTTTTTTGGGCCAGCCCGATCGGGTGGGCCTTGCCCGATCGGGTTGGTAGTAAGATGGCCAACACAATTTTCTTTGTTCTTCACCCGATTGGGTCAGGTGATGTCCGCCCGATCGGGTGCGAAACTTTACCGCCCGATCAATAAATATTCGCCCGATCGGGCCATTTTCTGCCCGATCAGAGTACGGAAGCTCCTTTTGACTCTTTGGCTCTCAATTCTTCACGTTTAGAGGTCTTGGGACCTTCTAAACTATCCATAAAGCTCATGAGCCATCCTACGTGCCTCGTAACATCTCGTAAAGCCGTGGTTGCTTCCAAATAGCTCGGAAATAAGGAGAAAACTCCCTAAAACCAGCAATTCAACACTAAAACACAAAACCACAACTATATACGATAATTAGTATAAAATAGCTCCGAAGAGCTCAAATGATGCACGAATTAGCTCATAAATAGGGGAGAAAACTCTATATAAATACGTGATATCAAACTCCCCCAAGCTAAACCTTTGCTTGCCCTCAAGCAAACAGAACATGAACATGGAATAGATTGCCTCACCACATAGATAAAAACAATCAAAGCTCAAAAACATTTTCAAGACTAAGAATCATTGAAGCAGGCAAAATTCAAGTTTGGCTAATCAAAACCATCCAACTACTAATCATCCAAGCAATTCATCAAATTCAAGCATCCATAACGCATGCAAATCCTGAAAAGGCTCTCACAAGGGTATCACTCCTCTCAATTTTGTGGCAGGCAAAGAATATGCCCCAACACTCACCAACCCGACCATAAATGTCCTTCCCTCTCACACACTCATGTTATTAAGAAGGTTAAATAACGCTCATCCTAGCTAAGTTGACTCAATTAGCGGACATACTCTTTAACTTTGACAAACTGACTCGAAATCAATCCAATAAACAATGCGGACACGAGCTCAAGAGGACTTTATAGGGTTGTAATGGGGCTTAGGTAAGAGGTAGGGGATATTTTTAGGTAATGTGGTGGAAAAACCAAGAATACGGGAGCATAATTCACTCGAAACAAGGCCGAAGATGGCCGAAACAACTCCCAACAACACCACTAAACCACAAAATACATCCCAACTCTTATGAATTAATGAAAACTCACAACAAACCCAATTTTCAAGCAAAGTGGCACATCTTTCTTTATAAACAACGTGAATGAAGGAACTTTAAAATCTTTTGAACTTTCATTTCTTTTTCTTTCATTTTTCGAACCAAACATTCATGCAACTCAAAATTTGCTTTTTCTTTTCTTTTCTCACACTTAAAACACATCAAATACACTTTAATTCCCCAAAAACCAAACCAAACCATGAAACCAATCTCAAACTCAACCCATACAAAAGCTCCCCCAAGCTAGGCTTGGAACTAATATCGTAATAAAGGCCATGGACTCATAGTAAGGGTTTAGTAACACGAAACAGGTCATTAGGCTCAGCGGGGCTAAGGAGATAAACGTATATCAAAAATTCACTCTGAGACTCAAGAATCAGACAAAAGAACACCTGTATCACAACAAATGCTACAAGTCATCGAATATTAGACAAGTACAGAGTCAAAGTCAAGATCAATCCACTAGAGAGGAACTAACACACAAAAACAGATTGGATAATGATATGAATCCAAAAGGGTACAAAGAGGCCTCACGGTCTAACAAATTCAGGTATCCAGCAAAATATAGTGTAATATAATCAAAACTCGCTCGAAATCATAACAATCAAACATCAAATCATAGCCTCAAGATCACAAATGCCCAGCTATCCAGAAAACAGAGTCAAATTATTTTCAATAAGAGCACAGGAAGGCAACTAAACCAGTCATGGGAACCATATTTTTTGATTTTTTCATAATTTTTCGAAAGCAGTAAATCTATCCTAAAAAGCAGTAAAAGAGATAGATAATACAAATAGAAATCCTTCCCAAAGCTGAACATGGCAGTGTCCTTAATGCCAAAAGGTAACAAAGGACGATGCTAAGAGGAAAAACAACGTTAGTACCCTCACTCTCGCTCACTAAAAAAATAGGAAAAATAAAAAGAAAAGGAAGAAGAAAAAGAATAGGGAAAAATACGAGTTGCCTCTTGCACATCGCTGGTTTATAAAGGTCCCGCACGACCATAATACCTCCATCTCTCAACTATGAGGAACTAAGCATATAGTGCCACCCTCATCATTCATCTTCCTTCTCCAAATGTTCTTGATAATACGTCCAGACGGTGAGGCAACCTTAGGTAGAATTCGAACCTTCTCTACACCTACCTCATCCAAAACCTCAGCCTTGCAACAAAATTGTTCAAGCATAGGTGCCTTAACAGCATTGGTTAGTTTAAAAATCACTTTATCATCACCAACACTCAGAGTTAAAGACCCAGACTTAACATCAATGACGGCACCAGCAGTACACAAAAACGGTCTACCCAAAATAATAGGAATCTGAGTATCCTCCTCCATATCTAACACCACAAAATCAACAGGAATATAGAATTTTCCGACCCTAATAGGAACGACCTCTAAAACACCTAGGGGTATTTTATAGAACGATCGCCCATCAGTAAAGTGATTTGTGTGCATTTAAGTGCTCCCATGTTCAGTTTCTTATAAACAGATAATGGCATAATAGAAACAGAAGCACCTAAATCACACAAAGCTTTAGGTCCAGGATGGCAGGGTATTGGAAAACTACCAGGATCTTTTAACTTAGGTGGGGTTTTATTTTGAATAAAAGCACTGCACTCTTCAGTAAGTGCGACACGTTCTACCCCACCAAAGTGTCTTTTCTTGGTGATTATGTCTTTCACAAATTTGGCATACACAGGGACTTGGGTAATTAAATCTGTGAATGGAATCGTTACCCCAAGGTTCTTGACCATAGCCAAGAACTTATCAAACTGCTAATCGACCTTTGTTGCTGCATCCTGTGAGGAAAAGGTAGTCGTTGTGTAAAAGGCGTTTCAGAAACCTTCACCCTTTTCTTCCCTGTCTGTTCAGCTTCCTCAGATAAGTCGACTTCATACGTCGAACCCTTCCCTTTTCCTTCCTCTACCATTCTTCTTTTTCTTAATAGTCGGGGCACCCTCATCAATGGGCAATGGAGGAGCATCATAAGCAGCACCACTATGAAGAGTAATGGCATTAACGTGCTCCCTCTATATGGGTTGCCCAGGCAATTGTCCCTGCTGTCTCTGAGCATTGTTTTCTGCCAATTGGGAAATCTGAGTTTCGAGAAGTTTAATGTGCTTCTATTAGGCTCTTTGCGCCTCGTCATTAGCTCTTTGCATAGCTAGCAAATTCCTCTCTTGAGCTCTTTGCGCCTCCTCATTAGTCTTTTGTATGCTCAACACCATCTTCATCAATTCAGACATGGAGGGCTCTTGTGGGTTTATGTTTTGTGGAGGTGGGCTTTGAAAATTTTGTGGGGTGATGTAAGTTTTGTGGTGGGGGTCTCTGAAAACCGGGGGGATTTGGTAGTATGAGGGTTTAGGATGATTTTCTGAAGGTTGAGGTTGATAGTTTTGCTGATTTTACTAGGCATGTGAAGGGGGAAATTTTGTGGTCTTTGTTGAAAGGTGTTTGCCAGCTCCATCTGATGTTGACTGAACTGACAGTCATGCCGAAAGTGACCCTGAACACCACATACCTCGCTGTAAGATGAGGTAATGGGTGCTACGGCAGACATAGCATTAATACTTAAGGGAGGTGTTGTCAAGGAAGAGGATTTCAAGGTGTCAATCTGCTGGCTAAGCTTCGCCATCTGCGAAGTCAGCAACGCTAGGGTGTCTACCTCCAATACCTTCCTTGTGAGGCTTCGAAAAGTGGAATGATCATTGGCTGCTAGGTTTGAAAGAAAATCATAGCCTACATCCACTTCCTTATCCAGAAAACTCCACGACGAGTCAACAATACTCTTCCTCTTTGGCTGCAGACCATTGTAGAATGTATGCGTTAAGAAACATTTGTTCATGTTGTGATGTGGACACTCTCTTTGCAAATCTTTGAACCTAGCCTACGCTTCCCGAAGTGTTTCATCAGGCTCTTGGGAAAACGTGGCTAGTTTATTTCTGAATTCTGCTGTCTTTGTGGGTGGATAATACTCTCTCAGGAACGCAGCAGAAATCTCAGACCGTTTAGACACTTTGATGTCGTTGAACCACTTTTGAGCTCTGTCTTGGAGTGAAAACTCGAATGACATGACCTTCAATTGCTCAGGTGTGACTCCTTGATTCTTTACAGTTCGGCAGAGTTGTTGAAATCTCTGCAAATGGTTGGCCGGATCTTCAGTAGGATGCCCACCAAACTGATTTTGACTGAACCATGCTGATGAGTCCAGGCTTAATCTCGAAATTGTTAGCGGCGATGGTGGGCATCATAGGTCCAGTGGAGAGACCATCTGGGTTGGGCACCCCATATGACTTCAGTGATTTAGACAAAACTGAACTCGAGGTGTCTGATCTAAAGGTGTTTAGTTGTCCTAGGAAGATCGGGATCCGCTGGGATGGGGAAACCGTTTCTTTGAAACCTGGGCATGCAAAAGAAACAAAAAGAATCAGTAAAAAGTACCTCAATTTGAAAAATGAAGTTCCAATGAGGCACAGAGAAGTAGATCAAATAACCAAACAAAAACTTAGAAAACTAGCCGTCTCCCGGCAACGGCGCCAATATTTGACAGGCTAAAGTCGTATCACCTAGTCAAAGATAAATCCTAAGTCCTCTAACAATTATAATCAAGGGAAGTAGGGTCGAATCCACAGAGAGACGGAGTTCTAAGTTAATATTTAGCTAAACAGCTACTTCAGACAAAATCAGATAGGAATCAACTGAACTACTAATTAGACTAAAGAAAGCAATATAAAATGGATTTTAATCTATGAAATAAAGGTCTAGGGAATTAGTTCGGTCCACCATGCTTATATCAATCAAGGGATTAAATAACTATCATAACGTAGGTCGAGAATCGATAGATTAGAGCAATGTCAAGCTATGGCTAAGTTTCAACGCCCATAATTCAATATATGCAGCATGTTCACAAACATAATCAGAATTACTGATGTGTACTAATCAATGAAACTGCGCAATAACGTTAATTACTCAATAAGAACAAATCATACCATAATCAATCTCATCAAGCCCTAGAAACTAATAGCAATTCAATAAATCAAGGTATAAACATGGCTTCCCTCACCAAATCCCTAGAAATTAAACTACTCAGACATAATTAAAAGAACAATAACAATTCTAATAAGAAACCCTAATTTCAACATCATGAATCAATTGAATAATTAAACTAAGCAATCAAAGAAATTAAAGAGATTAAGAGTAGAGAAGAATATCAATTGACGGAAAGCAATACCTTTTATTGAAATCAAATCCGAGGTTCAATCACCTTTAAACTAATCTAAAGTGTTTAATCTAATTAAAACTCTCTAAAAACTAAGCTAAGAACTATTGGAAATAAAACAGAATAAAAAGGTGTCTCTAAGGAAAAGGTATTTATAATACCCCGAAAATCTAATTAAAAACGGAAATAAAAGATAGTTTTTTATCGAATCAAGTGCGGGACCCGGTCGGGCAAAGGGCCACCCGATCGGGCCCACACAAAAAATCATGCCAACTTCTCCTTAATTTCCACGCAGCAGCAGAATCAAATGGCGAGAAAATGGGTTCACCGGATCTGGATTGGGCACAACATCCCGATCGGGCTGTCAACAAGCAAAGCCCAGCAGCAATATTGTTGGTACGCAAACACAGCAAAGGTTCAAAGGCTCACCAGGCCGTAACCGATGTGGATCGGGCCACTTGTGCCCGATCGGGCCGCGAGTCATGAAGCCCAGCTGGCTTCTCCTCTTGGCTTGGACGCAACTCAATAGCCTGCACTTGGATTTTTTTGGGCCAGCCCGATTAGGTGGGCCTTGCCCAATCGGGTTGGTAGCAAGATGGCCAACCCAATTTTCTTTGTTCCTTCACCCGATTGGGTCTACCGCCTGATCAATTAATCTTCGCCCGATCGGGCCTTTTTCTGCCTGATCAGAGTACGGGAAGCTCATTTTGACTCTTTGGCTCTCAATTCTTCACGTTTAGAGGTCTTAGGACCTCATAAACTATCCATAAAGCTCATGAGCCATCCTACGTGCCTCGTAACATCTTGCAAAGCCGGGTTGCTTCCAAATAGCTCGGAAATAAGGAGAAAACTCCCTAAAACCTGCAATTCAACACTAAAACACAAAACCACAACTATATACAATAGTTAGTATAAAATAGCTCCGTAGAGCTCAAATGATGCACGAATTAGCTCATAAATAGGGGAGAAAACTCTATATAAATACGTGATATCATCTGTATATGAGATAATGCGATCAAACATGGACTTGTACCAATGTAGACCAAATGAGAGGGTGCCTTGAATATAGCGTATGATACGCATAAGAACACGTATATGGTTTTAAGTTGGAGCATGCATATGAAGGCAGATCTGTTACACGGCATAGAAATATTGGCCGAGTAAATGTGAGATATTGCATAGCACCTACAAGACTACGATACATATTCTGATCATCATAAGGAGTATCGGCAGTGGCACTAAGTTTAGACCTAGTGTCAACTGGAGTAGGACAAGGACTACATTGACATGCCGGCACGTTCAATAATTTGTGCAGCATATTGTTTTTGAGATAAGAAACACTATGAGGATGATGTCATAACAATGCCTACAAAAAACTTAGAGGCCCAAGATCTTGCATAGCAAATTCGCCAAGAAAGTGATAATATGCTTATGGAGACGATCAGAAGATGTTGTAAGTATAATGTCATCCACATATAACAAAATATAACCAATATCAATGTCATGCTTGTAGATGAATAAATATTGATCTGACTTATTGTGAGAGAACCCAATGGTAAATAAAATCAGCAAATCTTTGGTACCAAGCTCGAGGAGCCTATTTCAAGTCGTACAAAGATTTCTTCAAAAGACAAACATGATCAGGATAATTTTTGTTACGAAAACCCTTGGGTTGATGCATGTAAATTGTTTCATAGATGACCATGCAAGAAAGCGTTCTTTACGTTTATTTGATGAATGGGCCAAGAGTGGGAAAGATAAATGCTAGGAACTGCTCTAATGGTGGCTTGTTTGACCACGGGGCTAAAAGTTTCATCACAATCAATGCTCTGCTGCTTAGTTTTACCATCACCTACAAGACGAGCTTTATAACGCTCAAAAGAACTGCCAAATTTGTGTTTATAATGAAAAATTCCCATAGACCGAATAACATTCACATTAGGAGGTCGACGTACTAATTCCCAAGTCTTATTGTCAATTAAAACATTAAATTCATCCAACATTGCATTATTCCAATTTTGATCACGAATAGCACTTACAGGATTTTCGGGAGTGGGGAAATATCCAAAGTGGTAGAGACATGATGATTTGAATAATCTATGGAATTAGGTTTCAAAATTCCATTGACGGCACGAGTGGTCATGCGTTTGGGCATGGAATTGGTGGGCCTTTGTGAGTTACGGGTGATGTGTGGGGGAAAGGGGGGAGCGTTGGCAACAGGTTGCAGAGAGGAGAGAGGAGAAAGTTGGATGCATGGTGAACTGGCTGGGTAAATGAGGGTAGTTCACGGGTGCAGGGGGAGGAGTGGGCTGCACATGAGACGGGCCCAAGGGAGAGGGGAGTGGGAAAGCATGGGTAGAGGGACGCTTAAGAGAACTTGGGCCCGTGTGGGACTGTGGCATAGGTTGAGAAGGAGGGGTGAAAATTGGGTTGAGATATCATAGTGGGCTTGGCAGTTTGTGGAGTTTGAGCTGGAGTGATTAGAGGTAAGATGGAGGGATATAAATTATAACTTAAGCACTCATAATTTGTAGGATGTGTTTATGGTTAGAAAAGGGAAATTCATTTTCAACAAAACAAACATGTCGAAAAATAATGATTTTACCACTAGATAGCTCGTAGCATTTGGAGCCATTATTAGGGGTCGTTCCAAGATAGGCATAAGGAGTATATCGCTCTTGTAATTTGTGAATGGTAGTAGAGGGGAATAAAGGGAAACATAGACATCCAAAAACACGCAAATCCGAATATGAGGGGTCACTTTGATACATGATTTGTGTTGGGGAAAAGTAATTTAATACTATGGAGGGGATAATATTGAGTAAATATCCGCCCATGGAGAGAGCATGATACCAAACGGAGAGTGGCATAGAGGCATGAGAAAGAATTGTGCGTATGATATTATTAATGGACTTTATGTGTCGTTCAGCCTTCCCGTTTTGAGGAGATGTATGAGGACAAGAAAGACGATAAGCATGCCATGGTGATCAAAGAACTGTTTGAGGATGCCATTAACATATTTCGTCCCATTATCACATTGAAAAGCTTTTATGTGACACTCAAATTGAGTCTTGATGAAAGCATGAAAAATGATAAATAGTTGCGTAACTTGAGTTTTTTTTGCAATTGAAAAAGTCCACAAATATTTGCTATAATCATTAAGAAATAGAACATAATAACGGTGTCTGGAAGAGCTAGCAACAGGTGAAGTCCAAAGATCACTATGGATAATATCAAATGGCAAGAAAGTGTAAGACAAAGAATCAGTAAATGAAAGTTTAGCATGTTTCCCAAGAGGACAAGATGAGAAAAAAGTTTTACAAGCCTTATTACAATCAATAAACTTATTACTACAAAGAGAATCGATAATAGCATCGCCAGGTGGCCTAAATGATTATGCCAAAGATCACGTGTCATAGTAGTAAAAGCTGATTGGTTGAATGGTGTGGCTTATGAATGTGGAAAAAATGGATATAAGCCCCCAACACTGTCAAATCTCATTAGTCTGGTCCCCGTCTGTAAGTCATTGACAGAGAAACCAAAAGAGACAAAACAAAAATAAAAACCATATTATCAGTGGTAAATTTACAAAAAGGATTTAGATTTTTAATGGGTTTGGGAGCATGTAACACATTTTTAAGGAAAAACAGATGGTGATGTATAGGTAAAGTAATTCTATTGTGACCAACAATGGGAATCAAATGACAATTTCCAACAACAATATTATGATTTTTATTGCTGAAATTTAAATAAGAAGAGAGAATACCTGCATCCGTCGTCATGTGAGATGTTGCACCGGTGTCCATGTGTGTCGGCATGTAGATGGCAGTTGAATGAGTGGATGAAGGATCCATAACATCGAATACTTGAGGTCTGGGCCCAAGTAGACCTGGCCAGCAGGAGGCCTTTGGTTGAAGTGATTTGGCCTTGGCATCCAAGAGTGAGCAGGGAAGGGAGATGGAGGAATGGTCCATCCTCCCTAACTAGGTGGCCATTGAGGCCATTGGGCTATTTTGGGATGGGCTTACTGACTAGACTGTTTGTGGGCTCCACTGTGCTAATTAGACCCTTTCCACTTCCCTTTATTTTTGTTGTTATCGTTTCGGCCCTTGTAGTTATTATTGTTGTTGCATTTGGGAGCAGACAAAGATGAGTCAGGACAGGCTACCACCATGCATGGCAGTGTTAGTGCGGGTCCCGGATTCGCGAGAAGTATGAGCTTTGATGGTATGCTCGACCATTTTTAACCGCGAGCGACAACTTTCAAAGGATGGGATTCGTTCTTGGTTTTGGGTAAAATCCAAAGGTACCACTGACAGCTTCCAGAAGAGAGCCGATGAGTCAAAAACCAATCTAGTATTCGATACCGAGGCATCAACGTCAGCAAGTCTGTCCGCAATGGACTGAAGATAATTACAGTGAGTATCAATGGAAGTAAAAATCTTCGAAAACGGCGTTGGTCAAATCTTCTTCAAGATGAGTACCACGAGAGGATTTATTGTCCTGAAATAAAGCTTCAACGAGTTTCCATGCCGCCTCGGCGGCGTCATCAAGTTTGAGGATTGCACGAAGAAGGTCGGAAGATATAGAGTCGTAAATCCATTAAAGCACGACGACATCGAGACTGTTCCACAAGGCAAGATCAGCCGATTCGGCCTAGGCATATGTGCGGCATTGGAGGTTTCCTCCGTGGGAGGAACAAAGTGATTATGAAGATCATGAACCCTAGCTATATTGGTGAAGAGAGCATCCCAAGAATGATACAAACTTTGCTCATTGTCTAACGTAATGGGGACAAGTGATTTCACGTTAGTAATGGTGAGGGTCGGATGAAATGTTGGGGAGTTTGCCATGGATGGAGAAAAGAGAGAAAAGCTAAGGAAGAAATAGAGAAGAGTGGCTAGGGTTTGTTAAAGATCGAAGAAAAGGACTGGTACCATAAAAGAATATACAGTTCTGTGAGTATTTCATTGAATCAAACTAACGTTATATACACATGTTTAAGAGATAAGTTAGGCAATAAATCAACCAACTAATTTGGTGTAACTATGGAAACTAAATATTTTCTAACGAAATAAGAGATATACAATATATACAAGATATATACTCTAACAATCCCCCCTACAACCCAATAAGCTTAAGTATAAAATACAAAGTTGACCAATAAGTCTTATTAGATAAACTTGTTGCTTTTTCCTTAACAGACCTATTGCCATGCAAGACTTATCATTGATTTGTCCAATATTAATTTTCCATCACATCCATGCAATAGTGACAAAATAGAAATTTGGTTCCTCTAATCGACTAAAGCGTGTCTACACTATGGTAACACGTCAAAAGTAATTCTTTTTATTTGATCAACGGTAAAACATCGTATTTACAAATATGTATTAAAGGCTAGTAATTGTCTAGCCCAAAGTAGGATGATTAGTAAGGATTCCAAAAACTATAAAACAAAGTTTATAAGGTTTACCATTTTTAAGATATGAGAGCTTTAGTTTAAAAAGGAATTTGTTAAAAAATCTACTAGATACTTTTATGTACCCATAAGATAATTATTGATATTTTTATTAATCCTTACCTAATATACTACACTATGGTATTTTCACTTGTAACAAAAAGATAATACATATCCATATATTTTGTCCCACGTGAATGTATAAAGCCAAGGAAACATACGATATCACCTAAAGTGATCATATAACTGCCAAAATCATATATATAAGAATATAAGATTTATATTTCATAATTCTGTGATTAGTTTTATTATTAGTTTTATTTTTAAGTTATATATATTTACCCGATTATTACAAGATTATCTCCACCGACAATTTAGGGATAAACAAATAGACTATATGTATATATATATTGTAGGTTTATCACTTTTAAGTGTTGAGATTATTTAATTCGTGGGTTTAACCTATTCTTCTAATCATCAGGATCATCGGATAGGGTTCTTAACAACTAAGTTCAATATGATCATAGAGTTAGTGCTTTGCTTATCTAAAGCTTTACTAATAGGGCGGATGCGTGTGCAGCAACAACATGATTAAAATGAAATGTCATAGCATTATAAAGGGTTTTGGTTTACTTTTTCATTTATATTAGTGAAAGTATTGTCTCAAACCGTCTGACCATAATATTTGGTTAGACGAGCTCCGATGAAGAAGGCGACAGAACACCAACGCAACAGCGACAAGCAGCACACCAACGCAGTACCAGCGCGTGGTAGAATTCGGTGGAGCAGAGCAATTCATCCTATGTTTTCGATTTTATGCGAATTTGAAGTAATAATCGCTACAACATGGGCAGAAATTCATCCTCTGTTTTCGGTTGTATATAGCTTCGATTTTCATATCTATTTGGTGACAATACGCAAGGTTTCGGACTATCTAGAGGATATTTGTGCTGAATTTTCATCTAATTTTGAGTTTTTTGGTTTTTTAATGTTAATTTTATGTGATTTTGCTATATTTGTGATATGTGAAAGAGTAGTTTTGTTAAATGAACTAATTTTTCTACTAAATGAAAGAGTAATTGTATTAGCTGAATCATAATTTTTTATAACTGAAATAATGTTTGTACTAATTGAAAGTATATTTCAGTTAACTGAAAGACAAACTCAGCAAAACATGTAAATAAAACAATAACAAAACCAACTGAAAGAATAAAACACGTAAATGAAACAATAAGATAACTGACTGAACTTAAAAGATATCCAATTGAAAGAAAAAAAGATCAACTGAACTTAAAAGGGGTCCAAGTGAATGAACAGAAGGTCCAACTAAACTTAAAACACGTCAAACTAAACGAGCAAAAGGATCAACTGAATTTAAAAGATATCCAACTGAATGAGTAGAACGTTCAACTGAAAGGAAAAAAAAGATCATCTGAACTTAAATGCATCTAACTGAATAAACAAAATGTCCAACTGAACTTAAAAGACATCAAACTGAACATAAAACATATCCAACTGAACTTATCCACTGAACAACTAAAATCAAAATACATCCAACTGAAAAAAATTGAAAGAAACTGAAGTTCGTCCTACCGTAACTTATGGTCAGACGTGTCTGACACAATACCTTCTCTTTATATTATACTTCATGTCGTTATAGATAAAATTTGTTGAGTCTAATAATTTTGCTTAAGTTACACATTTGAATAATATTCTAACAATTCAAGTGAGAAGTCATAACAATATGGTTTAGGGGCATCTTCTCCCCAACTTATTTTCAGTGAAGTTCAATTTAGTTAAAATTTGCTCTGTTCAATTCAATTTAGTTTGAAGGATTTTGTCCTCGATCAAGTGTAATAGTCTAAGTACAAATGGAAATGTTATGTAGATAATATATTCAATAATATTAGGTGACTGTAACGCTTTGCTAGAAGCTAATTACGATTTAATGGGACAAGAAGATTGGACCTACTACTAATAGCATTGGGGTCACACAAGTTGTAACATATGGATTAAAATGGAGTTATGGATGATAGATGGAAGGTTAAGGAATAAAAGATGGATGGTAATTAAGTCTCCTAATGTATGACATTATGAGTTAATGAAACCTCCACTATGTAACGCTATATAAGATAGTAGTTGATGTACACATTTTTATGATCATCGTTTCATTCTCTATAATTGGTTTTTGAGAATGTCTATTCACTTCGTCTTCCTCCCATTTTCGCTTCTCCCAAGCCACAAAAGTAATGAGTGATTTTATCCCTTCTTTCGTATTAGCATACGTGGTGATCTGGTTGTTGCTCGTGGGCCAACAATAGAGGAACGAAACTTGACGTTCTTAAAAGATCTCTATCAAAAGTTAGTATATCTCTTTTGCGGAATCACGCATCAAAAGGTATGCGATTATATTACATTCGATGCACATTCATTTATATGCATGTTGGTCTTGGGGTTAGACGTTAAGTATATGATACTTGAAATTCCGCAAATAAATACATTTATAGTTGTTTTTCTTTATTTTAATTCGATTAAGGGAGGGATTTATATATGAGATTATTTGCATGATTAATCTTATGATATTAATTGATTGGAGACATATATCGGATTTTTATGTATACATTTTACTCAAATTCCATCAAAGGTGCCCGAAAAATTCTGATTTTCTTTTATATATGATTCGAATTTTGTTAGCAAAAATAAGTTTGTTGTTTTTTTTATTTAAATTGAATTATATATATGCCTAGTTTTTGAATTAAATTATTTTTGGAGTTTATGTACAATGGATTTTCATGTAAAAACCTAAAATCACAAAATGTCATATTTTGTGAGTTACATTCAAGTTTATTTTATATTTGTTGAAAAGAAAATCAAAATTAACCTTAAATTTTTTTTCCCAAATCATTTTTTGTTTATTTCACTCAAAATACTTCCTCCGTTTCAAAAAAATAACTGCACTTTCCATTTTAAGAAGTTTCAAATTAAAGACTAAACTTCTCTTTTTTCCTTTTTTTGGTAACTTTTTCTCTCTATTTCTCTCATACCACCTATCTTACCCCACCATCTCTCACACAAACAAAAAGTACCTACGAGTCCGCAAAATAAGAAGTGTAGTCATTTTTTGAAACAGAGAAAGTATACAAAATGGTTGTGAGCAATGAGTGAGAGGGGGTAGAAAATTCTGACCGTCGAGGTCATGCGGCATGCCCGTCGGATCGACGACGGCCGTGGTGGCGGTTGAGCTTGCCTGGGCAGTGTTACGTGCTGTGTGGTGTGCGTGGTGACTTGCCTAGACTGAGTCGCGTTGTTGTGGCTTACCTGGGTAGCCGCCGGCGAGGTGACTGGTGGTGGCGGCAGCACTGCATCTCTCCGGTGGTTGGTCGCAGGTGGTGGTAATGGTGTTTTTGTACTGTTGTTGCTAGTAACTATTGTTATTTTTTTACTTATTAAAAGCATTAAAAATGTTTTATGCTTTTCTATGTCATGTTGCATGCTAATAGTTTTTTTTAAAAAGATTCCATTATAAATTCATTATTGAATTAGAATGTTATGATTAAAGTTTTGTATTGTTTAATGTGTTCTGTAATTTTTATGTTTAGTGCTTGATTATAACATATTACTATTAAACACATGATTAAATTACATGTTTAATTTCTGATTTTATTGGAAATCAATTGGTACTTCAATTTTTTACATCATAAAATCTAACTTATGATTAACTGTTATGAGATGGCATTTTTGGTACTACTCATATGATTTAATAGTTGATTAAATCATGATAGTTATATTATGTTGGGCGGTGAAACAATGCCACGCTCATAAGATGAACGTGGCGGAGATGCGTATGTTGCGGTGGATGTGTAGCCACACAAGGAAGGACCGATTAAGAAATGAAGTGATTCGGGAAAAAGTTGGAGTTGCATCAATTGAAGGAAAGATGAGGGAGAATCGGTTAAGATGGTTTGGGCATGTGAAAAGGAGATTAGGTGATGCACCGGTGAGAAGAATTAAAGAGTGGAGGAGTAATCAAATTGTAAGGGGTAGGGGAAGACCTAAGATGACTTGGATGAAAGTAATTGAAAGTGACATGAGGCTACTTGGGATTGAGGAGAGCATGGCGTTGGATAGAAGTGGGTGGAGGGGCAGTATCCATGTGGAGGAAGGGGTGTGATTACGGTATTTATTTGTTTTTCTCAATTGTGTTGGCATTTAAATCCTTTTGAAAACCTCCTTTAAAACTTTTTGTGTAAACCTTGTTTTTCAAAAACTTTTTAAAAAATTCTTAACACTTAAACCCTTTTAAAAACTTTTTATCACTCTTGTCGATGCCATCTCCTTTGGCCACGGTTTCAGTTGACGATTCATGTTAGCCGACCTCAAATCACTTTGGGAATAAGGCTTAGTTGTTGTTGTTGTTGTTGTTGTTGTTGTAGTTGATTAAAGCAAAGCATGATAATTTAATATTTGGTTAAAATGTATGTTTATATATATATATATATAGGGGTAGGCTCTTGTGAGAATACCCCTCTTAGGTGAGAACACTACCTTATGTATGAACAAATGTAATCCTTTGGATTTTTCTCCCAAAAATTAAAATCGAAATCCCCACACCCTCTTTGTCATCCGCACGTATCTTATCCAATTTCTTTTTCACTCCTCACCTCCTCCTTCTCTCTCTCACCATCAATGGTGAAATCTAATGACGATCCAGCAACCGCCATTGAGCCACCGCAGTCTCCGGCTCGCCGCCTTTACCTGTGACCGTTGTTCATCCTTCCTACCCTCTACATCCCACACTTCCTTAGCGCGAAACATTTCGTTCAACAAAAGTAGTGAGTTCAAATTGAACCCTATATATTGCAGCTTATAGGAAAGAGTGATTGCAAGTGCATATGTCGTCGTTAATGGGAAAATTGAGAGAGTAGGAAACATGGAGGTGGAAGAAAAGAAAAGAGACATTTGGGGAGAGAAAAGTGAATAGTGAGATTGAAGTTATAGTAGGAAGATCAGAGAGTACAAGAGAAGCTACATGATGAATCGAGATGGTGGATAGATCATGGATGGATTATTTTACATTGGATGTTGGGATGTGTAAAGGAAATAAAGGATATGGTGGATGTTATTCTGATTTCTCTTTTTTTGGAATTTTTATTAGTTTGATTTTTGTAAATTTTTAGTGTTTTAACCTCCAATTGATGAAGTTGAAATGTTGGGATGTGTGATTGATATTTTAGTTGTTGTTATTGGCAAAATAAACCATGCTTGTAATATTCAAAATATATTGGAATACATTTTTAAGATACTTGAAATAATTTAGAACATGTTTGAAATAATTTGGTACATGTTTGAAATAATTAGGACAAACTTGAAATAATTTAGAATACACATAAAATAATTTGGAACACACTTGACATAATTTAAAACATTTCAAATAATTTAGGACATGCTCTTGAAAGTTCGGAACATACTTGACATAATTTAGGATATAAGAACATTTACAACATTATTTATGTACATATCTTGATTAGGTTGTCAAGCTCTAAAAAACTTATATATATTCTAAAGTTTAAAGTATTCTCACATAAATAGCTATATCAAATTTAGACATGTGATTAAAAGTTTAGAACATGTTTGAATTACTTCATCCGTTTCTTTTTATTTGCAACATATTCCTTTTAAGAAAATGTCATATTAATTGGAACATTACTTAAAATGGATAGTTTTTTTTTTCCATTTATTAACAACTTTCTTGTATGTGTGTTTTTCCTTCATTAACAAGTGGTCCCCTCTTTCTCTCTCTACATTCCTTGTTTTGTGTGTTTTTCTCTGTGTTCCAAATAAAAAGAAATGCAGGAAGTATTACTTATTTATTTTTAGTTAATGAGATCTACTAAAAATTAATGAAAAAAATGTATATCAGATTAAGAACATAAGAACAAAATTTTAGAACATAAGAACAAAAATTTGGAACATAAGAACAAAAGTTTATTACATAACAATAAAAATTTAGAACATAATTAAGAACAAATAAGCAGAACATATAAACAAAATTTTAGAACATAAGAACAAAAATTCAGAACATATGAACAAAACTTTAGAACCTAACAATAAAAATTTAGAACATAAGAACAAATACTTAGGATATTACATATGAAAAAAAATTCAGAACATCTTTTTTTTTGGCTTGGGTGTTCTACCCCGAGAAAAGTAGCAGCAGCGGGAGAGTCGGTAAGTCAATTATTCGAGCATCTTCTCTTTTCCATTTCTCCTTTCTTCCTCCCTTGCCGCTACTACCGAGGCCTATTGTCCACGGTAAGGACAAAAATTTAGAACATAAGAACAAAACTTTAGAACATAAGAACAAAAGTTTATAACTTAAGAACAAATACTCATAACATATGAACAAAATTTCAAAACATAAGAACAAAAATTCTAAACATATGAATAAAGAACATATGAACAAAAATTAAGAACAAGTACAAAAATTTAGAACATAAGAACAAAAGTTTAGAACATAATAATAAAAGTTTAGAATATAAGAACAAATACTTAAAACAATACATATTAAAAAAATTCAGAACATAAGAACAAAAATTTGGAACATATGAACAAAATTTTATAACATAACAACAAAAATTTAGAAGATAAGAACGCAAATTTAGAATATAAGAACAAAAACTCAAAACATAAGAAACAAATTCAGGACATATGAACAAAATTTTAGAACATAAGAACACAATTTTAGAACATAAGAACTAAACTCAAGACATACGTACAAAATTTCAGAACATAAGAACAAAAATTTAGAATATAAGAATAGAAATTTAGAACATAAGAACAAAATTTTAGAAGATAAGAACAAAATTTTAGAAGATAAGAACAAAAAACACTATCTTGCGAAGTGAGGGTATAAAGCATTTTAAAAGAAACTTTACTTTCCTCAAATGCACAAGACGAAATCACTTTCATTGAGAAAATGTAATCTTGAGCAATAAGATCTATTTAAACTTTTTTTGTTTATCCTTCCATAACCTACATTTTATTGGGTAAATCTTCACAATTTTATTAAAAAATAAAGAACCAAGTAATCGAAATCATGATAAAATACAATGAGATCCAACGAACAAACAACTAAAGCAACAAACCAGACATATAGTATCAAACCAAATATTTTCACACCAATATTCAAGTAAGAGAATAAATCAAAGGCATTAACACACAAAATAAAATTAGCTCTCTTGGGAAAAGAAGTTGGAAAACTTGTAAATAGATTTAACCATAACTTACAGATATGAAGTAAGAAAATAATAAAGAGAGAGAGGAAAAATACATCGATTTTCTGATAACCAATAATTCAGGACACATGTATAAAAATTCAAAACATGAGAAGAAAATTTCAGAACATAAGAACAAAAATTCAGAACATAAGAAGTCATACTTATTTAATCTTGGTTTAGTATTAAATTAAAAGTCCAAGATATCTTATAACATTTGATAGGTTTTCAAATGTGTGATTTGACAAATGAAACCATATCCGGTGGACAACCGTATAATATATCTGAGTCCATAGTCCGAAACATTAAGTAGGACGTAAATGATTCAGTTTCGAATACTAGGTTGTAAGTTGATTGATAGTGCAGTGTCATGGGCTATGGGGACATGGAGATATCTAGTCATTTACATAGACGTATATAATGGATACATGTCGGGCAGACCTACAAAGAGTTCTCTAAAGTGGTTTGAGAATCTAGTCGTTATATTTAGTGGATTCCATTGACATGAGTATAACACTATTCTTACTTAAGAATTAGTATATTTTTGACAATGCAAAACTCCGCGCCATAAAAGGAGGTTATTAACGCAGTGATCGAAATTGCTACTAATTGAGTGGAACTTTTGGTTATGCAATAATGGATAAGTCCTCCTAAACAGTTAGGATTGGTGTCTTGGCTTCTTGAAGAGCGAGAACTGAAAAATGCATGGCCACGCTAAAGTGAATTAAAGAGTTAATCATTTATTTCGACAGTTCGAACTCGGATTTCAAGAATCGACTTGAACATTGATGAGGTTAACATTGGGTGTTACCATATCATCAAGTTGGACATTAAGTGCCTTAAGGAGTTTGATGAAGATTACAGTTAGACAAGTGGAAGATTGAAGGATTTTGTCCTCGATCAAGTGTAGTAATTTAAGTATAAAATGGACATGTTATGGAGATAATATATTCAATAATATTAGGTGACCGTAACGTTTTGCTAGAAGCTAATTACGGTTTAATTGGACAATAAGATTGGACCTATTAGTAATTGCATTGGATCATATGATGTCACACAAGTAGTAACATATGGATTAAAAGGGAGCTATGGATGGAATATGGAAAGTTATGGAAATAAAAGATGGATGGTGATTAAGTCTCATAATGTATGACATTATGAATTTAATGAAACTCCCACTATGTAACTCTATATAAGATAGTAGTTGCATAGGGAGATGTACGCATTTTTATAATCTTTCATTCTCTATAATTGGTTTTTGAGAATCTCTAGTCACTTCCTCTTCCTCCCATTTTCGATTCTCCCAGGCCACAAAAGTAAGGAGTGATTTTATTCCTTCTTCTGTACTAGCATAGGTGGTGATCCAGTTATTACTCGTGGACCAACAATAGAGGAACGGTACTTGATGTTCTTATGAGATCTCCGTCGAAAGTTAGTATATCTCTTTTTTGTAATCACGCATCAAAAGGTATGTGACAATATTACATTTGATTGATATGGATTTATATGCATGTTAGTCTTGGAGTTAGATGTTAAGTATATGATACTTGAAATTCCGCTAAGTACATCTATATTTCTACAGAGTTCAGTTTAATTCAGTTCAGTTCAACTGTGGACAATATTTTTACTTTCACATATCATTATTCAGTTCAGTCCAGTTCACTACAGTTCTAATGTTTTATGCCGAAGAGAACAAGCGCTAAGCAGAGATGGCAATATCCAGTGGATATCCAGTAACCCACTCCACCCTGTTTAAATAAAAGGGTGAAAAACCAAAATAAACGGATGAAGACCGGGTGACGGGTGAACCGAGTGACGGATTCGGGTAGGATGCGGGTGAGAATTTCTCACCCATCACCCGGTTAAGCACCCGACCCATTATCCATCCGTTTAAGTTTTTATTATAATAAAATTTAAATTAAAATACTAAAAATTAAAATTAAAAACCCTAAACCCTCTATTTCTCTAATTCTCTTCTAGGCTTCTAGCCTCCCAAACCCCAAACACTCAGAGGATGCCAAACACTCGCCGATTCACTCTTCGGATTCACTGGCCATTCCTTGCTATTCTACACTCGTTGAAGTCCATTCCTTACTATTCTACACTCGCCAGAGTCCATTCCTTGATATTCTACACTCGTCCGAGTCCATTCCTTGCTATTCCGATCCACACTCGCCAGAATTTCTTGCTCTTACATTGCAACAAATTTCTTGCTTATATATATCTTGCAATCTGCTCTATAGTAATTCACTCCACGAATTTCATTCACGGACATTGCAACGAACTTATGTATTTAGCTTTCATTTGTAATACAGTAGTAGAATTTATTAAATAGCTCATATATAGCAGCAAGCAAGCAAGCATACATTGTACAGGTGATAGAATTTACAGTGACAAAATTTATTAGCTAGCAGCAAGCAATCATATTACAGTGATAGAATGGTTGGTTGGTGTACATTGATAGAATTGGTTGGTGTGCATAATGTATTACAATGAGCTTGCATTTGTTAGATAGCAGCAAGCAATCATATAGAGCTTGCAATGATATAGAACTTGCATTTGTATAGAGCTTAATAAATATTTGTGAGGATTTTTTGTTGGGAACTACCTACATTTAGAGGTCATTTGTGAATAACTACCCTGTTTCAAAAAAATGTCAAATAACTACCTACTTTTGTCAAAAAAATTTGGTATCACTACCTTATACAGATTTCCGTCAAAAACTTAACAGAAAACGTTAGTGGGGCCCATATTTTAACCTTTTCCTCCCAATTGCAACTGAAATTACTGAACTAACCTCATTTTATACACTCAATTCAGTTTCTCTCTCCTTATTCATTTCACCTTAGCTAACTTCATCCCTTTTCTTCCATTTTCATTGCAGCTTTCTATCTCTTTCTTTCAAATTTGATCATTTGGGGTGGAATATTCATGAAAAAAGAAATCTGAAAAATGAAATCTGGGTTTGGAAAAATGAAATATGGGTTGGGGAACATGGATACTAAACTGAATTGAGTATAACAAGAGGTTAGTTGAGTCATTTCAATTGAAATTAGAAGGGAAAGGTACACATGTGGGCCCCACTAACGTTTTCCGTTAAGTTTTTTGACGGAAATCTGTATAAGGTAGTGATACCATACTTTTTTGATAAAAGTAGGTAGTTATTTAGCATTTTTTTGAAACAGGGTAGTTATTCACAAATAACCCCTTAATGTAGGTAGTTCCCAACAAAAAATCCTATTTGTGATAGAATTAGTTGGTTGGGTACATTAGTAAAAAAAATTTATTAGTTATAATCTAAATTTGATATTTAGATTTTTTTTCACCCGTTAATTACTCGACTCACCCGAATCACCCAGTTGTGATGGATGGATGGATTTCGGGTGATGGGTAAATCGGATAACAGATGGATGGATGAGAATCAGTCTAATCGGGTGATGAATGCAGGTGATGGTTCACCCGATCGAAATTTAACCCGTTGCCATCCCTCCGCTAAGTAATACTACTTCCTGACCACAATCCTCAAGACTTTGTGGAATGAAACTGTACAAAATGAGAAAAGTATGTGAAGAGACTAATGACTATTCCATTAGCACGCTTCTTAAGACTTGTCGACTAATTAAACTAAGAATTATGTGTACATAACTAACTGTATAAGAGCCTAGTCTCACTGAGAGACATACAAGAGTTGGAACAGTATTCATGCATCTCATATTGATTGTAACACTTTTTATATATGGTTGTCCCATATTAATTATAACATTTCTATTTAGATATGGATCCATTAATATTTTGTTATATATCATCCAACTAATATACCCCACTCATTCATTAATTTATGTGAAAAATATCAAAATATTACTCTCTTACTCTATTAGCTTCCTAAAAGTACCACATTTCTTTCTATCACATCAACTTTTACAATAAATTAATAAAACATACACCCTAATCTATCAACTTCCTAAACCTATGTGCGCAAGCTATTGTTGGACGGATGGAGTATTGCAATGCGCTTTCTGGCTATCTTGTGCTTCTTTTATTTTTTGGTTGGATGAGCTTTACTTGTTCAACAGTCTCCTGAATCATCTCTGGTCCAATCACAATGTTTCATACTACTCCGATTGACTTTTACCCCATTTATATACTTCTTTATCATTATTTTAAACTTGTTCTACATAAACTCTTATATAGATGTTCTTATATTATTTAAGGTAATTTTTCATAAATTCATTAATTGATAATTAGTTACAGTCAGGGTTAAAAGTGGATAAGCGGCAAGTGTGTTGCTCAAACTATTACAACTAATTGTAAAGGAGGTGTTTAATGACTACAATGAAATTCAATAATAGTGTAGTTCTGCAAGAAAAAAGTTGTCTTTTTCTCGCAATTTGTGTTACCATTCACTATCACTTAGATTTGATGTATTAAAATTGGTGTTGAACGAATTAAAATGAATATTATGAAGAAAATGACATGTTTGAGGATACCAGTTAATCATGAATGTAATGAGTAGAGATTTTTTTTTGAGGGGATGAGTAGATATTGTTTGTTGCAAATTGCATATAGTTCCATTGCGATTACAAGCAATCGCCTCTTTTAATAATTTGTCTTAAGTTTGCCGCAACGATCATCTTTGACACTTTGTAGGGACACTAAAGGAAAGGGGGAAAAAAAGGAAAATAAGAGTTATTATAATTTCCCTCTCTTTCATTTTTTTTCCTCTCCCTTTCCCTACAAATTGCCATAATAATTAATCAAAATACAGTAGATGAAATTTGTAAAATTTACAGATTGTTGCTTATAAAATTGGTATCATTTGCAGCAAATTGCTAAATATGCTCAACTAGTACCAATCAAACTTTTGGGATTACCAATTAATCAATATCTACTAGCAACTAAACACTTTATAATATCAATATAAATGAATAAGGACTCCACCACATAGATAACAAATCTTTACCACATGATCGATTTTTTTTTTACAAGAATAAATAAGTTACTACTTTCTCAGTCCCAATTTTTTTGCTACATTTGCTGTTTCACTGTTTTGGAGATGTAATTTCAAAAACTAATATCTCAAATTAGGTCTACGAAAAAATATAAAAAAATGTATATTTGAAAAGTACACATTGAGATGAATCAAACAAGATCTCGCATGGGTATGTTTTTCGTTACGCATATAAACTCAAAGACAGACAAAGTTTCAAAGTAAGTAATACCCAAAATGAGACGGAGGGAATAAATTATTGTAGCAAATAAAATGAGATGGAGGAAAATTATTGTTAATTTATTGCGATTTTCATACTTTTTAAAATAATACTTAAAACACAAAAGTTCAAATACCAACTACAAAATTCTTTTGCCGTATAATTAAAATGTCTCATTTTCTATACAAATGTAAGGATCTTTTGTCTAGAAATTAAATACCTATTACTCCCTCCGTTTTCTCGAATGCTATCGATTTATTATAACTCTAGTAAGTAAGCTTAACTGGAATAGGGGACCACCTATGTGTCTGGTCTTTTAGTTACTTATGAGGACAAAGAGAACACATGAATCCCATATTGTGGATATTGGAGGATAAAGAGGAGAATGATTTGCCAAATAACAAAGGGAAATTTTTAATGGTGGCCCATAGGTCTTAAAAATTCCCAATGATAGAAATTTCAAAAAAAAAGAAATTTCCGCTGGTAGCCCAACTTTACAAATTATTTTCAAACAAAACCTTAAGGAAGCATATTTCGTTATTAATAAAGCATATTCCGTTAGTTAACAATTAAGGTGATAACTTGCACATAAAACGAGGCATTTGATTTTTTTCTTACCAATTTCAACTTCAAAATCAACCCTTAAGGTTATGTTTAGGGGTCGGTTTTAGTCCATAAAGTTCGATTTTGAGGTCGAAATTGACAAAAAAAAAGAAATAAATGCCTCGTTTTACGTGCGAGTGACAACCTTAACTGTTAACTAATGGAATATATTTTATTATTAACAGAATATTAGTCACTAAAGTTATGTTTGGGAATAATTTCTTAAACGGGGCTACCAAGGGGAAAGGTTTTTTTGAAATTTCCACCACTAGAAAAACCCGATATCTAAGGGTCACAATTGGGAATTTCCCAATGAAAAATGAAACAAAAAAGTGTAGAATAAAAAACAGTATTACTTAACAAAATGCAGGGAGTATCATGAAACTTGTAATTTTAAGTACCTTATGTAATATTTGTTTTATTTCACTACCTTATATATGCATTACCAATAGTTTTCACTACCCGAACTGATTTTTCGGCCAAAATGTGTGATTTATTGGTTTAAATCGAACGATTTAACCCCAAAAACCAAAAAATTAAACTTTGTTTCCTCTCAAAAGTTGAAACCAGTGATAGGAAAAATAAATCCCCAAGGAAACCTTTCCCAATCTTGTTTTCGAAACAAAAAAAAACACATTTTGGTAGAAAATCACTTATGATGTCAAAGATATTGAGATTGCATAGGATACTTAAAGTAAATAAAAATTACATAAGGTACGTAAACCTATCACATGCATTATAAGTAGTTTGGCCAGCCCTGGGCCAGGGCAGGCAGGGCGCCCGCCCAGGGCCCAGAAATCTGCATTGCGTTAACCTTAATTAAAAAGAAGGGAAAGAAGGAACATTTAATGGCTTAATAATTAATGCATTTCCTAGTTACAATTTACGAAGTATTAACACTTCAATATTAATTCTTCAATCTTTCCAAATTTACTCTTCAATATATCCAATAAATACCCTAATTAAGGGCCTTCTAAATTCTTACCTAATTCATGTATCTTTTCCCAAAATTTCCCCCCTAAATCTCTTGTAAATTTCGCCATTTTTGAAGTACAATTATACTCTACAATATATATATGTTACTCTGCAAATTTAAGGTTACTATCTTAATTTACAAGGGAAAGAATCAATCAAGGTTTTCTTAATCTTTCTTTTATTATGAAGAGGCTTGATTTTCAGTCGGGAACTTGCGTATTTGGAGTATATTGAAGCCAAATCTTAAATTTTTTAGGCAAGGATCTTCATTCTATACTCTTCTTCTCCTTTTTTTTTTCCAATTTCGTTGATTGTGCTAATTTAACTTTCGAATTTTTTTGTTAGTAATGTAACTTTTAATTACACTCATTGCTGATATTTTGATATCGAATTTCTATTACAACTTTCAAGTGTAATTATTGATTAATAAAACGAAATATATAATCTAAATCCTGATTTAATTTATGTATTGTGTGATAAAATATTCTAAATTTTTTCTTCATTTCCAATTTCTAAACTCTTGATTTTATTTAATTTCATATTGGAATTAAAGTTTCTATATTGTTGTATGGTTGATGCCATCTATGTATATGCTCAAGTATGTAGCAAATTGGTATTAGTGACAATCCTAAAACTAGTATTTTTTTTGTATGTCCTGCAATCAAGATGCTCAAGATGTTTGCTTTGTTACAATTTCTTCGCTAATTTAGACCCCTAGTTGCCTGCTTGTGCTAATGTTTGTGTGGCGATAAAGATTTTAGCATGTGCTTTAGGTACTAACACACGAGAATTATATAAAATTGGAGTTTGAAATTGCAATTAGGCAACGTTTTATTTGAAGAAGAATGAAAAATAAAGGTTTGCATAAAAAACAAATTTTATTTTGTTATTTTTGTAGTAGTTATTTGTGATTATTTTTGTTGATTATAATTAAAAAAATTATTGTTTACATATGGTACAAAACCCGTGCATTAGGGGCCCAAAATTTTCATTTCGCCCCGGGCCATGGAATAGTCAGGAACGGCCCTGGTAGTTTGTGACCAAAAAAAGGTGTGAAGTGTACAAATTTGGGTACTTAACTTTAATAAAAGTTGCACGTTACTCACCTAAATTGCAAACAGAGTACTCATTTGTAATTTTTGTTGACTTTTCTGTCAAATTCATTCAAGTTAAATGAAAAAAATATTTGCACAAAAAAGAAATTGAAGATTGACAAACTACATTGACCGCTGTCTAAAGTCTCTATCCTCTTCTTTTACCACCATAACCATGGGAAAAGCTTAGTTCATATTTGATAAATGTGAACTAAACATCTATCAGTTACAAATATACTACGATTTTCTATAAGTATACTACATTTTCTATATATATACTACAACTACAAGTTTAGTAAGTTCTAAATTTATTAAGAAAATATACTAACTTAAACTTTTATTAAAGGAAAAATTGTCAAGAATAAGTCAACCTTTACGTTGACCGCTTTTAACAAGTCTACCTAAATATATTCCAGGAACAAGTTAACCTTGTATACCCTCAGTTTTTAACAAGTCAAAACCGGCTATTACTTGTTTTTAACCTCTTTAACAGGTTAAAGTAACATGTGTCATTATTTTATGGGACATTTTCAATTTTTAAATATATAATTCAAAAAATAAAATAAAAAACATAACTCCCCCTTCCCCCTTCCCTTGCCCCATGCCAGGTCCACCATGAAACTTTCTTCTTCTCCCATGGCTGTTAGTTGTCACCTCCTCCACCACCCAACCCGACCATTAAGCATCAAAGAATACACAAAATTATTATCGTTTTTTACAACAATTATTATCTTTATTGTGAGTAACATTGATCATAAATCCATTCAAGAATGTGGTAAACCAAAGCCTTCATCAACCGCAACTAAATCACTCTAACTCAGCACACATCCAACAACATGCCGCTGAAAAAATCAATCCCCATTCACTATGATTACCTAAATGCCCTTCCATTACAGGAGCAAACAAAGTGATCACTTTATCATCATCCTCATGAAACTACGTTAATTGCATATCAAGAAATGGCGTCATTAACGAGTATCCTCGCGTCCTAAGCACCTAAGTAGCATCATGATACGAGCCATAATCAGGAGTAAAAGCGGAGCACTCTGGGGAATTAGAGAATGGAGGACTGAAAACGGAAATTTCGGGTGTGAAATTAAGGTTAAAGAAACGATCGATTGCAAAAATAGCAAAGAATCCATCATCGAAAATAGGGAAACTGGTGATATTATTGCCATTGATAGAAACATCATCATCAAATTTTGAGGAAGAAATGGTAAGAGAGATTTCAGGTAAGAGAGTGGGAATTTGAGAGGCGTAGGAGAGAGATTGGAGATCGGTGAAGGAGTAGAAGCGAGGGCAAAAGTGGAATTGGAGGAGAGAAAGAGAGGCTGGTGGTGAAGAAGGTGGCCTGCTTGGGCGTGTTCAGTGGTGGTTGTGGTGAGGAAAGAGGAGAAGGGTGGTGGTGGTCATGGTTGTGCAGGGGAAGGAAGAGGAGAGAGAAAGACCAAATGGGAGAGATATATATTTAATATAATTTTTTATTTTATACCAATTAAAACAAGACACATGGGAAATCACCTAAACTAATAAGTTACTAAGAGGTTACCGGTAAAAAAACTTGTTAAAAGTAAAAGTGGCAAAAGGTCTTCTTGCTACTGGAATAAACGAAGGTTGACTTGTTAAAAACGATCAACGCAAAGGTTGACTTATTCTTGACAATTTTTCCTTTATTAAATATACTACATTATTTATAAAATATTCTACATGTACCTATAAATATACTACGAATAAATTGATAGATGCCAAATTTCCTATCTATCTGATAGGAATTGAGTAGCCCTCACACTCTCCTCCACAAAGAAAAAAAGAAAGAGAGATTGACAAACCATTCCAACCTCTTCTACCTTATCCTCCATTACCCATGGCCATCGTCTGACGTTTGTAAAACCCAACATGATCCCTATTTCAGACCACAAAATATTTCTTTCTCAATCTTCTCTACTAGTGAGTAGTGACACTAAGCAAGTACCCAGAATAGCGCAAGCTATTTGGAACAACAAATTGTTCATCACACAATTATTTATACACGCCACAAAATTGTTTGTATATATTTTCCACTTCCTATTACAATTTTAGTAATTTTGTTGTTTGTTCATATGAAGAAGATTTGGAAAGATAATTTGCTATGTTCTACTCATCATCGTTTATACCCACAATAATAATTTTCCACCAACATAATTATGTAATATAGTTTTTTTCAGTTGCTTATTTACAATTCGTCAGATTTACATGTATGTACAAGTGAAGTAATTGGGTAAAAAAGCTTACATTACTCTCCTTTTCGAAGTTCTTCTTCCTAAGCTAAGAGTTTTAAACATCTACAAATTCAACATTTATTTACAACCTGCTCCAGAACTATATTACACTAATTTAAGTAGTAACTGCAGAAATTTTCTCTCAATCTTGAGTTTACAATTACATATATATTATTTAGCCAAAAGCCAACGAAGTACAAGATAAGAAGGTGAAAAGAGCCATTTTTATTTTTTCGGTATAAAATTTTAGTAAGAAAGGAAGAAAAGATGTTGCTGATTCAGTGAGAAAAGAACATGATTTCTAGGTTAAGATTTGGGTTAGCTTTTTGTGAGCTAAGAATTATATACTGTGGAAGAAAATGGAAAGGAAAGAAAGAAAGATAGCCTTGGAGGGTGAAAGTGAGTGGTGGTGGTGGATTTCGGCATTAGTCTGGCGGTGGTGGTGAATGTCAGTGCTGGTGTTAAAGGTAAATGAAGGTTAGTAGAAACGGTGGGCTGGTGGCTGGTGGCTGGTGGCTAGTGGCTAGTGGCTGGTGTAATTCTTCCTCCCCATTTACTCTCTCCTTCATTGTTGGAAATTCTTAAAAAGAGCAACAATTTTTTTATTCTTATTTAAATGTAGTTGATAAAAGTGGATGAAAATATGGATGGAGTAATCATTGTGAAACTTTTGCAACTCGAGTCATGGTCGATTCTAAGGGTAGGCCTCGAGTGCAACCGTCCAGGGTGCAACTCTTTAAGGGGCCCAAATTAGAAAATATGTCATATGGTAAAATATTGCTTGTGTGTGAGAATACTCCGAGAATATTGTAGAAGAAAAGAAGAAAGAGAATGTTTAGGGACTTTTATTACTTCCTTTTTCATGACTTTTCACCTTCTTATTCTACTATTCTGCCAATATCATTAAATTTTTCGTATATTCCCGATAAATCCACCTTTAATTCTAATGCAAAACATTATTTTTCCCAAAACGTTCAACACTGACTAGCATATTTTTGTCTAATATTCCAAATTCATACCGATAAATAATTCTCATCCACAATTTTTAAAGTACCACACTCCAAATCATACGAGTTTCAGCCATCTAAAACAATTTCACTAAAAATATATTCTCATCAAAGAGCTTTGAAAATCAATTGAAAAGCTATTATTGATATCGAATAAGTCTTAGAAGAGACGATTAAGACCAAAAAGTTTAAACTTAAAACAATAAGATTTTAGCTTATCATCTTACTGTTAAGCTTTTCTCTTAAACGTATTAGAGTTGAAATTTTTAAACCTTGAACTTTTGAGTTCAAACCATTTTAACTTAAACAATCAATTGGTCTAACCGAGTGCTCATGGATAGGCTATCAAACATAAGTCTCTCAATTAATGTTGATTTCTTGATTTTATTTTTACATGTCGGTTTTTCGTAACATTTTTACTTTTGTCAATATTTTTATTTTTTATTTTTTTGACCAATTTTTTTCCTTTCAAAATTTTATTTTACATGTTAACATAACGGGGACACGGGGGTACGCGTGATTTATTAATGACATTGTTGTAAATACTGACAACATTGATGTTAGCAGCACAAATTTGATGTTAGAAGCATGCGTACCCTTAAATTGTAATTTGTACTCTTCTAAATCTTATATGTACCCCCTTTTTCCAATCAGGACTGTTAGTTTTCAGTTTTCAGCAAAGTATAGATTTTTAGCAGAACCCGATTCTCTCTCTCTCTCTATATATATATAGTTTCTTTTTGTTGGTAATATATGATGACCTTGCTAGGAGAAAGACTTTTAGATTGTCGCAATGATGATGGTGTTCATTACTTACGCAATTCTAATAAGAAGAAAAATATTGGCAAAATGAAAAAAAATCGTTCTATTACTATATTTCTAAAAGACAAATGCCATAAGAAATTACTCCGTCCACTTTTTCTAATTTGCTATATTTGTTTTTGCATAATTTCGAGACCCAACTTCAAAAATTAGTATCTAAAATTAGATATATGAAGAAAAAAAACTATATCTTTGGGGACCATTATTGGTTGCGCCTAAGGCCCGAAAAATGCCAGGAACGCCACTGACTAGAATACTCAAACTGCAACTTTTATCAAAGTTATTGAGTACCCAAGTTTATATTTTACTCCCAAAAAACTCATCGAATTTATTATACTAGTAAAAAAGGTAATCTAATAAAACGTACTTAGAAGCATTAGCTATAACCAGAAACGAATTATGTACTCTATGTCAAACACTTTTGTTTTGTTGCCACAAATATCTCTCTTGTTACACCAATTAAAGCGAAAAAATAATTTGGATAATTTTATGGTGGTCTTTTTTCAAAACGACCACTAAAAGTCTCTAATTAGGTTTTGTCCACTAACATGATAGAATAATATATATTTTTCTTAATTTTCTTAACTGGTTGTGTACTTAAACAGAAAAGGAGATTACCATTATTTATTTTTATTACATGTTTAAAGATAGTAATGTCATATTCTGTTACCGGACATAACCAAATAAATAATTATTAAAAGACATGATACACTTATATTTAAAAGATAACCATACAATTTTCAGTCTTTTCTTCTCTTCAAACTATTAGTTACGTTATTGATTTTGTAACTGTTTGAGTGTTTTTCAAGGCCGTCCCCATCGAAGTTGTAGACCCCAAAGTATGTGAAAAAGCCATCGTGCTGAACAACAAACATTTTCATTTGTAGGTCTATGGAAAACATGTAAGCTTACTATTCTTGTTTGGAAAAGTCCATGATCTCTTCCTATTAATAGAATCCTGCGTAATTGCATGGGCGTATAACTCAAAGCAAACACTGAAAGTAGTAAAGAGCGACTAGCATTAATTGTTAGAAAAATGGGTAGCAATGAAATCCTACTAGGAAACGTTAATGAGGATGATGATCTCCTCCAAGGGCAAGCCGAGGTGTACAACCACCTCTTTGCCTACACAGATAGCCTAGTGCTACGATCTGCGGTAGAGCTTCGCATAGCCGACATCATACACGCTCATGGCCAACCCATGAGCTTATCCCAAATAGCCTCAAACATAGACTCTCCTTCCCTTGATGTCAAATGTCTTGGACGTGTCATGCGAATGCTCGTCCGAAAGAAAATTTTCACCGTTCATTATGATCCATCATCATTAGCGGCGGAAACCCTATATGGTCTAACCAGAACCGCAAAGTGGTTATTGCATGATCAAGACCTAAGTCTTGCTCCTATGTATCTTACCCTCACACACCATTCAGTTACCAAACCATGGTACGAGATTAGCCATTCAATTAAGGATGGAGGGGTCCCTTTTGTAAGGGCACATGGTGAAACATTTTGGGAAATGACATCTAACAATCCTGAGTTTAATAACTTGTTTAACAATGGAATGGCTGCCGCTACTAAACCTACATTAGATGCCGTTGTAAAAGGGTATAAGGATGGGTTTAGTAAGTTGGGTGGTAGTCTTGTTGATGTGGGGGGTGGTATTGGACGGTTGGTGGCCAAAATTGTTGAGGCATATCCTCATAT